>SADC01000151.1:0-129694 GCA_004194705.1 Ditylenchus dipsaci | reverse complement strand
TTTTCAAGAGCAGCTTTTATAAGCAAATCCATAATGCTATACACGAATCTGGTGTCATAATTGTGGTCGGGTCTAGCTTTTTAAATATTTATATTTTTTTTTGGAAAACGCTCGCTTAAACTATCTAAATACAGTTTTGTTATATTTTGATGCAACTTTTGGTTAGTTTACATTTTCTCTTTCGAACGGTATGTAGGTTTTGCTTTTTTTTGAAAAATGACACAATTTTTTTGTTAAACTGTTTTGAAAAATGGCATAATTTTTATTTAAGAGCTAACATTTAGTATTTCATTATCATAAACACTTGAACAATATGTCATTCAAAGCTTAATAGATTGCGCTTTCTAACCAGCTATGGAAGTTATGCATGTGGATCATGAATATTCAAGCAATAGCTGAATCACCAAAGTTCACATGAGACCATTCATAAATTGGTCGAAATCTCGCATCAAATCGGTTTTTGAGAACTGCTTTATATAGGTTGTAACATTAAGTCCCAGCTTTTTATTTGACGGTATCTCCTGACACGAATGATTGCTGACCTTGTGCCATGTTATTTACCAAAATGAAGCCCTGTGTTTGCTCTTTCATACGCGCCTACTAATTTACCCTTGATTGCTTTTAAATTTTAATCAGTTTTAGGCAATTGAAATGGATTGTCAAGTTGACAAAAAAATCTCACATTTTCGACACCTTCTTCTTTTTTGCTTTCAATCGAGGCCAAAAAGCTGCACAAGCTGCTCGGGACATTTGCGCTGTGTACGGAGAGGCTGCTATTGGCGAAAGCACTGCCGTGCAATGAGTTGCCAAATTCAAAAAGGCATCTTGACCTTGAAGACGCTTCCCGCTCCGGCCGTCCAGTCGAGTTTGATGAGGACCGTCTGGAGTCTCTTTTAAAGGAGGATGGCCTTCTTCATGGGAGATGCTGGGGAAAGGAGAAACAGTCAACAGGCAACGTCTAATAAATCACAATTGGAACGCTTAAATAAAGCAATCCAAGAAAAAGAGACCTGATCGCCAAGGACAAGTGATCCTGCTCCACGACAACGCCAGACCACACGTGGCTAAACTTGTCAAAAAAGCTCTTCTTGAGCTCGGATGGGAAGTGTTACTGCACCCGCCATACTCTCCCGATCTGGCCCCTAGTGACTACTATCTTTTCCTCTGCCTTTCCAATGATTTGCGCGGAGTTACGTTTGAAAATAATGAGGAACTCGAAGATTGGCTTCAAAGAATTGGTTCGCTCTCGACCTGGTGACATTTTGGCGGAAGGGAATCGACAAATTGCCGGAAAAAATGGAAGGAAGTGGTTAAATAACGATGGAGACTACATTACTGAATGATATGCAACTGTTGATGTATGTTTCTTTTATGAAACACAATAAAATTTTGAAAATTCCAAAAACGCTGGGAACTTATGTTACAAACCTAATAGATTCGAATTGTCCGGCAAATTCTGCACTAGAATGAGCAGGTCTAACAGTCAGGGCTTCTCCGTGTTAAAGTCTTTTGACTTCTACTTCTGAAGACGTCGGTCTTTTTTATGTACTTCAAAGTCATTTTTTGGTGAATAATCATATTAGAATTAGAACTTAGCCAATTGCAAACCAGCGTATGTTGGGACGTTTCTCAAAGTTTAAGAAAAGTTAAAAGTACATCTTTGATTCCGTCCAAATATACGATGGCCTATCTTAAACATAACAAAGGGACTCAGTCAAATAGGGAAAGAGGAGAATAACCCAACGGCATAACTAACTGCATATATATACTCATACATGTTTTTACGTTTTAAATAGTAAAAACATGTTCAAAATCTATCAATTTTTATTTGACTAAAATTTAGTAGAAAATAAGTCAAATAAGTCAAATTTTGATTTTTTACCTGTTTTATCATGTTTTGGTCACTGAGCTGGGCGAAAATGGTCTCTAAATGCATTTTTGTTCAGAGTCTTTCTCGGAATTATGTCTAAGGTAAGTGCGCGCGCGCATCTCTAACCAACCAGCCCCCTGCGCCCCCTTCGGGCGCAGGGGGCTTGGTTGCTTGAGGTTGAGATCCACCACCCACATACCTTAGACGCAATCACTTCAAAAGTGACTTTGGATGCATAAAAAATGTATGCATACCAGAGTTATTTATGCGGTAGGCCCAGTCAACAAAACTATGTTCAAACATCTTTTTTTCACACTAAATTGGCCCTTTTTTGGTCCTTTCCCACCTAATATGGCCCTAAATCCCTTCAAAAAATGGTCAAAACAGGTATATTTGGGTGGTCCAAAACTCAATTTTTTATTGACTAGAACACAAAAATAATGCCTTTTTCGAGCTTCTGAGGCAATTTTAGGTCGATATAGTGTGTTTGGAAACACTTTAAAAAAAATTTCATTGGGGGGGGGGGTATACTCGGGTAGCGCCCAAAATTCAAATCAGAAACTGTTTAAAACGTTTTTTTATCGTACTAATCGGGAAAAAAAGTTTCGGACATGACTTCGGCTCAGTGTTAAAAAAATCTGAATGGGGAGAAGACTTCTTTCATCACTAGTACTTCTTATTCATGTTGTGATTATAGGCGAAGGGCAGAAAAAGATTTGTTCATGAACAGAACATCAAAGATGTTCATTCAATCAGAGAAAATATCCTTGATTTTTATTCAGAATTGCCTGACTTCGCTTCACTACCACACCCAGGTAAGCTTTAAAAGTTGTTATTATGCAAACATTTTTATTTCAACCAGTCGAATCCTGATATGACGGCACTATTAGTTTAATGGCACCTCAATACGGAACTTAAAACGGTGGACTGTGTTGTTGTAAATATTGACCTAACTTTTGAAAGACATAATCTGTCAGAATGGACCACCCCGCCAAGAAGTGGCCATAACCGGAATTTTTTTCTACTTTTTTATCTACCTTGTAGCAAATTTATGGTGAGTTCAAAACCGTTAAAATTTTTCGGTTCTTTAGAAAAAAATCTTCGAGAACCATGTATTTTAGAGAGTCAATTTTTAAGTACTCTATTTTTGACTTATTGATTTCAAATGGCTCTAGCTCACTTTTCTTCAGTCAACCCCATCACAATAATATCTCATTTTGCTCTTCAGGAGAAGCTCTTCAAAACTAGTCGAATCATTTTCGGTTGACCGCTAACAATTTCAAACAACTGAGCAAAGTTTGAAAAATTCACATTATGCCAAATCCCCGATTCGGTCAAAGAGCCATTTGAAGTAATAAGTCAAAAAAATAGTAACCAAAAATTGACTTTTTTAAAATGCATGGTTCTCAAAGATTTTTCTTATAGAACCAGAAAATACTGACATTTTTTGACTCCTCATGAAATTTGCTACAAGATGGATAAAAACAGAAAAAAAACTTTCCGGCATGGCCAGGTTATAGTTTATTTCTACAGATTATGTCTTTTAGTTGTGCATAGATTTTCCGTATTTCCATATCCCGGAGGGGCGAAATTGCGCGCCGGCTAATTGCGCGCTAAAGAAATAAATAGAGAGAATAAAATCGCTTGATGTGTTTCACAAAAGACATTTTTCACTAAAAAAAATTTTTGTGTAAACCCACGAAGCAATTTATTTTCTTTATTTATTTTTTGGCGCGCAATTGCCGGCGCACGATCTTCTACCGCGCAATTTTTGGCCTCCCATATCCAGTATCGCCAATTTTTTTATAGCATCGATTTATGATGCGGCATTAACGAAAAAATACATCAAAGCAGAAATAAAAGTCATCACAATATTCTCTTGTGTCAACGTCGATTAGGTTAGTCGGCAAAGAAATAAGTAAAAGTTTATCCAAAAAAAGTCACTTCAAGCTCGCCCCAAAACTAAGCATGCCATAGCTTATCATTTTAGAGTTTCCGTTTTATCGGAACTGGCGGTGATTACAAATAAATATTGTCACAGCTAAAGTTGTAATAACTGTAAAATTTAGAAAAATCGGATTTTCAAGACTGCCTTGAGGCATGTTTTAAAAGGACAGTGAAGAACATTCCAGCCAAGCAAGATTTAATGGAAAAGAGCTGACTTGCAGAGAGCTTACAGCATATATGACTGAGGTTAGTGAAAGTAGAGCTTTGATCTTGGTCAAGCAAAGAAAATTCAAGCAATTGTTCGATTCAGAAGCAAATTCTTCACAACAATATACAAGTTTTAAAATTTGCGTGTATTACAGAGCATATTGGGTCCATTTTTGAAATTTGACGACGTCCCGTCCACCTATTTTGAGATGTTAGCCGGCCGTCCTGCGGCCGTTAAAATTTCGCCGGTCGGCTAGTTCGTTAAACCGAGGGCTGAAAAAAAGAACGAAAAAGAGAATACAAATAAAAATAGTTCTGAATACTGACCGTTGGAATATTTTTTTTCCTATCATACTACCGCCGGTGTTTTTGGTATTTTCTTAAGATGCTTGAATAAAATTAAAGCATTTTGAATTTAAATGGCTATGAAAAAAAACAAAGGAACTATACTCTTAATTTTACGACACCACAATTCAGTCAAGAGTGTGGCGTAAATAGAGAAAGAACAGGGTTCGGATATGTACTTTTTAAAAGATTTGTACTTTTTTGGGGATGCCGAATCTTTTTTTATTTTAAGTGTACTTTTTAAAAAGATTTGTACTTTTTTCGAAAAATGTACTTTTTTTAGCTTTTTTTAATTGGCGCCAGAAATAATTGAAAACAGTACAAATTTTTTCAAAATTTTTCTTATTTGGGTTATTTACGCTTGCATTTTGCATCGTTTCTCTCTTCTTTTATTTTTCGTTAATTTGTGCTTGTATAGTTGTGGAATTTTCAGCTAATCTTATCAACATGTCCACACCTCAAAGAAAGAATGTCTACAAAGCCGATTTCGCCAAAGTCATGGGATCTGCAAAGGAAAGGATGATTACCATACTCACTGTATTCCGTGCAATGATGAGATCAACAAACAAAAAAAGAAAGCGGAAAACGGAAAAACAGCTAAGCTGTCAAGGTGCTGATCGCCTCTCACTGGACATTCAGGCCATCGTCTTCGAACTCGCAAGTTATTTCAAGGGATCAATATCTCGGCATGAGAATCTGAAGGATGTCTGCGAGTTTCTGGTGTTTGTATCGATAAGCTTTAAATGAGACTTTTGATTCTTTGACTAACTAATAAACAATTCCAACGCATGGTCCGACACGATGGCTGACGCAGCAAAGTAGTGAACAAGGTGCTAAAATAAGGGATCCGCTGGCGGCTACGTTTTTTATTTGGGAACAATGCGTCGCTGTTCCTTGAGAAGTTCGAAGATAGAACGGGAAACTTCGAAAGAAAATTCAATCAAAAGAGAAGTATGATAGAAATTAAACTGTTTTGTTTGGAATGTATATATTGTATGTAGAAATAGAGAAATAAACTGTTGAATTGATAAAGATTTTTTAGAAATGTGTTTTTTCTTCGTTTTGTCAATTTAGCCATATGCCTGAGTCACTTTGATAATGTTACTATATCATTCGCTAGAAATTACCAGGGCTACAAGATGACATATCGTGCACAAAAATTACGAAAAAAATTGGTCATCCATGCTCTCAATGTGTAGTGGTTTTTTTCCGGGCCCCCTGTAGTCGAAATGCGTGTTAAGAAAACACGAAAATACCAATGATCATCTCCATATAAATTGATCTATTTTTACAAATTCACAATTATTGTTGCCATATTTGCGTTTCCAAATACACTCTCACAGTCTTATAAAAAAGATTTAAAAAAATCGACATACACGTGACAAAGGATTAAAAACTTAGACTCAACAATGAAAAAATCAATAAAAATTCGAATATATATCAGATTTTTTGATTATTCAATCTAGAGTTGGCAAAAGGAGGGTCGACTCGTAAGTCGATAGTCGGAAATATTTTTCCGACTTTCGAGAAAAAGTCGAAAATGACGGGTCGAGTCGCCAACCCTATTTCCATCGTCACCCTCTGTCGGCCGTTCGGCTGTCTGCCAGCCGTCCGCCGTCCAGCCGTCTGTTAGCCGCTGTCCGCGGCCGTCCTCCTCTTTTTCACCCGCCTCCGGCAGTCCGGCCGTCTATCTATGCGATAAATTATACCTCATAAGAAACTTGAAGAGCGTGTCTACATGATGATGTTAAAACTTTTTATAAAAGTTGAAATTTTCAATCTAATTACGCAAAACAAAAATTTGCGCCAAAAAAGTGGATTTAAAAAAGTATTGTCCTTTTTGGCGCTAGTAGCGAATACCCCCCCCCCCCCAAGCATCCGACCTTAAAAAATTGCTGTAACTACCCTTGCAAACAAACAATTAGGCTTAGCCCTTAGGCTTGGGGTAGGCCAGCGTACGGAAGTTGTGATTAATGAAGAGTTTGCGCACATTTTCCGGGGTCTGAGAAATAAATTTGGGTACTTTTTACTATAGCAAAAAAGTGAAATCGTTGGGGGGGGGGGGGGTGGGAGGGTTGTTATTCGCTACTAGCGTCTCCTTTCTTTATTAGCTTAGCTAACTTCTGTTCCCGCGCCATTTTCGCAGCTTGCTTTGACCAGTAAGACTGGACCTATTTTTTTGAGTGTGTATATTGTTTAGCTCCCATAAAGTTAAATTAGTAATCCTGCATGATCTGAATGACTCGATGATGAGCTTCTTCGATAGGATCCACTGCGGGTAGATTTTCTGGTCCTTTAAGGCATTTTTGTAATTGTTAAAGGACCATAGCCGTCGCCGACAACGAGAATTTCAAATGTTTGAATTCGCGCGCGGACGGTTCTCTTTTGTCTCGCACTGTACTCTTTGACTTGCTTCGAATGACTCAAAAGAGTACAATGAAAGACGGAAGAGAACTGTCCGCGCCAATTCAAACATTTGAAATTCTCGTTGTCGGCGACGGCTATGGTCCTTTAAGATTATTTTACTGTATTTACAAAGTGAAATATAAATTTATTATTTTGTTCTAGCTGCCTAAAAAGTAGTCCTTGATTTGCAAGCTTGACCTGCCTGATCAAAAAGCCTTTTACGGGTGAGTTTTTTTCAATAACTTTTGCAATGAAAATTAAACAAATACTTTTAAATGTAGCTGGTTACCTTACTCTTGATACCTTACTTTTCTTTATTTATTATTTTCACTAAACTTGAAAATGAAAGAAAGCCCACTTAAGGCTGTAAACTGAAAAGTCGTCCGTCAATACGTTCAGAAAAGTTTGACTGTCGCCAGCGAAACTTTAGAGATGGCTGACGATACAAAATTAATGGTGAGGTTCATATTGCTGTCTTTTAAAAGTGCAATTTTCGACTTCTTAGTCCAGCACGTCTGTCGGTGGTATCAAGAATCAAAACTTATCAAACACTTGCATTACTGTCTGTAACTTTGGTGCTCACTTGTGCAGGATTTCACGCCGAACAAGATGGTGTTAGCAATTTTTTCGGAATCGAAAGGCTCCTGAAAAAAAAAATTCCTTTGGAAAGGACCTTTTCGTGGTGTTAAAAAAATGACGACTTTATCTCAATTTAACGCGTGCTGAAAATTTTTTGCAGGTTTTTAGTGCCTGATATATTATTAAAATAAAGATGACATTATAGAATTTCTAATAATATATAACAGGCTTTTTTCATAACTAAAAACTAAAAATAGTAAAATTGAACACTTTAAAAACGTCTATTTTGTAATTTTCAGAGAATAACTTTTCTCAGATGCAACTTTTTTTTGTTGTTGCAAATATCGATAGAGCAATCTAAATGGCGCAGAACAGTACACTCATGCATAAAAACAGCTGTTATATTGTTGAAAAATTTGACTTAGAAAGTATGAACACAATTGATTAAAAAAACGGTTTGATGTAAAACCTTTTTCGCGCTGAGCAGACCTTGAATTCTGACGACCGATTCGTGTTCAGCATGGTGGATTTGCTTATAAACGTGCTCTTTAACTTCAAAACTCACTGTCAAATTTTACTGACAAATATTTAAATGCTCGAAAAGTTCAGTGTTTGAATATTTGTTGTCTTCAGCGAAATTTGAAATCGGCAGTGAGTCTTGAAGTTAAAGAGCGTTTTTAAAAGCAAATCGACCATGCTGAACAAGAACCTGGTGTCAGAATTCAAGTTTGTTACGGTTGCGCAAAAAGTACAGCAAGTGCGCACCAAAGTTACAGACGGTAATGCAAGTGCTAATGCTGAAAGTCTGAAAAGCTTATCAATTCGGTGCTACGGCCTTTGAAAGCGAAAGAGGGCAAAAATTATTATTTTTTCTACAGTCGACGGTATTTTTTAGATACCCTATACATAGATACGCTCTCTATAAGATATGCTTTGAAACTAGACCGTTTGGTTTTGAGATAGATTTTAAGATAGGCGCGGCGTGTCAAAAATGAAAAAAAGGTTAAACCTTTAACTGATAAAAATTGCATATAAAAAGTTTGGTTGCAGTGATGAATATCCACACCCCCCCATCCCACGGGGAGTGCTCGGATAGAGGATATAACCTCATATTCGTAATTTCTTGAAAAAGCCGCTGGTTTTTTTTGAATCTGAGAAGAATTTCTTTTTTCGAACCACAGGGGAGTATCAGGGTATTTAGTGAAAATTTGAAAAATTCAAATTGGCGCCTTTTGAATTTAAAGGGAATAATGGCTGTACTGATAAGAGAAAGGGATTAAAAAGGGGCCACTTTTATGGCAGAACGTTAAAAAATAAATGTTTGTATTCTTCGACTGTATTACCATGTTTTTCAACTGGGCCGTGGCAAAAATAGTCTCTATATGCATTTTATGATCAATAGTAATTCTCGGAATCATGTCTGAGGTAAGTGAGTGCGCGCATCTATACTCTCAAGCCCCCTGCGCCCCCGGAAGGGAATTTTCGAATTTTTTTCTCAGACTCAAGAAAACACGCGCTTTCTTTCAGGAAATAGGGGTCGTGAACTATCTCTTACATCCGAGCATTCCCCGAGGGGGGTGGGATGGTACTATTCTGAACTCATCCAAAATTTTAATATTTCAATGAAATTTGCATCATAAATTTTTTGGTTCAATGTTATAATTCTAGCAAATCGAAAGGCTAAGAAAGGTAGGAAGCAAGAACAGGAGACAGTAAATGAAAGCAATTTGAAGGTTAATTTACTTAAAGTTATTACGTATATCTTCTAATAAGGACCCATGGGGCCTTATTTTTCAACCCCTCTTTGGAGGTGGGGCCTTATTAGAAGGTGGGGCCTTATTAGAAGATTCTTTTTTTTGCCTTAATTAGGCTTTATTTAACGTGGGGCCTTATTTTTCAACACCTCTTAAGAGGTGGGGCCTTATTAGAAGGTGGGGTCTCAATAGAAGGTGGTGCCTTATTAGAAGATATACGGTAATTTAAAAAAGATCGCCGTTTATTAAATTTAAGATTGAATATCGAAACAAGAAAGAACTGCTTAACGAAATTGACTATAGTAAATACTTTGTCGTCGACGAAAAAAATGAAATCAATATAGGTATCAAACGCCATAAGTTGACTTATTACACATTTCATAATTCAGGCAATCATAGGATGCCCTGAAGCAGTTATTCGTGAAAATCAAATGGAGAAACTAGAGATTAGAAAAGGCTTTCTTCTAGATCCTTCAGGAAAGAAAGTGTGCAGCTGCAAATATTTAAAATCATCACATGGTTTATTACAAAAAAAGCTATACTTTCAGTTATATTATTTATTCAGCAAGCTCACGCTAAGCATGTGTCACAAAGGTGATAATAAAGGGTGTAACGATTGCCAGCTACCGCGAAATCTGTAATTTTTTATTAATGAAAATTCATGTTTTTCTTTTTTTTTGTAAAAAGTTCTATCGTAAACATTTAAAATTAGTAACAAAAAAAATTAAAAAATGTCTCTAACATATTGTATATCCGGCCAGCTATAGCCAGGGGTGGGCAAAGATCAGATCAGATCGCCAAAGATCAGATCAGATCGATCTGATCTGATCTGATTTATTATGTCATCCAAATGTTTTGTCTCGAAAAGATTCCTGTTAGTTTGAATGTTCGATTCGGTTTGGTTTCACATAATTCGAGCTAAGTTCATTTGTAGCACTCTCTTTTCATTGAACACCAACTAAGCTCTTATTATTTTCTATATTGTGTAATTTTTGTATGAATAAACCAAAACATAATTTTACTTTTGAATAATGTTTTCGTTTAGCAAAACGCCGGTATTTTTCACATGACTTCAGAAAGGCTTTTGTATTTATATAGAAAAATCTTTATGATTTGATTGCGCCTTTTTGCTTTCAACTATTTTAAAAAATTTCTGTTTTCTTTGCCTGGTGGTAATGGCAGTGCTGAACGTACATTTAGCCATGTTAAAAATATTGTACAAGATTTGCGAACATCCCTTGATCCGTGTACTGTTAATACACTTATAGTAGGGCATTCGTTAAGCTCTCTTTCAATCTAATTTTGGCATTCGTTAGATTCTATTTTTTAGATTCCCTTCTCAAATTCTTAAATAATATTTTGAAGTTCCTTGCACATTACCTAGAAAAATTAAAAGTATTGCAGCAAGACATTTGACTCAAATAACACAATGACAGAAATAAGACTTAGTGGTGTTCAATGAAAAGTGAGTTCTACAAATGAACTCAGCTTAAATGTTGTGAAACCAAACCGGATCGAACATTCAAACTAACAGTAATCTTTTCGAGACAAAACATTTGGATGACATAATAAATCAGATCAGATCGGTCTGATCTGATCTGTTCTTTTGCCCACCCCTGGCTATAGCTTGTAACACTTCAAATCGCGACAGTTGAGATTGCGACATTTTAAGCCGACACAAATGAAATCGCGACAAAAATTTACTATTTAAATTACGAATTTTCACCACGACACCAACTCACTACCCACTGCACCACCAAGTCACATATTTCCAGGGGTAATTGGGGTCGCTGATTCCGACTCTGGCGCTAAAAAAGTCGAATTACCCCTAGAAGTTGGTCAAACAAGCAAAATCGAACCTGCGTGCGATTTTGCACCCTAAGACACAAACGCCACCGAGGCTGAATTTTCCAACCTAATAGCTTTCCGTCTCCTAAATGCTCTTTTTCTAAACTAAGAAATGAAGTTCTAAAAATTTAAAACTTGTTGAAACTTAAATTGGTTGGGATCCAGAATGTTTTAAAGAGAACCTGCTTGCTCCTTGAAAACTGTTTCTAGCAATGAGGCGTAATCGGTCTGTTTTGCCATGGCATATTTTTGCCAATAAGACCCTTCTCCATTAGTATCTTTTCGTCAATAGCTTTTTTTCTATTCCGATTACAGAAAAACTACCACTCATTTTGTAGCCCATCTTAATGGCTACAAAATGAGTGGCAATTCGCCTGACAAAGAGTAAGAGTACTTGAGAAAAGAGGCTACTGGGGAAACATACCATTGGCCAAGAGATCTCATTGGCAAAAAGATGCTATTGGCGAAACGATTACGCACGCCCCCTAGAAATTCATCAAATACTATTTAGACATGAAGTTAGACGCTTCAGTGCTGAGATAAATCACTAATCCAGATATTGAGCAAGAAGAGGCAAATAGCAACCGCTATGAAGCATTTTTAGAAAAAGGAAAAAAGTTCCTATGCAATAGCGTAAGCCATTTTATTTGTAAAAGTTAATATTTGGAGTCGGTTATGACACAGCTAAGCTGTAAGCTTCGAGATTTTTGTCCGTTGCGCATAAATAATTTATGTGGGTTCAATCTCAGTAGGTAACGGATTTTACTGAAAGGGCTTACGAGCTTAGGGTTGAGGTGCACACAAATATCTCAAACATAAACAATAGATGAGAGCTCATTCGGTTCATAGCAGAGGGGTTACTGATTTTTGACCCTACTTGGATATACCCCCCCCCAAATCAACTTTTTTTAAAAGTGTTTCCAAACACCTTATCGACCTAAAATGGCCTCAGAAGTTCAAAAAAGACATTATTTTTAAGTTCTGGTCAATAAAAAATCGAGTTTTGGACACTTTTAAATTTTGATTTTTTACCTGTTTTCATGTTTTGGTCACTGGAGCTGGGCGAAAATGGTCTCTAAATGCCTTTTTGTTCAAGAGTCTTGCTCGGAATTATGTCTAAGGTAAGTGAGTGCGCGCATCTCTAACCAACCAAGCCCCTGCGCACCCGAAGGGGGCGCAGGGGGCTTTGTTGCTGGGGTTGAGATGCGCACACCCACTACCTCAGACACAAATCACTCGAAAGTGACTCTGGATGCATAAAAATGTATGCATACCAGAGTTTATTCATGCGGTAGGCCCCAGTCAACAAAACTATGTTCAACATCTTCTTTTTTGTTAGAAATTGGCACCTTTTAGTCCATTCCACCCAAATACAGACCTAAATCCTTGAAAAATGGTCAAAATGGGTGATTTTGGGTGGTCCAGAAACTCGATTTTTTATTGACCAGAACTCAAAATAATGCCTTTTTGAACTCCTGAGGCCATTTTAGGTCGATATAGGGTATTTGGTAGAGACGAAGACAGGACAGGATCCTGTCCTGGTCCTGGTCCGTCCTGTTCGAAATTTATAAATAAAACAAAATCCTGGTCCTGGTCAAATTAAAAAATCCTGGTCCTGGTCCTGGTATTTTGGCCAATCCTGGTCGTTGAATTTGGTAAATATAATGTTATTTTTCGAAACGTAATCTGAAACGAATTTTGATGGAAATTACTTTGCATTTTTCATTCGGGTATTTTCATTCATTCATTTGGAATACAATCTGTTATTTTAAAGTGTTGATTTCTGCAATTTCTCGACATTAAGTTTCTCATTTATTCAGAAAAATCATTGCCATTTTGTTCATGACTTTTGTTTTCAGATGAGCATTGTCTGGAGCATAGGTCTTTCCGGCAAGTTGTCCGTTACAGAAGCGAGATGTCGAGTGTGCAACAAACCAATCTAGATGAAGCGATCTATCCGGTGTTGTCTAAGCTTGCACGTCGTTTCCTGTCTGCTCCAGCGACAAGTCAACCTAGCGAGCATGTATTCTCCGTGCCAGAGATGTGTACGACTACCGCCGAAGTAACTTGAGTCCGGAAAAAGCAGAAATGTTAATCTTCTTAAACAAATCGCTCCGTTGTTGAAGTACTGTTATTGAACATTGTTTACTGGATGTAATGAATGTAGAAAAGTGTCAATAAAAATTTGCTGGCAGTTTAAACCGGATTTCTGGAATTTAACGAAAATCCTGGTTTTTGGACCAGGATCCCGACCAGGATCCTGGTTTTTAGAATTTCTAATCCTGGTCCTGATCCTGGTCTTGGAGACCATAAAATCCCGTCTGAAATCCGTCCTGGTCCCGTTTCTTCATCTCTAGTATTTGGGAAAATTTTAAAAAAGTTGATTTGGGAGGGGGGGGGAGGTAAATCCAAGTAGCGCCTGATTTTTTAATTTTCGGTTTTAATTTCTATATTTTTTAAAATTTTTGTTTTGATTTTATTTTTTTTTCTAAATTTAAGCTATCCAGCTATCCTCCAGTATCCTTTACCTTTGTCCTCCAAGGCAAAAAGTCGATTTTTGGTAAAAAAATATTCGGTCGAAAATGTTGGTTTCAATTGTTTTTACAGTCTAAAAACACCCTAGAAATTAATAAAACGCGATTTTGAGTTAATAAAACGTGATTTTTTCCGCTACCTCGGCCCAAGTATTTAAAAAACAATCTAAAAAAGAAGTAAAATAAGTCAAACCTATATAGCAACTCTATATTGCATCCGCTTTTTTTGTTTGGGTTTGGTCGGTCGGAAAATAAATTACCTATTATGAACCCTCTATTGCATTCGTTTCTATATTGCATCCAAGCAGGGCCGGTCCCTTGCGGGATGCAATATATAGGTTTGACTGTAAGTTCATAAAAAAGAGTTAATTACGAAGACACAACCGTTTTATAAATAAAAATTCATTAAACTGTTAAAGAAAAGTAGAAGGCGTGATTTCAAAATTGGTGCAGTAATATGATCGATGATGATCTAGACCAGAGTTGTCAAACAATTTTCGAATCGCATTGCAAAAAAATAAAAGTTCAGCAAAGAGCAATTTTAGAGAAGTTTTAACTGCAAGCGTTATTTGCTAATAACAATTTTTTTATAACAAATGAATAAATCTGTAAAATTTAGAAGAAGACTTTCCTCAATTCGACGTCAGAGAAAGGACTCAATGAAACGTTAGTGTGTGTTTAAGTTATTTCTAAGCATTGAAAATTTTTAGAATCATAATTTATTTGCGTCATTACAAACTCCGGTTAGTTTTTGTTTTAAGAGATTAAAAAAGAAAAGTTAGGGTTGGTACTTGTACCGTTGGGGTCGACACCCATTTTTCTAACATTATTTTATTTTTATTCTGGTGACGTAGTTTTTTATACAATGTGATAATAACGCTTTTTTAGAATACAATTGGAAGAATTGGGTAATTTCGTCGTGACCCATTTTTTTGACAGCATTCGCAGATTTTTTTAGTTGGAAGAAGATTAGATTTTGCAGCCATTCGATAAAGACATCATCCTCCCAATTTAGAAGTTTTTCATAGAGATTCGCTAATGTGAAATTACGCAATTCTTCCATTTGTATTTTGAAAAAAGCGGTATTATTACATTATAAAAAAACTACACCATCAGAATAAAAAGAAAAAATGTTACGACCCCAACGGTACAAGTACCTCAGGGTTTGTAACATCAAATATTTAAGTACCTACGAGGAAATGGGATACATGCCACATTAGTGGAGGATGATAACATAATTCTAACAAAGAAACTGGCTGCTAGTATTCTAAATATAGCTGAGAAAAAAGTAGGAGCTATTTTTTCAATAGAAGATGACCACCACGACCAAGAAATCGAGCCGAGAATCAAAGCTCAAAGATATTGAAGACACAGTTTACACCTAAATTGGTAGACTTTCTCTTGGACAAAAGAACTCAACTGCATGATGGAATGGTAAATTAAAATTACTATAAACACTCCGGTGCCGGAGCGTGATAAGACATGGCCCTAGAGCAGAATTTCACGCTAAACATGATGGTAAAAAAATTATCCAAAAGGTTGGTATCTGCGGGTCAGCTGCCTGTCTGAACCATCCCAGTCGATATTCCTGCTCATGCAATTCAAAGGAGCAGATCTTGCCGATTCAGTTATTAATTAATTTAATTTTTAGCTTAACAGAAAGCGCAGAATACTTTCTTTATAATGACATATCGTTAAGGGGTTTATTATGATTAAATAAAAAAAAATTTTAATCAAAAGAAAAATTGTGTCATTTTTTAAAAACGTCGTTACAGTGATAATCGTTACAGGCAGTCTGTTTATCGAACAGTATATAGATAGATAGAGTAAAGAAAACTTTACCGAATAGTGTTTTAAAGCAACATAAAGCAGGGTTCTGCAGTGTTTAGCAAGACTCTCAAAAAATATTTCGAAAAAGACTTTAAGGCGCTACTGGAGAATCGGTTGCTCCCAAACAGCTTGGTCCCCCCTGTTGATTTTAAAGTGATCATGGTGATCAAAATGTATATAGTTAACACGATCACTTTAATCATCATGATCACATCAAAAATCAACAAGGGGGACCAAGGCATTTAAAAAAAACACCAGGGGGGACCAAGCTGTTTGGGAGCAACCGATTCTCCAGTAGTGCCGACTCTGACGTAAAACTTTTACTTTTATAAGGAACCTTAGATTTTGACACCAAATTTGTGTTCAGTCTTGGCCATGCCTGGATTTTATCAACCGCCACATCAACCATCCACCGCTTGATTGGTCCTTGGTTGATCAACCGGTTGATCAAATAGTCAGTTAGTAGGTTAATTTTGGTAAAATTTTCGATTTTTTCCCACCGGTTGATAGAAAATTTCCGGTAATCAACCGCCACATCCACCATCAACCGGTTGATTATTTTCTGGTTGATCAACCGGTTGATTGGCAATTTCCGGTGATCAACCGCCACATCAACCATCCTCCGGTTGATTGATTTTCGGTTGATCAACCGGTTGAGAAAGGTGATCAACCGGTGGCCCACCGGCGAATAAACCGGTTGATAACGCCGGTTGATTGGCCAAGGCTGTTTGTGTTCAGCGTGGTCAAAATGCTTGTGGAACTGTCTTTAAATCTCATGACTCACTGTCAAATTTTGAATCCCTCTCAAGACAAAAATTATTCAAATTTGCATTCTTTCAAAATTTTTATTTATCCATCATGAACCCCTCACAATATGTCATTAGAAAGCCCGTATTCTGCGCTTTCTGTTAAGCTGAAAATTTAATTAATCAATGAAAAAAAATCAGCGAGATTTACTCCTTTGAACTTGCATGAGCACAAATCTCGACTTGCATGGTTCAGAGGGGCAACTAACCCGCAGATACTAACTGTTTGGGATTTTTTTTAACCATCATGTTCAGCGTGAAATTCTGTTTCTTATTTCTCACGCTTTCTCAAGCTTATTTCTCGCACTCCTGCACCGGAGTGTTAACATACTAAATATTATACTATTAAAACTACGTAAAATCAAACCTGGATATAAAGGGTCACGAACATACTTGCACGCTCGCCAAAAATAAAAAAAGCGCTGGCGCTTTTTCATTTACGCCGCCGGCGCCCACTGCAGCGCCGGGTCATTGAAATTTTCGCCGCCGGCGCTTTTAAGGTGTCTTTTTTGCCGGCGGCGCGCCGGCGCTGGTGCAGTGCCGGCGCCGGCTTATGTATAATAAGGGTAAAATTTGAATTGTGTTCTTAAACATTATAAAATTCACATTAAAACGATGTTTTTTTACAACTGATATCATTTTCATAGTACTGGAATAGATCTCCTGCCTGCTGTTAAGTTCTAAATCTATATAATTTTTCCATTTTTCGAAGCACCGGCGCCTCACAAAATTTTCGCCGCCGGCGCCCACAAGCTTCATTTTTTTCGCCGCCGGCTCCGGCGCTAGCGCCGGCGCTGCGTGCAAGTATGGTCACGAAATCTAGGGGTCATTAATAGGGATCTCAAAAATATGCAAACAAACCACGAAAATATGCACTAAATCAGTTTTTTTTATAAATACGTGGAATACGTTTAGTGCTTAAATGAATCACTATACTCTATCAAACACTTTAGCAGTAAGAGCTGGTATAAAAATCAGCGAAAACAAGTGATGTTACGTAACTTTAAATTAGCGCATTATTATTTTTTACCAAAATTTTAATATCAACCTGAAAAGTTCTTAGCGCCAAAATGTTTAGCGGTTATTTTGAGTACACCTAGTACATTCAACATGAAAAAAGTTTTATTTAGAACATCTTTATGTGGGGTTTTTAGGGCTTTGTTCCTAATCACTATAATTGCTACACGGGCGTCTTTTTCATAGTTTTTTTCATTCATTTAAACTCAAATTGCTGCAATACTAGCAAATATGCCAATAAGTCATTTGCTTTATACTACTAAGCCATTGGCAAATCAAATTTTTTTATGTATAAAGCAGTCCGAATCAATAGCCGGCGCCTGGTTTGTCGAGTGGTGCCGGTGCAGTTATGATCACCATAATAGTCAAAATTTTTCTTATGTTTTGTTAGAAATTCGAGTTGGGATAATGGGATAATTGGGATAATCGAGTCGGGTAAATGCATTTTATAGATATGTTGAAATTATCGTTGCATATTTTAACAAAATTTTGGCACATTTCAACAAAAGGCTTAACACATGTTTCTTTTTTCTCAATCTAGTTCCAATTTTAATTTTAGATGAGGATCAATGTAAGACGGGGCTTAATATTTGTGCAAATGCGTTCATCGACGATGCTGGGTCAAAAGAAGAGCAAGAGGAATTTGGTACACGACATACAGTGGGTATAGCACTCAGCCAACATACTACAGCAGCAATAGTCATCGTGTCTGAAGAGAAATATATATCAGTTGCATTAGGTGGAGAGATTGTGTTCAGCAGCCCGCTCGGATCAAAAAGGGGACTGATAAATTTGATAAAGCAACAAGCTTGCTTAATGGTAATTTTATATTTCACTATGGTGGTCATCACCATGGAGAGAGTCGACGGTATATAAAAAAATAGACCGCTAGATCGCCCAGGATTTCCGCTATCGATTAACGCTTTTGGCATTCTGTGCTTTCATGTTTTTACAACTATGGACACACGTATGACATGGGAACCTTCACGAGTGTCTTTTTTCAGCGAGTTCATTGAGATCTTTTTTTGCACATTTGTGTAGAGCACCGAGAGTACTATAATAAGTGTTGCCCCTTTCAGATATTTTGGAAAAGCATGACAAACTTTTGAAAGCACTAATCACAATAAATATAGTAGGCACGAAAATGCCCTCTTAATTCTAAAAAGTTCTAAAATTCTAAAATAGTAGTCAAAACTGTACTACTGTTTTCAGAAAAATGTGGTACTGTTTTTAAAACTGTAATACAGTCTGACTACTATTTTAAACTGCACTACAGTTTTGAAACTGTACTACAGTTATAAAGTGTAGTACAGTACTAAACTGTAGTAGAGTTTTGGCAACTGTAGTACAGTTTTTCGGCATTATTGACATCACTGCTTGTGAGTCCGTCTCAACATGCATTGGCCGAAATTTGAAAAAACAACGCTTACTTTTTTAGGCTAGCCAGCGAAGAGCTAATAAATTTCACATGGATTTGATGGAATGCAAGCGTGATGCACAAGTCACTTTGCTGGTAGAAAAACCTAAGCCGAGACAAATTATGTCTTCTGTGAGGAAGGATACTTTGAGATGTTACAATTGTTCGTGCTATGTGTGCAACGGCTCTATCAGAGATGATGAATTCGTGACACTAAATCCACATAAACACAGCAGGAACTATGCACATGCAAAGTGTTACGTTGCACCGAGTCAGACCGCAAGACTATTAAAACGAGACGAAGGAGCTGTGGAATGTACTTATTTATAAGATTTGTACTTATTTAGGTCTCCAAATCGGTACTTGTTTAGTTGAACCACACCCCCCCGCCCACTAAAAGGTCCCTCTTTCATTTTCACTAGTTTTATTTTTTGAGCCAGAATTAACTTTCATCTAAACATCAACAACTAAAATAAAGATAAATGCTAAGTGCAAACATATTCTTCACTAATTTATGATCAATGTTGAAACATAATGTCTCTTCTTACATACTTCCTTTTTGGCAAAACTTTTCACCATGTGAGTATAAGAGCGTTCTGGTCAATCCATAAGGTTTTTTGTGTGCAAAATTGAATTCCTGACACGTTGTTGCACTCAATATTTGTCTTTACTTTAGTGGTTGATTTTCAAACGAAAGTCAATTTATGTCAAACTAGTGAAAAATGACTTTTGGAGAGGGGGCCAACTAAATAAGTACCTCCAAATCTTAGTATTTTTTTAATTTCACGTTAAATCTTTTTTTAGCACAAAAACAGCAATAAGCACTGTATAAAATAGCATATTTTTATTATTAAAATACCTAAAATGTACTTATTTTGAACAATTGTACTTTTTTAAATTTTGATTTGAGAGCCCCGGCCATGACAGACAAACGAACTTTTTTTTATTCCTGTCTTGTGGCCTGGATTCTGGTGAACTCAAAACGGCAAGACTCCCTTAAAAATAAATTATAAAAGTTAACTAGTCAGCAAGTCCCACCTTTTCTCACTCCTCAACTTGAAATGCCTCTAGCTCCAATTTTTCATGACCAAGCTTAGATTCGTAATAGCTCATTTAGTAAGTGTATGCCAGTGGCTGCGTACGGCTTTTGTACAGGCCTAGGAAGAAATGCGATCACACATTTTCCTCTCAAGTTCGGAGGTGGTCAAAAGTATTCGAAAATTCTGCCACCTCCAAACTTGATAGGCCCGTTTACCTGCAAAACGAATTAATTACCTCCTCTCGTAAAATGTGGTGAAAATCGAATAAGCATGGTTTCAGGTGCGATTTTTTTAAAAACCGATTTTTTGAAAAAAAATTGAAAAATGAGCTTTTGTGGAAAAAATTTGGAAAAATTTAAAAGTTTTTTTTACTGAAAGATGCGCCGAAACCTTATCTACAAGTTTGTTTTTATGACCCCTAGTTAAAAATTACGCAAAGTGTAGAAAATCAATGCAAATAAGTCGTCGATTTGAAGTTGCGCACTGTTCACTCCTTAAAAATACGCCTTCTAACAAGTAAGGTTGTCGAGTACTCGAAATTTTCGAGTACTCCACTCGACTCGATACCTCAAGAATTTCGAATATTACTCGAAATTACTCGATTTTGAGTAGAATTTTTGTCGAAATTTTAGTTAAAATTTTAATCATTTGAAGTTGGTGAGGAATAATAAAGCAATAAAAAAATTGGTCCTCGAGCACATTTTCGATTATTAAACTTTATACTTAAAACTCAAAATTTCGAGTACTTGACTCGATGCTCGAAACTCGGTATTTCGAATAATACTCGAAATTACTTGATTTCTAGTACTCGACTCGACAACCCTACTAATGAGCATAAAAGTTTTCAGAATTATTCAAAATTTTGGAAAAAAAGACTAAAGTTTAAAATTGTGATTTTTGAAAATCATTTTTTTAGAAAAGATCATAAATCATCTTTTTTGACGGACGTTGAGTAGTGCAGAACAAATCTTTAGTGCATTTTGTAGCGCTGTTCTTGTCATACAAGAAAGGCTGAACACAAAGAAAGTTCTGCAAGACCCACGACAGCGAAAACAGTTTTTTTAATGACTCGTGAAAAGTCGAAAAACAATTTAGCGTAAAACTTTTTTCTTTAGACAATTCCCTGATTTTGACACCGGATTCGTCTCAGCATGGTCGATTTGCATGTAAAACTATCTTTGGAATAAAATATTCACTGCTGAATGTCAAATTCCGCTCAAGAAATAAATATTTTAATGGAATTTTCCGGGTTTGTTCAAATACTTATTGTCTTCAGCTGCGTTTTAAATTTGGCAGCAAATATTTCATGTCAGAAGCAATTTTACATTCAAATTGACCACGCTGAACACAAAATGTTGTCAAAATCGAGGGGTTGTCTAGCGAAAAATAGTTTAACGTCCAAATAGTTTCTGACTTTTCACTAGTCATTTAAAAACCCGTTTTTGTCGTCGTGGGTCTTGCAGATTTTTTTTGTTTCTAGCCTTTCTTGTAGCACAGAAATAGCGCTAGAAAATGCACTAAAATTTGTTCTGCAGTAGTGTTGTATTCGAGAGCGGTTGGAAATTGAGAGCAGAGAGAGAGCGGAGAGCAGGCAGAATAAACGAGAGGATCAACACAGGCCCTGATAACGAATCATAGTCGTGTCAGACAATAATAGATTCTAATACTCGATATAACAAGTAGCGGGTCATAGCCGTCAAAATCGGGTTTTTTTTCTAAAAAGAGGATTTTCAAAAGTCACAACTTATCAAACTTTAGCCTGTTTTCAAAGGTTTCCAATAATTTTAAAAATCTTCATTCGCGTTAAAAAGCGGATTTTTTAAAGAGTAAAATAAGCTATTATAAGTCTGAAGTTAATTACAAAAAAATGGGGTAAAATAATTTTAAGTTGAGGAGTGCGAAAAAGTGTGACCTGCTGACCAGCGAACTTCAAACGATTATTGCTCGGCTCTCATAAACTCATTTTTAAAGGGTCTAGCTGTTTTAAGCTCCTCAGTCTTGGGGCTACAAGATAGGGATAAAAGAAAAAACAGTTTCCATCAGGGCCAGCTACTGGTCTATCCTTACAGATTGTGCGTTTATAAAACGCTTTATACTTTTTTTGCAGCTCAAGACCAAAACAAGCGCATTTTCAAGATGTGGAGGAGGAGACTCACCAACTTGGAGCGGCAACTTTTTACTAATTCAGAAAATTTGAGTAAGTTGTAACTTAAGGTTTTTTCATAAAAAATAAGCTCAGCAAATTTTCTTAGATAACTTATTTATAACTTTTTTTGAATTTTTTTAAAGAACCATACTTGTTGATGCAAATGAGAATTTGGCAAATTCAAATGCGCGCGGGATACTTCTCTTTCGTCTCACACTCTACTCTTTTGAGTTATTTTGAACGACTCAAAAGTAGAGTGCGGGACGAAAGAGAAGTATCCCGCGCGCATTTGAATTTGCCAAATTCGCATTGTCATAAACAAGTATGGTGCTTTAAAGCACTATGGCTAAATTTTAGATTCACATTAAAGGTGGGGAAGGTGGTTTTTGTTTGAAAGTGTTAAATGATCATGATTTCTGAATGCAGTGACGTTTCCGAAATTTCAATTATCGGGGGATACATTTTTACCCCGACAATGTTCAACCATAATTTTTTGAAGGTACATGCCCGTGCGTTTCGAAAATGAAAAAACAGGGACCAGCATTTTTTTTTTGAATTATTCTATTTTTACACTCGTTTTGGATCAAATCTAATATTTATGACGTCAAACTATTTTTAAAAACTAGGCCGAAAAGTTAACAAATCTTGACGATAACGAATGTAGAAACTTATCGAGAAAGAAAATATCTTCCGGTCACGCGCCTTTTCTCCGTCTCGCACACGGGCATGCCCCTTTTAATTGTTTTTTGGGTTCTTTTCCTTTATCCGGATGACCTCTATAAATACTTATAGAATTATAGAGGTCTTTTATAGAGGCCATCCGGATAAGGAAAAGAACCGTTTTTTGATTCGAAAATTTGTTCAAAATTTCGAACCACCGACTAGTCTAACTCAACACTGCTTGAGTCAGTTGAATCGGACAATTTAGCCGACTTTCTTTGCATTATAACTTTTTCATACTCTGTTGAGGTTTTCCTCGACTAATACATGAAATTTTAATTTTAAATGCAAATAAAAATTGTGATTCAAACAAACATTTTAAACATTTTCAAAGTAAAAAATGTTCCTTCACAATCCAAATTTCGGAAATGTCATTGTGTTCCGCGCCAGCATTCAGTGGTATTCAAAAACAATGGTTCTTTTACGGCAATACTTTTTTCTGTACCAAATTTACTTCTTTTTGTACCAACTTTTTTATCTACAAACCTAATTTTTTGTCCAAGATCAACCAAATTTTGCATTTTAAGCCAAAATTTTGAAAGAGCTCAAATTTTCAGTCATAAATTGGCTTGGATTGCTCAGAATTTCAACCCAGAGTGGCCAGAAGCCACTGAAAAATAGTTTTTTGGGGGTTTACTACAGAGGGATGAGTTTTTTTGCGAAAAAGCGAATGAGCTTAGTAGATTTGCGTTCTATCGATCCAATCTCTCAGAATACCACCCCAGAACGGCCAAACCCACCCTAAACCATGGTAAGCCATCTTAGCCTTGATTTAAGTACCTTAAGCTAAGTACCCAATGGGAGCCGCACCCCCGCACTCCGCACTCCCGCGCAAATCTTCACTCCCGCGGTGCGGCGCCAGCGTGTACACAATAAGGCGACACATTTTTTGGAGCCGCACTCCCGCGCTCTTTCATTCTGAGTGAGGCGATTTTTTATTCGGAGTGTGGCGCATCATCGTTGTTTCATTTTCTTATGCTCTTTTCGGCGCTCAAATTATTTTTGAGGCGCAAAATTAATTTTTACAACTTTTCCGCTTGTGGATCCTAACTGAAACTTTTTAAGACTAAGGCTTAATTTTGAAAAATGGGAAATTTTTCAAAGTAACATAGAAAACCACCCTATCTCACCTAAAATCATGTGCTGAACACAGTTTGTTAATACCAAAATAGTGATTCACTAGCCACGACACCTATAATGGGGTAGATACTTCTTCCGAGGGAGCATCTGCCTACAAATCCCGAAAATATCAGTTTTTTATATGGGATTGCAAACCATGATTTTTTCAATTTCGGTGACTCAAACTATGAAACCTAGATAGGTACCCATGGTTCAGATGGATGGATATCAAGCTGGATGGCCTAAAATGAAATTTTAGTCAATTTTTTTACGTTTTTCATGCTCCAAAACCTGTTTTCTGGACTAATTCGGACATGCTGAAGATTGTTTGATAGAGATGAAATGCCGTTTTGTAGGGTATTTTTTTTAGTTTTGGGCAATAATTAATTTCGCTAAAATCAATTATTGCCTGAAACTCAAAAATACTCGAGAAAACGGCATTTTACCTCTATCAAACCATTTTCAGCGTGCCGAATCAGTCCAGAAAACAGGTTTGGAACACAAAAATGTGAAAAAAAAATTTTGATCCAAGTGGACGACCACTTGGTTTTAATGGTCCAGACCAGGCTGTACCGGATACCAAAAAATATCGGATCGGATATCGGATACCGGATATGGAAAAATATCGGATCGGATATCGGATACCGGATATGAAAAAGTGCCGGATATCGGTTATCGGATATCGGATTTCGGATATTTTTGATGAAATTTTGAAAAAAAAATTGAAAATTTTTTCTAAATTTCAAAAAAGTTTTTAAAAAATTTTCCCGAAAATTGGCCATTTTTTCGGATATCGGATGTCAAAAAGTGCCGGATATCGGATATCCGGTACAGCCCTGGTCCAGACTCTAGAGAAGGTGCCAGGTGGTGACCCTGCTCACCCTGAGTCTTACTGGTCTTTCACAGAATAGTTTATAATTGTTATTCAAGAAACAATAATGTCTGTTACCACCAGGATTTGAGCCTGCAACCTCAAAAGCGATCCTGAGAATTCATGCACTAAACCAAGTGGTCGACCACTTGGATCAAAAAAAATTTTTTACGTTTTCGAGTTACAAAACAATTTTTCTGCACTAATTCGATCATGCTGAAGATGGTTTGACAGTGGTAAAATTACGTTTTATCAAAAATTTTTGATTTATTGATAACGATTGATTTTGATAAATCAAGAATTAGCAATAACTTAAAAATTTCTCGATAAAACGTGATTTTACCACTGTCAAACCATCTTCAGCATGCTCGAATCAGTGCAGAAAAATTGTTTTGTAACCTAAAAACGTAAAAAAAATTTTGATCCAAGTGGTCGACCACTTGGTTGCTACTACCTGGTCTAAATTGGGGAGAGGTTGCCGCACACGAGGTTACTGGTTCGAGCCTCACTAAGTGCTAACTTTATTTTTTACTTCCATTTTTAGGCCATCCAGGTGGACACCCACTTGACCAGGAGGTACCTACCAGGAATTGGGGTTAGGGTGGGATATCCAAGTGGACAACCCGAAATTCAGGAGTCGATTAGACTTATTAACAATTTTTATTCATACTTATTTTAGCCGATTACGTATTTGTAGCCTGATTACTGAGGTCGCGGCACAGAAAAATTGACTTAAATCGACTTTTCATGTAAAAAATATTTCATGGAAAATTTCCACTTTCCACGTAAAATTTACCTCGATTCATGGTCTTGTTGGTTTTTCTCGGGTTTTCAGCAGTTGGGATGGTATGAGGTAATTCACGGATGGCCAAAAAATCTGGGATGGTTTAGGATGGTTCAGACACAATCTAAAAAATTCGAAAAAAACTTAAAAATCTGTTTGAAAAAAGTTTCATTTTGGGGGAATGTCTATGCCCTAATTGGGACCACAGAGGTTCGATGAAGACCACTGATAGTGTAACTACTGAGGGTGTAACGCCATGCGTATCAGTGAGAAGAATTTCGCCAGAACAAAATCATACAAAGCTTTTGTGCCTTTATCAAAAAAATTTTTTTTAGCAAATGTGCCTTTAGCAAAAACCCACCTGAAGCACAATTGTCAGCTCTATTACTGGATGTATCAAGAAATTTATACATTTGAGCGGCTATAAGTTTTTTCTAGGATGAATTCCGAAATTCTATGAATGTCAATCAACTCAGAAAAGGAAATACATTTTTGGCATATATCACGTGGGAAAAAATATCCGACTAAATTCTGAAATGCAAAAAAATGCATTAAAAAATTGAGTGCGGCGGTGCGGATTTGCACCCGCACTCGAACTCCTCACTTTCTCACTCCCGCGCCGAGGAGGCAAACTCATTGGGTACAGTCGAGTGCCGCACTGCGGTGGTGCCGCTCTTAGTGCGGGAGTGCGTAGGTGCGGATCCAGTTGTACTCAATGAGCTCTGCACCCTCAGATCTGCACCCTCACCCCCTCATTGTGTAAGCACCTTTAGGGTAGTTAGATGCTTGTTTGGATCAGTTTAGGGTGTTTTAGGGTAATTTCAGGTCGTTGAGAACGGTTCAGGATGGAATTCTGAGCAATTTAGTCCATCTGAATAGAATTCTGATCCGCTCAATCGATTTTTCGCAAAAAGTTTACCCCCCCCTCCCTTTAGTAACCACTAAAAAACAATTTTGAGGAGCCTTCTTCTCCGTTATGACAATTTAAAAGAGTTGAACGAATGCGAGACCATACGATTTTGTCAATATGTTTGATGAAATTTTTTCTCACCAAGACCCTCAACCAAGCCCACTTCTGTGCTTATTTTAATGCGAAAAGCGCAGAAATCATGTTATTTTGCATTTTTTAGAAAATTTAATAACTTGTTTTGCTCTGATAATTTGATATGACAATGAAATATTCGAATTACCGCCTATCTGCAAATCAAAAGTATCATAAAACTATCTAAAAACCAAAAAAACTTAAACAAAAAACATGATTTCTCTGTTTTTCACATTCAAATTGGCATAGAAGTGGGCTTGGTTTAGGACCTTGGTGAGAAAAAAAGTTCCAGGACATGGTCGATAGGGGTGTCAAAAAACCAAACAATATGATTTTCAGTAATGAACATAGAAAAAAAATTATGAATATTACAGGCGACATGACATCGAAAGACCTTCTTCAATGGGCTTTTACAAGCAGGACAGGCTTAAAAATACCTAAACAAATATATGGAAGTACTTTAACGAAATGGTCGACAAAAAAAGTGGCCGCAGCAAAGATTGCAAAAGAAATTAGTATTCGACTTTCAATGCTTAGTCAAGCACCAGACGACGATCCTCAATATAAAAATTACAAAATGGCTCTACCACTACAACAATACGACCAACTATACTCAACAACTGGAACAATTCAACCTTCGGATAGACAAAAAGGTCAGCTTTAATTATTTCAGTTAAAGATAAATTAAAAGTAAGAACCCTAACTTCTAATTGAAAGCTCTTTTTCGTGTGTGAAAAGTGTAGCACTGTACCGCTGTAGCTTTTTAATTTATTGCAGGTATCGATCAGTGGACAAAAAATATTTGTTGAACAAGTTAGATTAGCAACATCAATATCCGAATTTTTAAATTCTAACAAAATAGCCTTAAAAATTAAGAATAACTGATCAATTTTTTCGATTCGATCAATTTTTCCACCTCCGTTTTTAGCCTTTTTGAAGAATTTGATAATTCTGCTATTGCTAAGCCAACATTCAATTCTGCACAATTTTTGTGTACATCACAACTGGGGTTGTGGAATTTACCGTAAAATACTATTTTTCGGTAAAATACGGTAAAATATGGATCATTGCACAAAATTAACAGTTGTTGATTTTTTCACAATTTTTTTCAAGTTATTCTTAAATAAATGTTCAAGCCTTGATCCTTTGCTTTTATTTGGTAGGTCATGCTTTTTTTTTAATTTGTGTAGGGAGAGTTTTGATCAAAAAGAAAAACGTCGATTTCTAGTCAAATCGAAGTAAATCTTGAAAAATAGTCGACCAATAACAGAAACACTGGCTTTTCTCAAAAACTTATTTTCAGAGACTGTCATACATTCAAAAACACTTTAATTTCACTACAAAATGACATCTCGAACGTGTTTATAGAATGACATGGAGCTGAGATAAAGACAGCTAACCTTTTGAAAATAAAAACATTTATTTTTACGTGATTTTCAGTCATTTCCTCTTTTCAAACTTCAACCGTCTGATTAGGATCTTCTTTTTTCCGTCTCCTTCACGATCGAAATATCTCCAACACCAAGATATAGCAGTTTTCCATTCGTAATCTGAACAAAAGCGATAAAATCAAGAGCTGGAAGAGAAAAGAGAAAATCCAATTTTAGAAAATTATTTTCTAATAAATATGCCCGTTTATTCCTATTCGGACAAGACTCATTCAAAAACCATTTTGCCGATGGAAATTTATTTTTTTTTGGTGCAAAAAGGATCTTGTTTGGTGCAAATTGACTTTTTTTCGGCGCAAATTTTGGTTTTGCGTTTTTCCATTTAACATTTCCATTTTTTTCGAAGTGATGACACCATCAAGTAGCCCTGTGATTTTGGTTTCTAACCAGATATAATTTACTGCAACATCTTTGTAAAATGTGGCACAAAAGGATAAAAGTATGAACTAAATCATTTTTTTCCTGACCTGCTTTATACTTCTACTGTTTAGGCCACATTTTACAAAGATGTTGCAGTAAATTATATCTCGTTAGAAATTAGAATCACAGGGCTACTGGATGGTGTAATCTGTTAAAAAAAAGGTTAAAAAAGTAGATAGAAAGTCGCAAAGCCAAAATTTGCGCCGAAAGAAGTGAATTGCACCAATGATAAATGATCCTTTCTGCACCAAAAATTCAATATCCTTTACCGGTTTCTTTTGTGTGTAAAATACTTTTATTTTACCGGTAAATTCACCATTCCACAAGCCTAATCACAACATCGTGTTGTCAACCCAATAATTCGACAGATTACTTTAAAATTACACCAAATTTCGTCATCTAGAATAGTTTACGTAGCAAACTAACGTTACTTCTCTAAGTCGTATCCTGATTTTTTATTAGTCCCCAATGTAAATTAGAGAAATGCTGCACTGATTTGCACTTTGACCTTTTTCTCAATTTTTGTTGTACTTTTTAAAAAAAATTCTTCACGCGCATGTAACCCCGGATTTCAGTTTCTAACGAGCTGTTTAACTGTACTGAATGATTTAGAAATTTCAAAAAACGTCAATTTTTTAAAAACTCTTGAAATTTCAAGACTCTCTGATTGTTCAGTGAAGTTTAATAGCTTGTTAGAAAGCCGAGATCCATGGCTACATGCTCGTGCAAAAACGTTAAATGTACAATAAAATTGAATAAAAATGTCGAAGTACAAATGTGTTGCAGTATTTTACTAATTTACTGCAAGAATTCATGATTTCCCACAGGATTAAAAATGATCCAAAAACATGTCTAAACGCTTCCTGGCCTAGTTTTGGACTTCAAACTATTAATAATAGCTAAAGAAGCAGCTTTTATAAATACTTATTTCAGCGATGCTGTGCTTGTTCCTAAATGGTTTTTGTGAAAGAAGGGAAGACAATTTCTTTGACAAATACATCATTGATATAGCCCCTATTGAATCAAAACCAGGACTATAGCGTAATTGTAAACTTAAAAATAACCATTTAGTGTTGATTTTTTATTTATAAATTTTCTTTGCTCAACCCTTGTGCAAAAACACTAATGCAAAAAAATTATCTTATGCGAAGTGAATTATATTTTTATGCACAAAAAAATTTTTGCGACCCAATACCATGACACCCATCATAGATCAAAAAAATTATCAAAAAATTAAACAACAAACGACTCTTATATTTCGTTGGAGTCGAGAAGCGCAAAGAGGTTATATCTGACTGATGGAATGTTTGCGTGGGTAACTTTTTGTTTATGCTAGGGCTTCCATGTGGTTTGATTAAATACAGAAGTTAATCAGCTTTATATATCCTAGATGCTCAAATGCCGAGACTTTCCGGATTCTCACGGGTCCTCTTTATTTCTTTCCAAGAAGACTACTATTTGCGGAAGAGCTGGATGAGGATCGAAAAAATATCTATGTCTTTGAAAACTTATCATGAATCATTTTCTCTTTGAAGCAGGTATGATAATCGTCCCTTTCAAAAAAAATTTGTCTTTGTTTTGCTTCAGCGTCCTTTTTCGTAACTCAAAACTAAAGAGAAACAATGAATCTTCAAAAAATTATGACTGCAGCGTAGTTTATTGTTGGGTTATCAACATAAAATGACATGACGATTGATGATTGTAAGAATCTAATTACCCGCAAGAGTTTAGAAGATTAGAATCATGAATTTCAGAGTAGTAATTTTTTCTCAACTCTCGAAAATTTCAAAATTATTAGACATTTGACAAAACGCATATTCTTTTTTCTGGTATTTTTTTTTAAATGTACTGCATATTCTAGTAATTAACCTAATTAATTATACAACAAGATATTTTTCACAGAATTTATTCTAATTTTAAAATTTTTGCCAATTTTTTGACCTGGCGATGTGTTCGTGAAATTTAATTCAAAATATTTAATTTTATTATGTCTTATTATAAAATAATTTTAATTTTTCCAGTATACAACAATAAGATTTTAGTTTCGAAAATGTTGCCAGACATGGGTTGGTTAAATGGGCACAATCACACCAGATTGTTCACTAATTGATCCAGACACCTTTTCACTGTATAAAGGCTGCCATTTTTGTCAGGCAAAAATGGCTCTCAAGAAGCAGTCACTCTAATTTATTCATGCCCCGTACCTCCAGCTGGCCTTAAACAAGAACATGTAAACTATTGCCAACCAAATTCTAATACATTTCGTTTTCCTAGGATATTTTACGGTGTTTTTGCATTGGACAACAGTGGACAACTACATAGCATGGGTTTAGCAATGGACGGATCAACATAACCAAAAGCAGATGTGGAATCGCCAATTAAGTTAGTTAAAGGTCTATTTTATGAATTTCAAACACCAACAAACATAGATTTTCTCGCGGAGAAACGATTCGAGACACCCACACTCAAAAGAAACATATCCTGTGTACTTGGCACCCGCCTGGACATAATAAGCTGGTGTGCTGCTTATGAAAGGTTGCTAGTAACTATTTTCTTGTCAATTAGACGGCAGCCAAGATGAGAAAAGACCATGCAAAATATAAAGCCGCAAATTTTTGAATCTTTTTTGACATGAATGTGTTTTCATTTATCGTGGGGATTTACTCACGTGTCCACCTTGAAATCTTAGAATAAATCATTTGGCGTGTCAGTTTGCTCTATTCACATTGCAATACCGCTTCCATATAGTTCAGTAAAACCGAAACAAAATATTTTTTTCCAAATCAATGAGTAAATTTCTTTGAGATTTTTGTCAATAATGCTTTCTTGGCACGCACTTATCACCAGTGCTGTATTAAAGGGGCATACCAGCGCGTTACAGTGCAAATTAAGGCGGGGACCAGTAGTTTTCAAAAATCGTCGTTGTTTTTCACACGTTTTAACTCAAAATATGATGTTCATGATCTTATCCTACTTTTAAAAAGTAGGCAGAAAACATGCGTCGGACCGGGTAGAACGCTTATAGTGTAAGGGAGGCAGATAGCAGAGAAAATAAGAAACAGGCCTGGGGCGACCCGATAGCTCAAATGGTTAGAGCGCCGACTTGCAAGGAGGATATCGTGGGATCGCACTTTTTCCCAGGCCTGTACAAAAAGCCGTACGCGGCCACTGGCGTACGCTTACTGGTAGCAGCGAGTGGTTGGCAGCTTTCTACGCTGGCCAGTCCACCTCCTTTGGTGTTGGGATTAGCTGTTCTGACCTGCCCTTGCCCTCCTTCGCTGATCATGGCAGAGGACATGTTTCCCCCAGTGGAATGCTTCTGATTGGAGAAGGCCGGCCACGAGGAAAGTGCAGAGAGCACAGTTGGCCGGTAGTAGACAGTAATGGAAAAGACCGAGACGGTCTTGTGGAAGGGGGATAGGTGTAAGGGAGGCAGATAGCAGAGAAATAAGAAACAGGCCTGGGGCGAACCGATAGCTCAATTGGTTAGAGCGCCACTTGCAAGGAAGATATCGTGGGATCGCACTTTTCCTAGGCCTGTACAAAAGCCGTACGCGGCCACTGGCGTACGCTTACTATAGAAAAACAGTCATGAGAGAAATGAGTTGCTTGTTCCACGCCTTAATTTGCAAAAAAAGTTATAACGCGCTGGTATGGCGCCTTTAATGAAAATTGAGGCTATCGCACCGACCTCTTTTTTCAACCCGCACAAGCAGCCACGTCATTTGTCAACACGCAGCATGCTTGAAAATTGTGATGCTAGTTCCAGCTTTGGCACCAGCACCACAATTAAAAATGTTTGAAATATTTTAGTGTCTGGCAAAAAATGACAACTTCTGGATAGCTTAGATCTTAGCGTCAAACACATTTAAATTAAAAGCGAACAATAAGTCTTTCTGATCTTAGCTTCCGCCTTTTCCGTTCATAATCTGTTCACTTTTAGAGGTCGAGGGGTCGATCACACCTTGGTTGTATATGACCTCAATAGAGCTTCTACAAAATCTTCTAGAGAACCTCTAGCCTTTGAAGAAAGCTTTGTTAATCACCAAGCGAAGTAAAGTAGATTTTGCTGAGGATTAACATAAAAAGATTTGACGGCAGTAGAAAATACATAGCCACACCTCCTCCGGTATTTTTTTCAAAGTCGCTATATAACTATCCCTGTTTTTAAACTTAGGTTAGGCATGTGACAATGAGGGGGAGAGTTTGTCTGGTCTCCCTGTCATTTTTTGGGGGACTTTTTAGGCTTAGGCGAGGGTTGGCCGGCGTATGCTATCTTCTCATAAGGCCGTGCTTTTAATAAGGTTTTATAAAGAAAAATTTGGAGGTTGTGTATTCACTTACTAGGGTCGAAGATTCAACGGTAGAATGTAAATATACAGGGTGTCCTCAAGAAATTCCACCGATTTGAAATGGCCATAACTTTTTTGTAGGCTGTTTCTTCAAATTCTGTGAGCGCAGATCGATTTAGGATTTGATGAGAATTTTTTTTTGGTATATAATGTCAAAAACACGATTTTCGCTTAGTCCTCTGTGTTTGGGCTAGCCTACCCAGAGGCCATCAGGAGAAGAGGACCCCCAAACCAAAACGGGGGCCAAGCAAAAATCGTCTTTTTCGACCATTATATACCAAAAAAACTCTCATCAAATTCTGAGTCGCTCTGCGTTTAGAGAATTTCAAGAAACGGCCTACAACAAAAGTTATGGCCATTTCAAATCGGGGTAATTTTTTGGGACACCCGATATTTAGTGAAATGTACCGTAGAACCTCTAATAGTAGCCCCCCGCCCCCCCCCCCCCCCTAATTCAAAATCGTGTTTTTGGCATTAATGTTTTAGACTCACACTTTTTTAAATTTGTCTTAGGCAAGTTACCATGCATTTGGTAGCTCATCTCATTGGCTACAAGATGGGTGGTAACTTGCGTCAAGAAAGTCTTCAAAAAGTGCGTCAAAAACGCAATTCCACAAACACGATTTTGAATGAAGGGGGGGGGCTACTATTAGAGGTTTTACGGTAGTTGCTTTGACTGTTTCTTGATTTTTTACAAGTTTATAAATTCTAGAAGTCATTCCTACTCCACTATTTTTGAGACTAATTTATCGGAGAAGATTTTTGCAGTCTCTTGGTTTTAGTAAGTTGTTTTTCATATAGCATTTTTGGCAGGGTTTTCGTTTAGTGATGATACTAATGATTGTTGCGAGTACCGCGCTGTTTGAAGTTAGAAATAAATGTATTTTAGCTCAGATTTCATTCAATTTTTATAGGCTAACTGATATTCGTGAGCGAAGTGGCTTTCCAAGCTTCCATCAGTGTTCCCACACCACAATTTGGAGTCTGCACCGAACCTACTGTTGGGTCGGTACTTGTCTATAAGCAATGAGATATTTTAACTTAACAATACACTCGTTATATTTTATACTCGAAAACCGGCTAAATTGAACCTGGAAATAAAAACCATCTCATTTTCGAAGGGTCGAAAAAGCAGGACCTCGTTGTTTTGGTCAAAAAGACTAATTTACTTATGCCGAAAAGATGCGGAAACAAATATTTTGACATATACCGACAAATTTAGTTATTTGGTAGCATGTCATTCCCGAATCTGGTTTCTTCTTTGACCGACGCTTCACTGCTCAAAGCGTGGCTCAAATTAGAGTTGGGGTCAGTTGGTGATTTTTTTTTATCGTTTTAGTGCCGGATTAATGTCTTTATGTTACTTTTCAGATGGACAACCAAAATGTAAAACTTTTTTATTTAAAAACTAATGACTAAATTATATATATACATTCTGTTGCAGGTGAATAAGCTAGCCTGGAGAAAGCCAAGAAACAAAGCCTTTAGTATGGCATGTGTGAACAAAGACTCAGCCAACTTTGTGGAACTAGTAATCTCGCCTAAAAACATTCAATAGTGAAGTGGTGGAGAAGCAGGGCTACATAAACAGACCTTCTGCGGCAAGCAATTGATAACAGGCAATACCAATATGCCCCACTGATCCACTCGGTTAGTTGGATAAATATCCTATCCACACAAACGTCTATATTACAGGTGGCTGGTTTCAAAAAGTGTTGTCATTCGACTGGCACCCTAACTACACAAACAAAGTGGCTCTGCTACTCTCCTCCTCCACTCACCAAGGCACTACTAAGAGCATCCAAATCATAAAGTATTTTGTTGAAGGAGGAGACACTTCCTTAGGCGATATGTGACATTTGACCCTAGTAGCGAATCCCCCCCCCACGATTTTCACCTTTTTTACTTAAGTAAAAAGTACCCAAATTTATGTTTTATTATGTTTTTTTATCATCGCAAAGACTTCAAAAAACTAAAAAATTTCCCAAAATCACTTCAGCTTTTAACTCATGCAATACCATTTCATAAAGTTGTACAGAAAGTCTTGAATGGACCGAATTTCCGGAAAAACGTGCTCTACTCAAAGAATTTTCTTTAGAACTTTATGAAATGTATTTTATCAGTTAACTGAGATGATGTTGGGTATATTTTAGTTTGTGAAGGCTTTGTGATGATAAAAACATAATTCAACTCATGCTATACAGAATTTGCTTAGTCTTAGTTTAAAAAATGTTTAGATGTTTTAAAATAGCAATGTCAAATAACATAACGAAGTAGTTTACTCCTTTAACTAATAATGTATATCCTTTGCTTCTTATTCTAAAAGACTGTTAGTTGAGGTCAAAAACAGTGCTGTTCAGTCTGACTCCAAGATTTTTTTATCTTTTTAACCTTTTGTGAACAATTGTTATCCCAGGACTACCATGGGGGGATATGGATTTTATCTGGTGCAAAAAGATTTCTTTTTGGTGCAAAAAAAATTATTTTGGTGCAAAAAGATTTTATTTTTGTGCAAAAAAAATTGGTGCAAAAAAAGCTCTTTTTTGGCGCAAATTGAATCTTTTTTGGTGCAAATATGATCTTTTTGGTGCAAAAAGATTTTATTTTGGTGCAAATCGCCGGTGCAAATAGTGCAAATTAAATTCTTTTTGGTGCAACTAGTATTCTTTCTGGATAATATTTTTTTGTCCGTATAATACTCGTTTTTTGGCCATCGCGTATTTTTTTTGCCTGTAGGTTTTGAATGGGCGTAGAATATCCGTTTTTGGCCTGCAGATTTTCTCTTTTCTATTTTTTTTTCTGCCTGTTGATTAAAAATTTTGCGTAAATTCAAATTTTATGGTCAGAAAAGGACTTGGTTTGCTCAGAATCCCACCCCAAAGTGACCAAGTTTGTTTTTCGGGAATTTATTTTAAGGGGGAGTAAACTTTTTGCGAAAATTAGATTGCGCGCATCAAGAATCCTTTTCGATCGGCTCAATCTCTCAGAATCCGGATTCCGCCATTTAGAACCAACTTTATTATTGGTTCAGGGTACCTTAATACTAGTTCGTAATGGTTTTAAAGGGTGAGGTATACTTCATACACGCAGTGCCTAAGTCACAGGTTCGACTACCACCGGCTGCACACCTTTTTCTCTCCTTTTTATTTACAAGTTTTGTGTCAAAATGATCCTCACACTCTTGACTATCCTACAAGATTATAAGGGTATGCTTTCACACCTACTGAAGCTTGTATTCAGGCTATGTAGGCTAAATTTCCGAAAATGGACGGTTTTCAGGGTGATTAGTTACATTTAAAATTTTCTAACTTCTACAAGTCACACTTTTTATATACCAAAATGTGGCCAAAAATCTAGGCTTTCATTTGAGCTATCAAACAGGAGAAAGTTAGTATGAAGTTGAATCTAAAATTCAAAAAACATCCAACGATTACCAATTCCATGCACTCCTACCCAGGGCTGTCACCCAAAATTTTCGATATTGTTCTGGAACTGACGTTTTTCGGACATTGAGGCAGTTTCTGACAGCAAATCAGTGCTTTTAATGATTTGCAATCCATTTCCTCGACAGTTTTGACCCTAGAAGTCAGTAAACTTAATATAAAAAAGAAAGGTGGCGCCTAGCGGGATAAAAACTGTCGATTTAGGGCGATGCGTACATAAAGTGTAACCCCCTCCCCCTCATTGAGTGCTTCTAAATGGCGGAATCCGGATTCTGAGAGATTGAGCCGATCGAAAAGGGATTCTGATGCGCGCAATCTAATTTTCGTAAAAAAGTTTACTCCCCCTTAAATAAATTCCCAAAAACAAACTTGGTCACTTTGGGGTGGGATTCTGAGCAAACCAAGTCCTTTTCTGACCATAAAATTTGAATTTCCGCAAAATTTTTTAAATCAACAGGCAGAAAAAAAATAGAAAAAGAGAAATCTGCGGGCAAAAACGGATATTCTACGCCCATTCAAAACCTACAGGCAAAAAAAATACGCGATGGCCAAAAACGAGTATTATACGGACAAAAAAAATTATCCAGAAAGAATACGATTTGCACCGAAAAGAATTCAATTTGCACCAAAAAGATTTTAATTTGCACCAAGAAGAATACTATTCGCACCAAAAAAGAATTCAATTTGCACCAAAAAGAAAATTATTTGCACCAAAAAAAATTCAATTTGCACCAAGGCGATTTGCACCAAATAAAATCTTTTTGCACCAAAAAGAAAATTATTTGCACCAAAAAAGATTTAATTTGCACCAAAAAAGAGCTTTTTTGCACCAATTTTTTTTGCACCAAAATAAAATCTATCTGCACCAAAAAAGAATTTTTTTTGCGCCCGAAAAAATCCATATCCACCATGGGGTCATTATGACCCATACTTATTATTACCAGTTTTTTGCCGATTTCACTGGTAATTATATATTGATGTATATGACTGTTTTATAGCGTTTCAACACTCTCTTCGATGAAATTAATAGTTACCCAATAAAATAAATGATTTCAGCCTTTTTATTTCAAAAAATTGTGAAATTGAAACAACAGTTTTGAAAATGGCTGAATTTTTTGAAAGTTTCATCTTTTTAATCATCGGTAATGATCAATCTCTGGCCATATTGACTAAATGGTCAAAGACCGCTAGTTTTTTGAAGATTTAATTTATTTCCAACTTGTTTTAATCAAAACTTGGCTGTAATATAAAATAACTAATCGAAAAAACTTGTCTAAAAATATCATTAATTGGTTCAGTTAGTACATGATGCAAGCTCAACCATCAACTGCAACGGTGAAATCGCCTTTACTGCTAGTCCTCACCTGGAAATGGCCAGGAAAATATCTCATGCCACCCCTATTACACAACAACAAACGCAAGCTAGATGTAAATTTGTAGAGCTGGCTTCCTATTTCGATCAGCCAGATCAGTCAGTTTTGATGAAGGCAAGGATAAATCAGGGATATGGTTACGGCAATACTTCCAACTCGCTATATAGTGTGTTGTTTGTTTACGAATTTTCCCAAAATGTATTCAACTTTTTAGCAATCATTGAGAGCTCTAGAAATGTAATTGAAAATGACCCATATGCCAATGAAGATATTCAGTTTTGCTGGAGATGGGTGAGTACTTTTCATAGACCCCACACTTCAGCTGGATTATATACAGATTTTTAGTGACAAATTACTAAAAGTATTAAAACTTAGCCGTGCTCACGGAACAATCAAACTTCAACTATTTTATTTTAAAAAAAATCTAGCCCAAAATATTGGCTTTGTATCATGAACAGCTTATGTCTACTTTTTATTGATTTTAGGTGCACAGAATGTACCACTATCCAGATGATTTGCAAAAAACCTACTTAACTAGGTAATTTAGCAAATAGCTTTCAAAGTGGTCAAATTGTTGGGATGCAACTGTCTTAAAGTCGAAATCTCACCAGCGCACTAACCTCGTTAGAGCAAATGACCCCCAAACAAAAATAAAATAAAAATATTCTTAGTGGTAAATTTCTTACTTTGGGAAGATCTGGACTTGCCAAACAGCGGTGTTTCAATGGTTGAATAGGATTGGTGTTAAATAAGATTGAGTGTTAACATACCCTTTCAAGACACAGCAGAAAAAAGAATTTTTATAATATTAGGATTCAGATTTCCCGGCATAAAGCACATAATTAAAGACATGAAATCGAGGTAACTCATCAGTTGTTCCACATAATTACATTTTTTCTTAATCAGTTCAACTACAAGAAACGATGAGATCACCTACAGGAATAGAGTAACATTCACCTAACTAAAATTTTCAAGCACTCATTATATCTAAATAATAGGTATTTACAAACGAAAAAAGAGAAACTATTCTAAGGATATGTGGATGGCCATCTTTTGAAGATAGAACTGCGTAAATAGAACTTTTATAGAACGAATAAATAAATTTGAGGCATCCAATTTCAGATGCAAGCTGATGTTTGATGAGGTCTTGCAACATAATTTTGTTTGCTAATATGATAAGTCTGAAGCTTTATAGTTAATGAACCGCCCAAAAGTAGAGTCCAAAACAAGAGCGTGTGCTCTAGCAATGTAACACCACCTGAACTTTTCTGTATATTGTTTGAAAAACGGTTAATTTGTAGGTTTTCTGTGCAAGGGGCCAACTCCAAGGAGGTGTTTTCAAATTATTTGAAATATTATACAACAAACATAATAAACCATTTTACAGTATCTCCAACGGCTGTGTGATTTTACGCATTCTGAAGAATTCGTTGAAAAAAACGAGAAAGAATTTGTAGACCGGTGGAAAAAGGTTTGTTCTTAATTTTTGATGTTTTCAAAAGAAAAGACGAAAAAGCAAGTAAATTTTTAAATATTCAATCCTTTTTTTTCAATGTTAGATGGCTCTGAGAGTGACGGATGTGTTAAACAAGTTTAATGGCATCAAAGTACCTGACTATGAGCTGTGTATGACCTAAATCTTTGTTAAAGCTCATACATCTATTTATTTGCAGTATGTAACGAAATTAGCGACAGCTACTTGCTAGCCATCATCAAGTTCCTAGCTCGTCGTGAATTTTACAACGCTTTCTTGCATGAGATCATAAGTTTGGAGGTTTGAAAGGGTATAAATTTAAGATACTATTCATACAGCAAATATTGCAGAACATGGAACTGGAAGACAAGCTAGCTTTTGCTGCTATTCAGTTAGTCATTAATTTACATAACACCTCTAAATAAAAACGAGTTGCGTTTAGCATGGACGACGAAAGCTTGAATATAGCTTTGGACAAGTAAGTACTGCCATTATAATTACAAAGCTTTCTCAGATTGTAAAGCTCTGGCTAAATTTCGCCGCAAATTTACAACTAATCTATTAAATAGATTTTTTTATTGGTCAAATGGGCGTAAAGAAGCCAATTTTGGGCTAGTTGTAGACCAAATCAATTTTTACGATTTTACGAATTTTTTTAAAGGGCCATTGCCACGCGTACTGGATTGCCCCCGCCACTTCGAAATTTTGGCCTAATTATTGAACTCCTTTACGGATTTTTCAGCGTTGTTTCTAACAAAACAGGGCCTAGAATTTAATTTTAGGTATAGTTTTGTTAGAAAACAAGTTGAATAATCCGTACAGAAGTTCAATGATTATATTAAAATTATGAATTGGCGGCGACAATCGTTGTCGTAGACGGCAACGGTCCTTTAAGTCAACTTGAATGATTAAGGAGGCAGTTAACCAATTCTAAAAGGGCCAAGATAGTTATGGAGACGCAACCAACTCGCCTGCGCAAAAGACTCGCCAACGTCAAATCTCGCCAGCCAAAAATTCGATTTTGCGGCCCTCTATCACCCATCACCGTTAAATCGAACTTTTCGTTGGCGAGTTTTCCGATAGCTAGTTTCGCCGTTGGCAAGTTTTCGTTGGCGAATTTTTCAGTTTGGCGAGTTCTGCCGTTGGCGACTTTCGCCGTTCGCGAGATTTGTCGTGGGCGAGTTATGGCGTTAGCGAGTCGGTTGCGTCCCTATTTATGCTTAATTTAATGTAAAAATTTATTTTTTCTAGCTTATTAGGAGAACTGAGAGACCAACGTCCTCTCAGGTAATCAACTTTGATGAATAAACACATTTGCTCCATGTTAAAATCAATTCACTTAAAGTGCCCTGCTTATTACTGGGTTGGACGACCACAATGAATGCCACCAAGTTTTGCACAGGTATTGTCTTTGCGAATGGATAAAATGAACTACAATGATTATAATATAGATATGTTGACGAAAAAAACGACATCCAGACAGCTTCAATACTGTTTGTAGTTGGTAACTGTTTTCGCAAATCCAAGCTTCTGCAAGATTCCTCGTTCACTGGTGTCAAAATATCTGAGCTTTTGTCGAAAGCTATGTAAGGCACATATTAATGTCTACTTTTTTGGTGATAATTTAATATACATAGAGATGCGGAAGAAAGAAGGAGTCCAAGGAGAAGAAGTATGCATTGTGTCCGTGACTATATGTAACTTTTAAAGCTTTTATCATGGCTAGCACAGCGCTGATCAACCAACTGACTGGTTAATCAGGGTGTTTTCCTAACTTATTCGAACTGATTCCTGATTCGATGACCAAATCATTTTCCTCTGAAAAATTCTTTTATCAATGTTATAAAGCGCATTTTGACTCGATTTTATTAAGAGGAATTTCAGGCCAGCCTATTTGTAGCTTATTGTGTTAGCTACAATTTAGCTTTTGACCCTGAGTGTGACTTAAAGGACCATACTTGTTGATGCAAATGAGAATTTGGCAAATTCAAATGCGTGTGGGACACTTCTCTTTCGTCTCTCACTGTACTCTTTTGAGTCGCTCGAAATAACTCCAAAGAGTAGAGTGTGAGACGAAAGAGAAGTGTCCCGCGCGCATTTGAATTTGCCAAATTTCATTTGCATCAACAAGTATGGTCCTTTAAGGGAACTCCGATAAAAAAAATTTTGTCCCTCGTATACTTGTAAAGTGAGCCCAAGTTACTTGTGAATCTGGCTCTGCAGCTCTGAAGGTCACAATAGAAGTACAAATAGCACCCTAAATTTTATATTGTCGCGTTTATATTGTTAATATTGTCTTTTCACTTATCTTATATTGTCACGAGCGGCCACGACCAACACCTCGTGAATTGTGAAAAGGGGAAATGGAGGGATGTTTGATCCCACCTCCTTTGGATCCGCAGGGAAATAACTTAAGTAATAGGCCGCCAAACCCCAGACTGGAAAGTGAAGGTTTTTGTAGACATCACTTGCGTCGAAAACGCAACATATATCATGGTTTTCATAAGTGCCCATAGGCTATGGGTCAGTTATGAATATTTAGATTTTTTAGTAATTGCATAAAACAAGAATGTGCCTATAATTCGCCCTGCTTTTTTCTCCGCTCCCTCTAATTACTCCCCCCCCCTAACTTCAAGTGTCTGAAATTTCTGTTTTCATTTACTGTTGAGCTGTGTAAAAAGTGCCTGAGAGGGATTTTAAAATCTAACAGGCACTTTTTACACAGCTCAAACAGTAAATGAAAACAGAAATTTCAGGCCACCTAATGTTTGAAAAAATTGCATGCCTCTAATTACTCCCCGGGGAGAAATTAGAGGAATACGGTAATTGCATAAAAACCCCACTTGACTGCTTTTTTATTTCAGGGAAATGCTCAATAATTGGTGTTTCTGGCTGGTAAACTACTCCCTTACATCTAGGTAATTCGTATTAACAGTTTTTCAGCCGAAAACATTCCTATCATCACTTCTGCGTGTAAATAGGACAAATTTTGCTGAGAGTGAGGGCCGAACAGGCTTATGTCAGCTCAGGTTGATTATATAGAAATTTTGGAAGTAAAAAGCGTTCTCTTGTTTTTCAGGCAGTAATAGCCTGCAATTTCTGTGGAGTGCCTATATATCCCTCTGTTTCCGACAAAATAGAATCCTTACGGAGCAATGTAGCTAACACTAACATATACAATTATCCGAAACGAGGCGACAAAACAAGAATGATGGTAGTTAGACTTTATATTTCAGTCAAAACTACATACAACGACCATAGTGACCGCGTTTATCGAACTTTGGACGGCGTCCCATCTCCGTTCTAGACGTTTTTGAACGGCCGTCCAACCGTCTGTCCGAATTTTATTTCTAACGGCCGGCCGTTGGCCGGCCGTCCAATATTTGGCTGTCTTGCCAAAATTTTCGCCGGCCATTTGCCGTCTTAGACGTTTAGGCCGGCCGTCCGCCGTCCGATCGCCCGGTTTTCAGCGCAGTCCGGGCGGGGACTGGACGGGACGGGCGGTCACTATCGAGTTTTGACTGCACTATTTTTTGTTTTCAAGTTGTTATAAAAAGTGAATTTTCAAAAAGTTTAGTCATGTGGCAAATGCAAAAGGTTCAATTTATAATTTGATCTTTTCTAGTATTTTTGTTAACTAAAGTGTTTCCAGGCCACTCCCCAAGTGCACAATCTGTAGACAGCACTATGGTAGCCAGGCATCAGCTAGCAAACCAGAAGTGGCAGGCACTACTTCCAAAAATTCAGCCATAGACCACTGGTTCGTGTGGTGTTGTGTAAGTGCAATTCATAATTTCTAGATTTCTCGCGATTAAAAAGACCAATAGGTTTTCTGTTATTTAATTCAAAATATCTTTCAATATTTAAAGAATTCATGAAATATTTTTCGCATTTGTAATACCAATAAATAAGTGTTTTGAAGAAGAGTATGTCAACAGAATTTAAAATTGTCAAATATTCAATTTTGTAAAAACAAATAGCAAATAAGCGCCGAACTTCGCTCCGAACGAACATTTTCCCATTAAAATAAGGTAATATTTTTAGAGTTGCAACCATGGAGGTAGGAGTCTTAAAAGGCTCAATAAATCCGTATAATCCGTATAAAATGAAATTTTCAGGACACTTATCGCACATCAGGTAAATTTTTTCACTGTCATTATAAATATACCAAGTCAAAGTCAAGGTTATTTGACTCGCAAATCAACGCTAACGATGACTTTTGAACTTGGTTTCTTGCTTGTTGTGGGTAATAAAAATTGGGCGCTAGTAGCGAGTACCCCCCCCCCCCAAGCATCCGACCTTTAAAAATTGCTGTAACTACCCTTGCAAACAACATGTTTAGGCTTAGCCCTTAGGCTTGGAGGTAGGCCAGCGTACGGAAGTAAAGTGGGGGTCCCAAAACCAGCGATGAGAATTTGGCCCTATTTGCTTATATTGCTTAAACTAATAAAGAGTTTACGCACATTTTGCGCGGTCTGGGACATAAATTTGGGTACTTTTTACTTGAGTAAAAAGGTGAAAATCGTTGGGGGGGGGGGGTATTCGCTACTAGCGTCAAAAATTGTAAAAAAGATATTTATAACTCACTAAAATCTAAAATGCACATCCAGTATAGCTTTGAAGCTTTTTATGTTCAGAGACTGGTTCCAAGAGTACAAAGCTTGCCCAGCCAGTGGCTGTATGTTCATTGCTTTGGTCTGTATTTTAGAGTTTTAAAAGACAATATTCTTTAGGTGATTGCCTATGCATGGACAGAGATCACAGTCTACGAGATGACCTCATAGTGCCCTTTACAAATGTAGATATATAGTGTTGATATTTATAGATTCCTTTTTAGACATAAATTTTATATTAAAAAAAATTTTGAGAGCAGTACTTTTCCGGTTAGCCTTTTTCTTGTGGCAAATATACTTTTTGGGGCAAATTTTTATTTTTTCGGACGAACTTTTATTTCGCCTGATTTTCTTAAATGTTCTTATATATTTTTCAATAATGACAACATCATGTAGCCCTGTGGCACGTGAGGTATGATTTATTACAAAATCTTTGCAAAATGGAGCACAAACCGGGAAAAGCATAAATCAAATTATTTTTCTCACTCGCTTCATAATTTTTTTACTTTTCTGCTACAGGGGGTCCCAAAACCAGCGATGAGAATTTGGCCCTATTTGCTTATAATTTAGGACTATTTAGGAGCTTGAAAAGAAATGGAGAAAAAATCGAAAAATTGAAAACTTTAATTTGAATTTTTTTGTCTTGAGTGGAATTTCAGATTCACAGTGAGTTACAACTGAAATGGTTTTAGTGGTTTTAGAAGCAAATCGACCACTCTGAACATGAATCCGACGTGTAATCCAACAGTTTTGCATATAAATGACTAAAAACCCACCAAAAATGATAAATGTCCTTATAGGACTATGTCTTAATAGTACTATAGTTCCAAATAGGACTATAGTCATATATAGGAGGAAGGAACATTTTAGGACCATAGTCCTAAAATAGGACCATACTATCAGTAGGACCTTTTAGGACCATAAATAGTCCTAAATAGTCTTATTTGGGACCAAATTCTCATCCCTGCCCAAACTACTCTTGTAATTTTTGAAAAAAATTGTCAAGGGCTTCCGCGGACTGGTGAAACCCAATTTTTTTTGGAGATTTCAGGAGGTTTTGGAGGTTTTTCGGAGGTTCGAAGTCACAGAAGTCAAAGAAATTTAAATCTAAATCGAAGTCAAAATCGAAGTCGAAATTACAATTATGACTTTTTAGACAATGTTGTACTTGAAAAGCATAGTAAAAGGATCAAAAACAATTTTTTTACTTTTTTGGTGGAAATGACTGTGATTTCTATCTCAAACCCATGATTCCGATTTGGACTTTGACTTCGATTTAAATTTCTTCGATTTCGACTTCGACCTTCTTCGACTTCGATTTCGATTTAAATTTCTTCGAATTCGCTTCAATTTAGCCTTCGACTTCGATTATGAAAACACAGGTCTACTCTTGATATAGTATAGGTGCAAAAATTTCGCCACTATATCGCAGATTGGACTGTATTGGCCAGTTTTTTTTATTGTAGCTGCAAGTATGACGGTTTATTCTAGGGTTGTACAATGGGAATATTCCCGGGAATATTTCCGGGAATATTCCGGGAACATTGGGAATATTCCCGGGTTTCCCGGTATTTTCCTCTATATTGGGAATATTCCGGGAATATTCCCGGTTTTCTATATTTCCGGGAATTTCTACAACTCTAGTTTATTCTTAAAGATATGAGCTGGATTTAAGGCCGGTTTAAGAGTAGCGCTGTGTCAGGAGCAGATGTGCGACGGATTAGCGACCAAATGCACATCTCTGATCTGGAGCGGACTTTACATTGCTGCGCGTATTTATGCTAGTAAATCATGCATTCTAAATGTAACATTCTACCACTATCTTATATGCATAAAAATTCAGAATTGTGCGTTCTCTTCACTTTAGATTTTTCTACACAGTCAGCCATCCATCGCTAGTCCATGTAATAGTTCTGACACCCAGTTTAGCCAAACCATTCTCACTCTTGTCATAGTAGTGGTGAATAAGTCGATCAGTGCCGCCATCTGCTAGTACAGACTGACCTCCCGGCCCAATTCGGTCGCCAGAAGTTGCTAGGATCTGGGTGCCTCCACCGTTAAGCATTTGCTTGCCCGATTTGTCGACAAACGGTCCACTGGGAGAAGTGGAGCGGCCAACCATAATGCGGTAGGTGCTCTGAACACCTTTGCAGCAATTGTCAAATGATACGAACAAGTAGTAATAGGAGCCTACATCTGATTCATTCAATTACTAGTTTTACTCTAAAAGCTCACCTTTTCTGTAAGATGTGGTGCTTCTATGGCATTTGCAGGGCTGTCACTTGCAGGTCGCGAAGCTATTCGCTTGGGCGTAGCGCCAGACTTGACTTTGCCTGTGCTGGGAGAAAGCTCCACCTGGTAGATTCCTGCATAGAAAGAACCAAATTGAAGCCACCATTTGCCGCTAGCATCCACTAACAGATTAGGGTCAATGCAGTTGTATATGACTGAGGAGTTGGAAACAATAACCTGCAATAAATAAATTTAAAAATGCAAGTTATAAAATTTATTGGTCAAAACTTACTTTGCCCTGATCTGTAAATGAGCCAGGCAATCCTGTGGTGCTTGTGGCTACTCCAATCGCTGATTTTTGGCTGCCGAATGAAGATGCTGAGTAATAAAGATGATACTTGTTGTCATGAAAGGAAATGTCGGGTGCCAGAGCGCCTAGATGAGATTTAAAAAGAAATAAGCAGGAACTTTCGCAAGCAAAAATTTTATATAATTTCTGCACTCAAAAAATTACAAAATTGTGACCGTAAGGCACGGTTTGCATGAGCTCACAACATCGTAAGCTCATCCTCATGAGGACCGACTCTCACGTGAGCTCACTTCACGTGAGGAGAGCTTTTTGAAATTCTCACGCAACCTCATATTTCATGAGCTCACGTCTTCCTCATCCTCACTCATCCTCACGCCCGAAAATTTGTCCTCACGCAAACCGTGCCGTAGGGTTAATGTTTTTAATTTACAATGTTTTAAATTAGGGCGAGGACGAGCATTTTTTCAAAAATCGTACTTGTTTTCACTCGTTTTATGTCAAATCCGTTATCTATGACCTTATTCTACTTTTAAAGGTAGGCAGAAGACTTTCGTCGGTAGAACGCTTATAGAAAGTATTCAAGAGAGAAAAAATTGGTGGTCCCCGAACTGAGTTTTCCCGCCTTAATTGCAGTGTAACGTTTAAAGCAATATTTTCATTTCATTCCCTTTAAGCGATATTTTCATTTTAAAAAGAGCACAGCAGAACGCACCTTGTTATTGCGGTCTTGAGTGTACTCAGTGACCCAATTTATGCCATTTGGAAATGCAGCACTGTTTCTTTTCCAAGAAATACGGTCAGAGGATTGATGAGCCATCAAACCCTCGTGAGAAGAATATATCAAGTATTTAGGGTTGCCGGAAGACGGTCGCAAAATCATGCTTGGGTCGTGCAATGCCAGGTCACCACTTAATGCCGAAAGAGAAGGCAAAGAAGTCGCGAGAAAACAAACAAGGCTTAGATATCCCATTAGAACCACAAGTTTGAGGATATAATTAAAAATTTAAAGTCTTTTACCATAGTTTTATATCTTTTATGTGCTTCGATATGGACTCATTTTGTTTGCACAACTGAGTTTTCACCACCTCTCAAAGCTTCTATCTGGTACGTTACAGGTCAGACATATCAGTCACTAAAACTTCCTCGTTAAAAAGTGAATATTCCATGTCTGTGCAAATATTTCATACTTACGTAAATGTTTTTCATAGCCTTATTTATCGTTAGATAGCGTCAGATATGTGAACATATGAATATACGTTCGAAAACAATGAATTTCATCATACAATCACATAAACAAGACCATGCAAAACAATTAACTTCAGTGAGGAAAACTTTTAATAATTGTTGAACTATTAAATATAGATTTCAAAGTTAACAATTGAACACTGAAACCAGAGTGAAGTCCAAGCTAGCAGAACATAACAATTTATAACAGGTAGAAAACTGACAGAACAGACGATAACAATTAAAAGGACGTCATCCGATGATTATAAATTTTTAACTGGCAGCTACTCAACAACAAGTTTATCACATTTCTCAATGGTGGCCGACAGAACACACTTGCTCTTGTCCTGAAAAATACGCGCTCTTTACAAGGGTTGGCAAGAAGCGGCTTTTCATGACAAATCTGAGGCCACCTCATATTTTTGTGAAATTTTATGAAGGTTCGTATTACTTCGATTCTTTCACTATAAAAAAGCTAAGGAAAATATCTTTCGATTAGTATGTGAAATTATTAGATGTGCTTATGGAATACATGAGAAAAGAACCGATGAAAGGGAAAAAATGGTTTTTTTTCTCAAAAAGGCATCTGATTGCCAGAAAAGCCACCTCTCGCCAATCCTGCTCTTTACCATACAAGAAAAAAAGTTCACTTACGTAAGGCACCGGCTTCATATCAAGGATACTCCACTTCATCTGCCTCTCGTCCTGAAAAATAGGCTGGGAAATAAAATGCCGCTCATCTACAAAAATTCTCACGTTGAAGACTTCATGCTTGACCCGAACCCTAGTATTGAATATACGGAAGCGAATTTTGTCAAACACAGCATCGTAGAGCATAGACTAGAAAATTTATACAGGTATAGAATTGGGTATAAAGCTTACATCTTGCTGCTTCAAACGCACTAACTCATCGGCAGAAACTCCAAGCAACTCTGTAGCTTTTTCTTCAAAAATAGTAGCCCACGTTGTCCCACTGAAGTCTGCTATTTCCACCGACAACAACATAATATTTTTGCAGCTGTCAGAAAAAGAATTGCACTTGTCGCATTTGAACCTATTGCTGACAACTATCACTTTCTTTCTGCATCCATCCGTGGTACACCCCTTAAACATAAAGTAAATTGAAATTGCTGTATTAAAAGAGGAAAAAAACCTGATATGTGGCATTTTCTGTTTTAATTTGGGTGACCATTGCTTCCACATTGAAATAAACACCCCTTTCAAAATCACGACCCAGATTGTGAGAAATAGCAACACCAATCAGACGAATATCTCGCTCTATATGGAAACCGTCAAAGCGGTGAGTAAGTAATACTGTAGAAGTACCGTAGGTTTCAATTGAATCAGCCGCAGGAGAACTAAGTGACTTGATCGAGAGTGTCCGCTCTTCTCTAAACCACTCTTGCAGTTTCTCTGTAGCAGGGTGATCAGGGTTGAACCTAAAATACGATCAGGTAACAGCATATTTGAAAATACAGTCAATTCTCGATACAGTGTCACCTCGATATAGTGTAGATCTCGATATAGTGTATATTTTTCAACCCCATTTAGTCGGCTTTAACTCAAACTGGCTTACAGTGTACCCTCGATATAGTGTATATTTTTTTTTCGCATCGAAATTGTGGACTGTAAGAAATTTAGCGACTTACTTTATAATGGAGCCGGAACTGATTGACAACGAATATCCTCCTATCAAATATCACAACGACTGATCAGATTCTAATATTAAAGTTACCATTGAACTCTTTCAGAAAAGATCCTTTTACTGCTATAATTTGACCAGCTTTGCTTGCATCGAACTCCTTAGCTTGCTCGCCCCAGAGTGTGAGATTGATTCCCGTCAGAGATTCGTCGACAAGGAATATTTCCCGCTTCTCTAACTGCTTATGATCATTTCTTGCAGTAACCTGAGCAATCTATGTTGAGAATCCCAACACCATATTAACCCACCTGTGACAGCTCAGAAACACGTCCAACCACAGCAATCACGTCAACGCTTCTATAACAGATATCATTAAGCAAACGCTAACCAATAAACCAGAACTCTTACTCTCCCATGTAACCTGAAATCCTTGAAAGTTTGACTGGAGTGACTCGGAATTTAGGCTCTTCTATTTGAGAATCAGTGCATAGTGAAACCTAGTCAAATTGATTAGATGGGTCAAACCATATGTTACAACCTCTGAATCGTGGAGCAATCTTAACTCATATACGTGTCCCGTAGAATTGTATTGCTGGTTGGTCTCCTGGATGCTTGAGCCACTACCACTTAGGTAATACACCTGAAATCACGCAGGTGGAATTTAACAACCTCGAAAAAGCACCTGTCCATTATCGATAAGAGGAAAGAATCGAGATGCTTGGTCCTCAAAAGCAGCCACTCGAATTGAATTCCCAACTTCATCTGTGACGGTGAAATTGAAGACACAAAACTCTCCTTTGGACTTTTGTATTGTATAAGCTTGATATCTTCCTTGTTCGACACTATTCCACAAATACGCCACCTGGAAAAGTGTAACTTAGATACTAGGCCAGCCAAAAGACGACCATAGAGGAAAGAAACTGAAACTTCCCACCTTTTCATGTAAGGGCAAATAAGTGAAATTTCGGTTGTCCCGAATAGACCGCAACTGCCAGAAGATTGGCGTTTCTGTGCTAGACTTCTAGATGCAGTAGGTGACACAGCACACTTTTTCGATAAAACTTTATTGTTTTGCTGGTTCGACGAAATTCCACGATAGTCTTCTGCTTTGCCTACGTGCGGCTGGGGCGAACCAATTATAGGTGAGTCCAAAACAATCTAAAAAGCACAGTCATGGAGATGCCTAGAAATTTTCAAAGTTCACGACTTTTTGTTGTGGTGAGCCCAAATTTTTGTACAAATAGTTTCACTTGGAAAAATAGTAGAATTATATAGTCGAAAGTCGATATAGTCTACACCCGATATAGTGTACACCTAAAGCCGGTCCCCAGGGTGTAGACTATATTGAGTTTTGACTGTATATACTCACTAAGCCATAATTTTTTATTAGTGCAGCTGTGGGTGTGAAAGGCCGGGATCACAGGGGACCAAATAAAAATCGAGCTTTCGACTTTACACACCAAAGGTTTGTTGCTTCTGCAGAATTTTGTAATTCGGCCAAGCAAAATTGTGCCAATTCAAATTGTTTCAAATGTCTCGACGCATCTTGCACTATGAATAAAAATGCATACCACAACATAATCGGCAATAGTTATCGACCGCTTGATACTAAAAGAAAAATGTACAAAATCTACTAACAAAGTTTTCTTTACGTTTCACCAGTTTGGAACTTTGTAATGCAAATGATCGCTTTGTGTTCGTGCAACTTATCGTTGATGAAACGCTCTCGGAGACTATTTGCCACGCAACATGCTGAGCACGAAAAAACGCCATCGGAGAGTTTTACTGAATTAAAATTACTTTCTAATAAGAAGAAATGAGCAAATTAATCCACCTCTGTATCCTGCTTGCATGCCTGACAATTCACGAGTATCGAGGATCTGCAGGATCGGACGTAATCCGACTGGCAGGTTATTTTCATAAAAGCTCTAAAAACAGGTTAAAATACGCTCGCACATACGAAAAATAAGAATAAACTACCTGGAAAAATCCTCTTGAAAGTTCTACTTGGTTGTTCATATTTGACCTCGATTGTAGAAATTCTTCTAAAAATGACAATGTGGTCCGAACAGAACACAAAAGAAATTGCTTTTGTTGTGAATTTCACCACTCCGTCATATAAACGGTGAATCTGCTTTAATGATAGCACAAAACAGTTAGCATTGTGTTTTTGACCAACTTTTAGAAGAATGCTCCTAGCAGGGATGGGACGGAAGACTAGTCTTTTGTCCCAGACTAGTCTTCCACCCTGTCATAGCCCAGGAGAGATGTGGGGTTATCCAGGTGGAGATACCCATATACAGTCAAACTTCGATATAACGTAGACCCCCAATATAACGTTCAACCCCAATATAACGTACACCTTACGCGGTCCTTTCATAATAAACTCTGTCAAAATTACCCCCGATATAACGGCACACCCAGAATAGGACAAAATTATTTGACTAACAATTGAATAGGACAAAAAGTCATTTGACAATAAATTCAAATGAGAAACAATTGGTCTTAACGTGATTTGTTTCGAAAATTATTGTTCTTTAACAAAACTATTTCACAAAAGCTTTCCTGCAAATAATTGGGTGTATAGCTTCGTTTTCTCATTCTATTACGTTACTTTCATACGTTCACCGAATGTATTATTCATTCCTTGTGGTCCTGGTCAGTAGGATTCCATACTTGAAAAATATTATTTAGTCAAATTAAAAAACAAATTATGCTATAATACGGAGAATTGTGTCAAAAATTTGGTCTGTAAAGACCAAAATCCCGATTTCAACCACCCAACTCCTGAAACCCGGGTGGGTACCGGTACGTGACAAAATTTGCTCGCGCCAAAATTTGCTCGGGCCAAAATTTGCTCGGGCCAAAATTTGCTCGCGCCAAAATTTGCTCGCGGACAAAATTTGCTCGCGCCAAAATTTGCTCGGACCAAAATTTGCTCGGCCATAATTTGCTCGGGTTTAGATTTTTTCTTAATATTCCAGATTCACTCTCCATGGTCCAGATCGATCCTTAATGGCCTAGATTCAGCTTAAATGGTTTTGAACGATTCACATGGGTGTTATTTATTCACCTTTGATAGTTTTGACCGTCCACAGTGGTGTTTTCAATTCACACTAATAATCACATAATAATCAACGATAATACATAATTTTGCCGAGACGAAGAGGTGACCTTATAATCTTGTGGTGGAAGGAAGCACAGTTTGTCTTTCTCAAAATGAACTTCAACAATCGTTTTTATTCATACATCTTAGACAAACAACAACAAAAACTGAGAGTTTATAACAATTTTCAACACATCACTGATCCATAATGAAGTTGTGAGCTAATCCTCTAAGATATTCCATCAAACTTTTTGTTCCATAAAGACCCACCAGGGCGAGATCCTCTTGTCTGCTTCTTGGTATACCCTTCTTTTTTTAGGTGCTGGCTGACCACGGATGCACTGCTCATAAGTAAGCACCCATTCAGAAAAAGCACCCATTCAGGTCAGCATCTAGGGGAGTAAATTAATTAACAGAACAAATCAATCGCGAAAAAAATCACCAGGAAAAGCGAATCTCAAAGAATTTAAAGCGACCTGTTCAAAGTCTACATTGATCGATTCGGAGTTCAATTGAGGCATTAAAGATCGAACCATCCAAAAAAGCTTGTCATAGGTAGCCCGGTTCTTGTTCTTGAGCAAGGCATACAGAATCGGGAAAACATATCTTCCACCAGCTCCATTTACACCTTCCTTCTCAGCTAGGAACGCATGGGCGGCGGTAAATTGAACCTCTACAAATTGAACCTCTACAAATTGAACCCCGGTAAATTGACCCTCCGGTAAATTGAACCTCCGGTAAATTGAACCTCCGGTAAATTGAACCTCAAAATTTGTCTTGAGAGGATTTTTTTTATTCAAGAAATATTTTTTTCCAGTACAGTTGCCAGATCACCGTGTTTCAAGGGAGTCCGTATATTCCAGTGCGGTAAATCCTCCGTCCGGTGAACTCTCCCCTGGTGAATTCCACCTCCAAATTTTTGAGGTTACAGGTTCAAATCCCGGTGGAAGCAGATATTACTTTTTTGAGTAAGAGCCATAAACTGTTATTTAGGAGATCACCTATTCTCCGGTGAGTAATGTAATCACACTGGTACTACATTCCCTAAATGGGTATCCACCTCCAGTATCCAAAAATTTTGCATTTAGCCGAAAGTAGCTAAAGATCATTGTACCCTATTGTACCCTATCCAGAATCGTGTCCTCAGCACGGTTTGATCATGCTAAAACAGCGATTTGACTTGCAGTAACCCCAGTTCTGGAGTATTTTCCTATCCCTTAGGGTATCCACGCGGTAATATGCAGCTGGCACTCGCACTCTCAGTGTACCCATTGACTTTTTTGACTCTCACTTTCAGTTAAAAATTTACAGGAATTGAAATTTTTAAGTCTGAACCAACCAAACAAGTGGTCGTTCACATGATCAAAAACTTTTTTAACTTTTTCGGAATCCGAAACCTGTTTTCTGGACTGATTCGGGCATGCTGAAGATGGTCTGATAGTGGTAAAATGCCGTTTTCTCGGGTATTTTTTGAGTTTTGCTACAATCGAGTTTTGGTGGAACCAATTATTTCCCAAAAATCAAAAAATACCCGACAAAACTGCATTTTGCTATTATCAAACCATCTTAAGCATGCCCGAAATAGTCCAGATAATAGGTTTTAGAACATGAAAAATGAAAAAAATTTTTTTGATTCAAGTGGACGACCACTTGGTTTGGTTAGTGCATGGATTATCCAGTAGAACTGAGGTCGGAACATACAAAAACATGTTATTACTAATATTACTACCCGGGTACCACTACACTACCTGAGTTCCCCAATCTGGGTACGACTACCTGGGTGCAGCAAAACCAAGTGGTCGTCACTTGGATCAAAAAAAATTTCGTTTTTCACGTTCCAAAACCTATTTTCTGGACTAATTCCGGCATGCTTAAGATGGTTTGATAGTAGTAAAATGCAGTTTTGTCGTGTATTTTTTGAGTTTTGGGAAATAATTGATTTCACCAAAACTCGATTTTACCAAAGCTCAAAAAATAGCCGAGAAAACGGCATTTTACACTATCAAACCATCTTCAGCATGCCCGAATTAGTCCAGAAAACAGGTTTTGGAACCCGAAAAAGTTAAAAAAAATTTTGGTCCGAGTGGACGACCACTTGTTTAATTAGTGCATGGATCATCCAGTAGAACTGAGGTGGGATTATAGAAAGACAATTTAAATTATAAAAGCTCTTCACATGACAAAAAATGAATAATTTAAAATTTTATAACGGAGAGGGTTGACTGCATTTTTGTTTACTGGGCACCCAAATGGACCAAGAGGCCACCCAAAAGATTTTTCACATCCAGGTTAAATCAAGACCACTGAGGATGGATCTAAACTATCTGTAGTGGATCTGGACTGGTGAAAGTGTATAAGGACCCCTTAGAGTCAATCTGGACCATTTGGGTGGACTTGAACCACTGAGGGTGGTTCTGGATCATTAATAGTTGATCTGAATAACTGAGAGTGGATCTGGACCATTGAGGTTGAATAAGATGGATCAAGTGGCCTTTAATATTCCTTTCCTTTCCTATACAGCTCATGCTAAGGCTGGTGGTAGGGGTGCATATGACACCAGCGTTAAAAATCTTTTGAATAAAAAATCCTCTCAAGACAAATTTTGAGGTTCAATTTACCGAGGTTCAATTTACCGAAGGTTCAATTTACCGGAGGGTCAATTTACCGGGGTTCAATTTGTAGAGGTTCAATTTGTAGAGGTTCAATTCACCTAGAGCCAGGAACGCATAGACCTATACGATAGAATTTAGCCACATCAAAGTGAATCAGCATACCTGATTAAATGGCGGAGGAGTTATCAAAAAGTCCCATCAAGATAAATATTAACCATTTCGTTAGTCCAGTCGAGTTTACGGCACGCCCAAAATCATAACCCTAAAATTAAAAGCTCATCTATATATTACATAAAATCACGAATCTTATTACCTATCAGGATCTTACACGTGCTCTCCAGAGTCAGCCAAGAGAAACAATTCAGTCATAGCGTCATCGTAGTATTTGTACTCATGCGGAATGTACACTTTCTGCACCCTGTTTGCTTGGACCAATGGAATTTGTTGCTTGATTTGTTCTTTCCTGACTTGTTTTCTGATAGCACTTTTGCTTAGATTCGCTGCCATCATCGTCGAAAGCCCTTGAAGTTGCTGCGTGAAGATCTGTATGGGCATCTAAAACTAATCAGCTAGCATTCCTTAAAAACAACAAAACTCTAAAATCATACATCTTGTGTTTCGACTGCTTTTTTTGATGCTTGTTTTAGCCCTAGCCAAAGGCACTGCTGCGGGATTAATTGCATGATTATGACCAGTTGGCTGCCCTGGACATCCCAATAACTGAATGAAGCGATTCCCCTCACCATAGGTGTGAAGTCTTGCTTTGCATCCGCCATCTTTTGCCAAGTTCTTCTCGCATTGCCAATCCTGTTTTGTCTGATTTGGCTTGCTCAGCATGTGCTTGTTAAAAGGAACCCATTATACTCAGCCTTGGTCTTGCTTTTTGAGAGGTGACAAAATTTAGAAGTTCTAAAATCGTTATGTTGAGTCACTAAAAACAAAAATAAGGAGAAAAACACCTGCTCAAGAAATTGCTTATAGGTGATCGGACACTGAACACCAATGGAAATTCGCGAACATCATCAGAGCTGCTGTGATCTCTCAAGTCTTCTCTTCTATCCATCTTCTTTTTAAAATAAAAGCTATCCAAGGTAGATAGCAAAGTTCGAGACCAAACCAACAAAGCCTATACTTGTCAGTCAAGATAAAGTTATATGTGGATTGTTCAGCACGATTTAGGCTAAATCTAGACCGTGTAAGACAGATATGGACCATTAAGGCAGTAAATATGGAACAATGAGAAAAAAATTTAGGCCCGAGCAAATTATGGCTGAGCAAATTTTGGTCCGAGCAAATTTTGGCGCGAGCAAATTTTGTCCGTGTCCGGGTGGGTACCACCTGGTTGGGTGGATATTCACCTGGCTGGCCTAAAAATTAAACGTTAGTCTAAATTAAAATCAAACCATTTTATTTAATCTTAAATTCTTTAGGCAATTTGGTTTCTTAAGACAAAACTGCAATTTCGCACACCTAGAGTCTGAACCTAGAATGGGTGGTCTCGGATAGGTGGAAATCCACCCGAAAGACCTGAAAAATTAAAATTTAGTTTGAATGATAAACAAACCATTTTTTCTAGCAAAAGTTTTATGAAGAATTGGGATCGTTAGTAATGAAATTACGATTTTACCAACCTAAGGCCGATTACCTTAACTGGGTACCCCTAAGGTCAAGTGGATCCACCTGTATGACCTAAAAAGTGAAAATTTTTGAAAGAAAAAGACAACCATTTATTCTAAGCTGAAAAGTGTGGGGAATCGGATCGGGAAGTACCAAAATTTTGATTTCGCACATCTGGCGGTACATTTAGGTGGTATCCAGGTGAGGGTACCGAGCAGGGTGGTGTCCTCAGCCGGCTGACTTCAGCCGGCTGAGGTTAAACTCAGTCATCAGCCGGCTGAGGCTGAAGGCTGAGGTAAAATTTTGGGCCCGGCTGATGACTGAGGCTGAGGTAAATTTTTCAGAACTCAGCCGGCTGAGGGAAATTTTCACATCAAATTTTGGCTTTTTGCGTTTATTTTTAACTGTTTTTTCTGACACCTTCGAAGTGTTCAGTTAATAAAAAAATCCAGAGATTTAATTTCCTTCCAGGCTGTCACTAATTATTAAATTTCAGTGAGCCAGCAGAGTTTGAACTCAGCCGGCTGAGGTTAACTCAGCCATTAGCCGGCTGAGGCGAAGTTTTTAGAACTCAGCCGGCTGAGGCTGTGGCTGAGGTGAAATTTTCGACCTGGCTGACGGCTGAGGCTGAGGACGATTTTCCCAGCTCAGCCGGCTGAGGCTGATGGCTGAGGTAATTGTGAAGTATAACACCCTAATACCCAGATGGTAGTACTCAGGTAGTGGTGACCAGGTGGTTGAGTGATGGATCACGGTTACGTAAGGAGGTAGATTAAACAAACATACGGGTGTATTCGACCATGCTTTTTATATAAGATGTCCACCTGCGAAAGTTTTTTTGACTTTGACGAAATTTTATTTTTAGGCCCTTCTGGTCCTCTTCACTCAAAGGTATCCACCTCAGGTTTTCGGGTTCGTGTGGTTATAAACGGAATTTTAATCGTGTCAAACTCAATTCCTCGAGCGATTTTATTGTTCATGTTCATTGTTTGTTATTATTGCTTATGACTTTTTATAAAACTTGATTTTTTAGGCCATCCAGGGTGATATCCACCTACCCAAAGGGTACGCACCTCTGGTTTCAGGATTTCGGTAGGTGAAATCGTAATTTTTATCTCATCGATCCTAATCCTATTCACGATTTTACGCCAGAATAATTAGTTTACTTTTATTTTAACTAAACTTTTTTCGGGCCATTCAGATGGATATCCACCTGGACCGGGACCCAGGTGGTCAAACGACCTATTTGTGCAAAAGCGAAATTCACAAATAGGGTTTTTAGATTATTGGGTTCGAAACCCGCAAAATTTCGGGCATCTAAAAAATTGTTTTTTACCTAAGATTCTCAGTTTATATGGTGTTGACAGCCGCTTAGAGATGGCCTATATCGATGGCATATTATATCGAGGGTAGACAGAATCAGTTATTTGTTTCACACTTTGTTTATTGCGAAAAGTACTGTTTCTAGAAACAGTTAAATACCAAATAATTATTTTCGAAACAAATCGTGTTAAGACCAATTGTTTCTTATTTGAATTTATTGTCAAATAATTTTTGTCCTATTCTCGGTGTGCCGATATAACGTACGCCTGACCTGGTCCCAGGGTGTACGTTATATCGAAGTTTGACTGTAATGGTACCCTTATAAGAGGTACCCATGTGGGGAGTACCTCAAAGCGGTGTACCAAAGTGGGGGTAGTCAGGATTGTGGTACCCAGCAGGGGGGCACCCAGGTGGGAGATATTCAGGAGGGGCGTACACAGGTGGGTAAATACCCACCCAGAAGGGTATCCCACTTAGAGTAGCCGAAAATATTGAAAGGAACATTGCCGTTGCCGACACACGGCCTTTAAAATTAAAATCTTAGTGCATTAGGAAGAAAAGCCGCCAAATGAAATTTTTTCAAAAGTGGCGATTTTTAGACCTTTTATAGTGTTTCTGTTTCGTACGCCTGATCTGATTGACTACGCTGAACATGAATCCAGTCGCGAATAATTGACCAATTAATGTTTTGAACTTTCAAGTAATAACTTTACTTACTTACTTGAGAAAAAATATATTGCTCGGTTTTTGGAGAAATTTTCTCATGAATTTTCTCGAGAAATTTCTCGAAAAGATTTTGGCCGGAGTGGGTTATTCGGTGTCCTCCCAAAACACCCTAAAATGATTTTTTTCTCTACGTTTTAGCACTTTTAACGTGTAGAAAACGTGTTTTTATGGCGCAGCAGACCATTTTTTGAAGAAAAATTTTTTTTGACCAAAAATCTACTTTTTGCCTTGGGGGACCCAGGTAAACCATCCTCGAAGGGTACATGGATACCTTATTTTTATTTACATTAGGGTATTTTACCTCGTTTTTGGTTACTGGAGCTGTGCAAATGAAGTCTTTATATGCATTTTTGATCAAGAGTCTTGCTCGGAATCATGTCTAAGGTAAGTGAGTGCGCGCATTTCTAACCCATTCAGCCCCCTGCGCGCCCGCAGGGGGCTTGGTTGCTTGGGGTTGAGATGCGCACACCCACATACCTTAGACACAAATCACTCGTAAGTGACTCTGGATGCATAAAAACAATACGCATACCAGAGTTTCTTTATGCGGTAGGCCCCAGTTAACAAAACTATGTTCAAATCCCATATTTTCGGTATTTTTAAGGGTATCCATGGGGTATTTAAAAAATTCTGGCTCTCTTCTCTGTTGATGCTGTCATCTCTCGCTTTGGCCTTAGGTATCTTCTCTCTTTGTTCCTTTTTTTCAGCCCTCGGTTTAAACAGCTTTCCAAATATTTTTGGTGTATTTAGCTTGAGGTACCAAGGCAATTGGTCAGCTTATCGTAACCAAAATTTTTTCGAAAACCCATTTTTAGTACGGTAATTGTTTGGAAACTACTTCTTTATCGGTTTTAGCCTATAAAAATTACTTAGAAGACGTCTAAACACTATTCATAGTTGACCAAAAAAGCAAAAATTAATAAGAGGTACAATTTATATGGTTTTAAGGCAATTTTTGTTTAAACAAACTCTAGTATTTACCCACAGAAGAGAAGAAAGGTAATTTAGCAGAAATCGGAAGAAACATCCACTCCTTCTTTGTCTGCACTCCATTCCTGCACTTCCAAACCTACTTACAAAGTTTGTTTAGTTGACATACATCTATCCACACTGCAACAATAAAGGGCAAGTTACTCTAATGCCAATTTGCAAAGATCCAATTGTCCGTGTGTGTGTGAAGGGTACGTAGTTGTATTGCTCCCCATTCATCTTTACATGGCCAAGGACATCAATTGGACAAAAGGTGGAGTGAAACGTTGCGATAGTAAGAGAATGATTGGTGTAGATACCATTTCTCCTTTGCGCACCAGGGCGAAGTGTGTTGTCCTTCCACAGTAAGACGGCTAAATACTTCTATTATATTTTTATTCGGAATTTTTTGTAGTGGATTTCTCGCACGATGAACTGTTAGAATAGCACAAAATATATAAAGTGCGATTTTCTATTATTTATATGCTGAAATTAAATTGCGCCTTCAAAAGTCTGTAGTTCAGCAGCAAGTTACTGAATTCTACCAGCGAACTTTATATCGTGATTTTTCTCTAGGTTTTTGTTCTAAGTTTTTGATTTATTGAATAATCTATTGAATATTTGGAAATTTGAGAAACAAACGTCAGCTTGTTCATAGACTCTAACTCTCTGCATTTCTCAAACTATTATTCAGCTCTATTTTCTTTTACGGCTAATAGTTTTAACACCCTTAAAGGACAATCGCCGTTGATGACAATGCCAATTTCGAGTTTTTTAATTCGCGGGAGACAGATCGTTTATTGCGAAAATATATTTCGAATTATTTTTTGTTTGCGATTTTACTTTGTGCAAAATTAAGAACCATCTACTAGTCGAGCCCAGCGTTGCTTGACAATGCCAGATCGGACAACTTAGCCGACTCACATTGAGCTATAACCAGTGTAGTCCATTTGGCTCGCGCGAGCCAAACGAAAGACCTAAAATCGCATGTCCTAGCGAGCCAAATGGGTTCGAGCCATATGGCTCGCCTTTATTTATATATGCGAGCCAATTGGCTCGCGTACTTGTTTTTTAAGCGAGCCGAACGCGAGTCAAAACCATACGAGCCATTTGTATCGCGAACCATTTGGCTCGCAAACAAGAACGAATGGTTCGGCTCGCTCTTTTATGTGAGTTTTGAACGTCGATTTATTGTTAAGGACAAAAAAAGGACAAATAAAGTATTGCTAGCTTAATGTTTGCAAAAAAATCAGTCAAAAAATTGAAAAAATGAAAAATATAAACAAGATTTGGGCTTTATTTCAACTAACAATATTTTCCGCGAGCCGAACCATACGCTTATTATAGATGCGAGCCAAATGGCTCGCGAGCTAAGGAGCTTTTGTCACTTTGTTCTTTAACTTGGCGAGCCATATGGCTCGCGGACATAGCTGTTTGGCGATCGAGCAGCTCGCGTCCTCTCAAAATAAATCCAAAGGGACGCGAGCTGCTCGCTCGCAAACTGTCTTCTTTTTATTCCGAAATTATTTTTCAATCATTTATCATCTACTGATAATAGGTAATCAAAAATAACAGAGCAGAGACGGGACCCGAATCTGATAACAACAGTCATAAGTATGGCCCTTTAAAAAACAGCAGAGGGACCAAGACAAAATACTAAAAACAGGGAGACCAATGCAATTTTTGCACCTGATAGTGGGTTAGAACCGATTACCGTATATTCTCTATTAATCCCCCATGGGGGATTATTTTTCAACCCTCTAAAAATCCGGAAATTGTCAATCAAAAATGGCCTTAGCTCTGAAATCCTAGTCAAAAAATGGGGGGTGGGGATTATCAGAGAGTGGGGGATTATTAGAGAATATACGGTAGTCGATTTTACCATGTCGTTTCTGGTCTAATCAGTCTAACATGTTCTTACCAAGTTTTCGGTCTGGTCTAGTTAACCAAAAATTTGGTTATGGTTTGGTTTTCGGTCAGGCTAATCGAGTTTTTAGCCCAAAATTTTGACAAATAAATTTAATAATCCAGGAAACATTGAATTGAAGTGTTGTCATTATTGCACTAGCAACCATATATTTTATTTATTATTGTGCTTTCCATTATTTGCTACTCAAACCTCAATCAGCAATATTCACTGGCGGTATTGGGTCCTTTTGCGTAGGCACTTTGTCAACGATGTTGCAATAAAGCAAATGGCAATGCTTTTTTCTTTCTTTTTTCGTAGACAAGAATCTATGCAACCGGAACCAATTGACCAGAATCTAACACATTCATTTAATAGATCTGAAATCATTATGATTTTTTCCTTGCTATTTTCTAATATTGCGCTGAAAAATCTTTTTTATTCGGTTATGCTTTGGTGGTCAACGTTAGCTGGTTGCTATGCCAACAAAATGACCACCAGTGAGCTGTCAACAAGCTTGGATTAGCTAAAGAAAAGGCCACCTAGACTATCATCTTTTTCGTTCTAAATTTCAAAAAAGTATGATTAGCAGTAGCTACGGAAACCAATGGCCTACCACTTACGAGTTTAATGGAGATGTTCGAAACTTAAAAATCAGGTAAAATATTATTTTCAAATCACCACACAGTGGACTCTCGATTTAATGTACACCCCTCAAGTTCGTTCCAGCCTAGCGTCCGATACTTTTTTTGGCTGCAGTCCAGGATCCATACGTGACCCAAAATCAATCGAGCCCCGTGCGCCCCCGGAGGCGGATGCTAGAAAATATTATTTTAAGCCCCCTTCACCCCCTTCGGGGCCTCATGGTTTAGGGTTGAGATGCGCACACCCACATACCTTAGACACAAATCACTCGAAAGTCGCTATGGATGCATGAAAAAAGCTTGCATACCGGAGTTTCTTTATGCGCTAGGTTCCGGCTAACAAAAATATGTTCAAATCCCACATTTTTAAGGTCAGTCGAACCCTGATCAATGTAACCTTACATTCACGTAAACCCGGATCATTGTAACTTTTTTTCTTCCAATTTGGTTGGGTTTGTTAATAAATGCCTGTTATGGACCCTGAGATTAATTGTGATTAATCGAAAAAATTCACAATTTTTCTCTCAAAGAGCTGTTTTATTTAGTGTGAAGTTGAATTATGTTGGAACACTAGCTTTTGGATCTCTGCCTAGTTTTGAACAATTTTCGGGTTGGTCTAATCGAGATACCAAATCAACCGAGGCTATTTTCTTACAGTTCAACAGCAACAGATCGGCAGCGCTACTGGAGGCAGGCATTCTCACTTCAATGCTTCTGAAAGCAGTCTTTCATTCCCTGGTGATGGATACGTCAACAACAACACAAGTGCTCCGGGCAAAACAGTTGAGGCCAGGACAATCAAGTGGCAGCAGAAAATTGGGAAGCCTGTCAGTTATCACTTTCAAACTAAATACAGCTTCAATATTTTTCCAAAAATTCATAAATAGAATATTGCTGCTGCATCATCCTCATCTCAACCACTAAGCCAGCCAGTTTTGCCAGGAGAAAATGTGGGGGTGCCTGAAGATCCAACAACCGGTCAGCTAGAACAAGAGGAAGAAGTAGGACAGTTTGGAGAGGTGTTGGAGGACGAGCAAGAAGACGAAGAAGATGATGCCAAGCTGGACCAACTGGAGCCAGAATCAGTGCCAATGCCAGCTACAAGGCAGCCGGATGAATTAGCTAGAGAAAAGTGAAAAAAATAATATTTTTGTTTCAACTCAGTTTTTGAAATCAAGGTTTTAGTCTCAACAGGATTTTTACGTACATCGATGTAGACTTGCTCAACATGAAAAAGGTGTTGTAGATTCAGGGTTTTTTTTTATCAAAGTATTACTCAGTAATGTTTAGGGCGGAGCGGACATTGTAGAGGCAGCAAGTACAACTTCTAATGACTCACAGTTTTTTAGACCTCGCAAGGTTGCTCCTTTGAGGTAATTTTATGAGTTTGTTAGGAATTATAACCTAGATAATTAGAAAATACAAAAATGAAAATACAATGTTACTGTCGCGAGCAGCCATGGCCACCCGCTCGTGAAGTAGAAGAGATTCTTGGTCTTTATCGAGATTTATTTCACTTATTTTGTTTTGCTTTTGTTTTACTTGTCAATGAAGTTTACGGTACCTTTTAGTGCATCAGTCCTTAAAAACCCTATTTCTAACAAGCTGTCGGTGGAGCAACATCGTAAACAATCCAGCCTGGCCAAATCTGAACAAACAATGTGTATAATGGGCTACTTTGGAATTTAGAGTAAGGCTCTTCAACAAATATTGCTATCACATCTGCAATAATATTATAGACAACAACAACAACTAAGTGGGCTCAGCAACGGCTACGATCCTGTAGATGAACACCTACTATGCCAAGTAATCTAACTCTATCTACACAAAATTATTCGACACTTACGGTCCGACTGTAACTGTTGTGTAAGCAAGTCAAACATGCCATGCTGAACACAATGGTGTCGCTTCAAGTGTGGATCAAGTGGCTGAAGTTTGGAAGAGGGGGTGGTTGGAAAGAGATCAATTTTACATGGTCGAAATTCTTCTAGTACATACATGTTTTCAAATGTTGAGCCATCATTATCATACTACCCTAAACTCATGTTTAACCAAAATGGCTGCCGGGAGTTGCGCTTTTTAACCATATTGAACACACACTGTTTTGATTTCAAAAATTAAAATAAATAACCATTTAATTGCCAGATTAGGGATTTTCAAATGTCATATTTAGACTTTATATTTGACATAAATTTGGGTACGAGTATTATATAGCTCAACGTTTCGATGAAAAAAAAGCACAGATATTGTGGTTATTTTGGCATAAAATTTAGTAATTATTTATTATAAAATCGTGACAAAATATGCGAAATAAAAACATAAGTGGTGGCATAAGTTTTCTCTGACTTTTGCCCGCTAGACAAATCTTAATTTCTGAAACGGAATTCGTGACCGGCGTGTTCAATTTGCTTGTGAATTGCTTTTTGAATTCCAAAACACTGTCGAATTTCAAATTCCTCCAAGACAACAATATCGGAATGTTTTTGACTTGAGAGGAATTTGAAATTCGACCATGGAAAATTGATTACTTTCCAAACCCTATTTCAGCGACTTGATCCACTCTTGAAGCAAAAACGACCGGCACCACTGTGTTCAGCATGAAAGTTACAGACGGGCTTGTAAGTGTTAAAAAACCATATTTGAAAAAATCACACGTATTCACCTGATTACCAGAGCGAGAAATAAGCGGTTCCCATGTAGTGTGATTAAAAAGTAGGTATTTGATCTTGTTTTAGGTGTTCTAGACCCAATATTTATCCATAAGTTCCCACCAAAAATGAATCCCAGATTTTTTTTTGGCATTTTGAGTGGTAATTTTGCAAACAAAACTTGTGAAAAAGAAAAATTTCAAAAATTAATGTTTCAAAACCAAAATTTCGAAAGAATTGCCTTCCCTAAGTTTTCATGCGTGACTAAGTTAGTGGATAGGAGTCCCTTGACATACGATACTGCAAAGTACGTGCTCAAATGCTGGCACCTGTGTTGAATAATTAATAATACGCAGCAAAATATAATGGCGATATTTGCAGGTTACTCTCCAAAATGAACGGTTGCTGAAATTTGTGCCGGATCTAGGAAGTCATCCCATCAAGACCAGACATGGAAACTACTCATATACTATCGAGGTCGAAGAACAAGGGCCATTAGAGTTCGATCCTCTGATCGAGCGTTTTGATGAGTCCCTCAGGATTAGCAAAGGCGAAAATGAAGGGGAAGAGGAGGGCGATACAACACAACAAAAGTACGGATTATTTGACTTGCCAGAAGCACACATGCATTGGATGCACTATTTCATCAATATTGGTGAGTTATTCATAATATCATCTCGCATTTCAATTTGAGCACTTATTTAGAAGAAGGTTTAATTTCCTTCACGATGGTCTTTTGTGGAATATACTGTAGAACTGCCAGCCGATGTGCAGGCTGTAGACAAAGACCAGCTGAATGGAAGAAGTCAATTGTGCTACTCCAAAGGAGAGGGAAGAGTAAGATTTTGATTTGATTTCCATCATACATATTTTTGGTCGTTTCATAAGAGAATTATTATTTTTAAAATATTCTTTTTTCAAACATACCGTATTTCTTCTAATAAACGAGCATATTTTCCAATCACCCGTTTATAAGAAACTATCTGATTATTGGAGACTGCCCGCTTATTTTTTCGACCAATAATTTATTCGTAAACAAACAAAAAAGAAGGTGGTAAATATTCAACAAATGTGGCCTGTTTGTTTACAAGGCCCGTTTATTGAAAACTACTTTTAGTTTTTTTTCACTAGAAAAACGAGCTCCGGACTTGGTGGGCTTCTAGTTTTCACACGTTTTTCCTTCAGCGAATGTCTTCGTCCATTTTTAGAGAAAAACTATAGCTACATTTTTGTTCACTTTATGTGCTCGATTTATTTATTAGAATTCATCGAGAAGTCAAAACTTTTTACACAATTTCTCATTGGCCTTAAGGGGCATGCCCGTGCCCGACACGGAGAAAAGGCGGGGACCAGCACTTTTTTCTTTCTCGATCAAGTTTTACATGCATACGCATTCAGACTTTTTAAGTTTTCTGCCTAGTTTTAAAAGTAGTATAAGGTCATTAATATTAGATTGACGCAAAACGAGTGAAAAATAGAACGATTCAAAAAATTGCTGGCCCCGCCTTAACTTTTGAAACGCACGGGCATGCCCTTTAAAGCAAAATTGTTTAGTAAAAACCTAATTTTGAGAATGACGTAGTCAGATTCAGTCTGCCAATTCAATTCACTCTAGCGTACCCCACCTGGAGAAGAAAGTATGGTGAAGTGGTCACCTGGCCAAGACTACTACTAAGAATTGTCTCTGAAGACAATTGGCATCGCTTCTATATAGATGGGTACGCCTCTATGGGCTTGCCCATCCAGCCTGGTCAATACAGGCAAGGTGTTGACTGCTGGAGGTGGTCAACCCACACAGTCATCAGGCAACTATGAGGAATTATATCTAGGACAGGCTGTTGATCTGAAAAATTTAGAGTTTGCTGGATCTAGAGATGCAAATGAACAATGGGTAGGTGCAAATAAAGAAACACTATACCGTATATTCTCTATTAATCACCCACTCTCTAATAAACTCCACTCTCTAATAATTCCCCACCCTACCGACCTCATATCTCAGCCTAGAGCAAACATTTCCAAATCTGTTTTCGCGTTTTGTTAATTATCACGAGCTCTCCTTATTCCGCTTTTCAAATTTTTGTCGACTGCCCGAAAATCTTAAAATCGACCTCAAATTTTTCCGATTTTTAAGGGGTTGAAAAATAATCCCCATGGGGAATTATTAGAGAATGTACGGTAACTGAAATATCCCGACAATTAAATTAAAAATAAAAATGTAGTAAATAACAAAATATATTATTTACTTCGAAATTTTGGCACTTTTCACCTAGAGGGTGCATTTTATAATATATTGTGAATCATGTTAAAAGTCGACTTCTAAGTGAATTTTTAAAAAAAATTTCGACGTAACATTTGTTTTCTGACAATTTCCTACAAACGAATTACTTTATTGCAAAAAAATAAACCAAAATTCGACTTTTAACCTTGGCAACAAGGTTAATCAGCTTTTGATCAAATTTTTGATCAAAAAGATTCTTTGTTTAGGAAATAATCAAAAAAAAAATATCTAACAAGTTACAAATTTTTAGGATTAAAATAGGCCCCATAAATAAACAGGTACTGAAATTTTTTACCCTGCATAGTCCAGTCACTCAGAAAATTCAACTGAATATGCACAACTTCCATTTGAGAATCTCTATATATATTTGGCATGGTTAGGTGACGCTATTTCTGACGCTATTGTTTTCTAGCCCAATCTTGTGCCATTTTTGAAAAAGGGTGTTTTTTGACCAAAAAGCCTACAAACGAATTACTTTATTGTAAAAAAAATAAAAAATAAGGCCGTTGGTCAAAAAAAATTTCAAAACCCGGCCCGGAGAAAAGCATTTTGTAGCCTGAAATCTTAGCTATCAGATGGTAAACTTTTTCTAAAAAGTCTGAAAAAAGTCAGAGAAAATCCAGGGCCCGCTTCGGCCGTTTTCGGCCGTGCACATGCCTGTCAGCAATTCAATTTTTTTTCAAATTTTGTTCAGATGTTTGTTGTCTCGAGTCAAATTTGAAATTTAATGATTAAATGACTTTTTAACTGTTTTTTAGGCTGTCCCGTGAAATTCTAAATCGAAAGTCCCAAAAGTCATGCACAGTATCCTCAGTGTTAATTTGACCCATAAAATTTTAAAATCCCAAATCCAACTAGTTTCAGTCAAAGATATATTCTAAAGTTGGGCTTTGTACAGAAGGAAGTGGAACATTGAAGATTTCCATTCAATGCTTGCATCAGAACAGACAATTTATTGCGAGCAGTGTGCTCAGATCACTGAAGTATGGCACATTGATGCAGAGAATTGGGTAACTGCGTGATGTGTGTGTGATGTGAAAAAGATTAAAATTTAATTTTCAGGATGAGTGGAAGCATGCACTGGAGAATTATGAAGGTGCTCAACGAATTCGAACATGCTAAACAGCAATTGCTTCGATTGAGAACTAAGAAAATGCATTTGATGAAATTTAATGAATAGAATAGATCGACCTATTAATCCCTGCCTTTCCTAATATTTGATCTGGCTTTGTCAGCAATGATAATTGCAAACCTATTACCAATACAGCCATAATTTATCGCTCTTGGCTGAATGTTTGAATGAATGTTATTCACAAATCGTTAAAAAATTAAATGTGCTTACTTCAGGACTCTTGTTGAGAACCTTTAAAATAAACTGCATTTTGTCACACCTTGGTAATTTCTTGTCAAAAGTGCCATTTAATCCAGTGCTCACAAATTTTCAGCGCCAAAAAAAAGATTTTGGTGAAATTTCGAAAGAACAAAGCTTTCTCAGTTGTAAAAAAGGAATTTTTGAAAAAAGCCGATGTGCAGCAAAAAAAAGTCTATTTGCAGCAAGAAAGTTTTTTTGCTGCAGAGAAGAGGACGCTACTGGCTTTTTTGGGTCAAATTTTAGCTGGAGCAAAAAGACTTTATTTGGTTCAAAAGACTTTTTTTTGGGTCAAAAAGACTTTTTTGGGTCAAAAAAACTTTTTTTTTTTGGAGCAAATTGGCTTTCTTTTAGTGCAAATTTTTATAGTTGTAATTCTGCATTCCCTTTTATTTTTCTAACACGTAAAGTATGTTTTTGGGGATTAAACTGTTTCTGGGGAGTTTACTAAGAAGCGGTTAAATTTTTGCGAGAAAAATTAATTGAACGGATCAGAATTCCAGTCAGATGGACTTTATCGTTCAGAATTGCACTTTATTCCACTTTGAACCACCCTAAACTAATCTTCTGAGCGATAAAGTCCATCTGACTGGAATTCTGATCAGCTCAATCGATTTTTCTCGCAAAAATTTAACCGCTTCTTAGTAAACCTGCCAAAAAACAGTTTAATCCCAAAAACATACTTTACGTGTTAGAAAATAAAAGGGAATGCAGAATTACAACTATAAAAATTGCACCAAAGAAAGATAATTTGCTCCAAAAAAAGTTTTTTGGCCCAAAAAAAGTCTTTTGACCCAAAAAAAGTCTTTTTGCGCCGAATAAAAGTCTTTTTGCGCCAAATAAAAGTATTTTTGCTCCAGCTAAAATTTGACCCAAAAAAAGTCTTTTTGCGCCGAATAAAAGTCTTTTTGCGCCAAATAAAAGTATTTTTGCTCCAGCTAAAAGTTGACCCAAAAAAGTCTTTTTGCTCCAGTAAAAAGCTTTTTCCGATGTTATATCGAATTTGAAGTGTACTCTAATCCTTCAGTTTGCATTAGTCTTCTAGCGTATACTACCCCGAACTAACCCAAATCACTTCAAACAACCCCGAACCACTAAAAACATCTGAAGCAGCTCTAGTTACACCAGACTGCGCTAAACAACCTCAATCATCCGAACTATTTGAAAATATTATAAAATTGAAAAGATTTAACAAATTATAATGTTAAAAATACCTGATCCAGGGTGCATGCACGGTTCCTGCTCATTTGGGCAAACTGAACTTCGGCAAATCTTTTTAGGCACGAATTTCAAATATAATTATAAATATAAAAGATGCGGTTTCTCAGATAGTTTTTCAAATAGTTTTCAAAGGAACAGTAGGCATCAGGGTGGATCAGAAACCACCAGGTATCATAGTGAAAGAGTACTACCTGTAGAATAAAAATATTTTGGATTCAAGCAGAAGTAATGAAACCATGGTATTGTGTCCAAAAAATGCTATTTAATGGCGTTTTAATGGAAAACATCGATTTTACGAACCAAATTTATCCCCTACGAGGAATTGATAGAAGATTTACGGTACGTACCTGTTGGTACCCGAACAGACTAGGTAATACCACCTCGATACGATTACCTAAATAATGTGTTCTGCCATCGGACAAAATTGCGAATGTTGTTCTAGAAGACTTCTAGAAGAATTATCACCACCCAGGTACCACTACTTGAGTTATACATCTCTTTTACAACTATTAGGACACCTAAACAAGAGTTTTCTTGGGTACTTCAACTACAAGGTGTGAAATATAAATGTAAGCAGGAATTATTTCTGTGTTCAAAAAGCTATCTGTTGAGAATGAACATTGTTATAAAAAACGCTGAAAAAAAGCGTCAAAAACATAGATAACAGACAGAAAAAGCGGCAAACCAAGTAAATTAACAGTAAAATAATTCAAAACAGTTGCGGCAGGAAAAAGTAAATTTGCGGCTAAAAAAAGTTAATTGGCGAAAAAAAAATTTGCGGCAGAAAAAAGTAAATCAACGACAATAAAAAGTACTTTTGCGGCAAAAAAAATTAATTTTGCGGCAAAATGAAGGAAAAAGTTGCGGCAAAAAAAAGTATTTTACGGCAAAAAAAAGTTAAATTGGCGAAACGCACATTTGATGCAGAAAAAAGTAAATTAGCGGCAAGAAAAAGTAAATTAGCGGCAAAAAAAAGTATTTCTGCGGCAAGAAAAAGTCTTTTTACGGCAAAAATAAGTATTTCTACGGCAAATTTTTACGGCAGGAAAAAGTCTTTTGCGGCAAAAAAAGTAAATTAGGGTGCATAGACGTTTCTCGAAAATGAAACTTTTTTCATTTCGAGAAACGTTTCTCGAATTTGAAACTCAAAAGAGTAAAATATCTCTAGGGTATATATGTACCTGTAAAGATACTTATTTAGACATACCAAGGGTATTTGGCCGCTTCGCGGCCAAAGACCAGCACACTCCACATTGCAAGGGATAAGCGTACATACATGTGTTAACCCCTAACCCCCGCAATGTGGAATATGCTGGACTTTGGCCATCACATTCAGCCAAATACCCTTGATATGTCTAAATAAGGTATACACCTAGAGATATTTTACTCTTTGAGTTTCAAATTCGAGAAACGTTTCTCGAAAATGAAAAAAGTTTCATTTTCGAGAAACGTCTATACCCCTAAATTAGCGGCAAAAAAAGTATTTTTACGGCAAGAAAAAGGTTTGCCCTAATTAAATTGAGCGGCAACTGCGATCCGATTCTCTCATATCTGTTTAATAGAGTACAGACGGTACTTAAAAATGGAAGTTCTACTTAAAGGTCTGTAAAAGGTGAACTTTGTGTGATTGATTTCCTCTCCCGAATAAGAATGAATTATTTATCCAAAAGACTATAAAGACCCCCTCAGTGACACGCACTGGAGGAATGCCGATGGCGAGTGGCCACCAAACTCACCTGATTTGAATCCGCTGGATTATGCTGTGTGAAGCATTTTGGTAAAAATTGCATATGCGAAGTTTACCCGAATGTGGAATTTTTGAAACGAGCATTGAAAAGGCATGGAAAAAAATTAGCTTAGAAAATTCGGAGAAGATTGGAGTAGTACATGGTTCAATCCACCATCAAAGAATGCCGCCATTGGCCGCATACCTATTGGCACTTTCAAAGAGTGTGTTTATAAAGTGCTTATAATAAACGCTGAAAAAAGGTCAAAAACATAGATAACAGGCAGAAAAGCGGCGAACCAAGTAAAATTAGCGACGAAGAAATTCAAAAAAGTTGCGGCAGAAAAAAGCGAATTTACGGCAGAAAAAAGTAAATTACGGCATAATAAAGTATATTTGCGGCAAAGAAAAGTAAATTAGCGAAAAAAAAAATTTGCAGCAGAAAAAAGTAAATTAGCGGCAAGAAAAAGTAAATTTGCGGCAAAATGAAGGAAAAAGTTGCTGCAAAAAGAAGTACTTTTACGGCAAAAAAAGTAAATGGGCAGAAAATTTATTTGCGGCAGAAAAAAGTGATTTGGCGGCAAAAAAAGTGTTTTCACGGCAAAAAAGTCTTTCTGCAACAAAAAATAAGTATTTCTACGGCAATTTTTTTGCGGCGAAAAAAGGCTTTTGTGGCAAAAATAAGTGAATTTGCGGCAAAAAGACGTATTTTTACGGCAAGAAAAAGGTTTGCCAGTCACAATTGTAGCGAGTCGCAGTCAGTCCTTATTTCCGACTAATTTTCTTTTTTCTCCGACTAATTTCTCGTTTGCTTATATGACTCCTTATCTAGGTCTCCAATCCGATTTTTCGGCTGTTTTGAGCCACTTAACAGCAGGTAGAATGGTTATTGCATTGCTATGTCATTGATTTCGGCTGTTTTCTTTAGACTCAGCCACCCTTTTGTGAGGCATGTTTTAAATAAAAATTTCACCGATTTATGACCACTTTTCTTGTATTTCTCTTTGCTAAGTGGCTCAAAACAGCCGAAAAATCGGATCGGACACCTTAGATTAGGAGTCATATACCGTATTTCCTCTAATTGCCGCCCCCCCCTAACTTCAAGTGGTTCAAAATTCGTGTTTTCATTTAATGTTTGAGCTGTGTAAAAAGTGCCTGAGAGGGATTTCAAAAATCTAACAGGCACTTTTTACACAGCTCAAACAGTAAATGAAAACACGAGTTTTGAACCACTTGAAGTTTGAAAAAATTGCATGCTTCTAATTACCGCCCGGGGGCCTATTTCACTAATTGAAGATCGAAAATGGAAAGTGGAAAATGGAAAGTCATTTTCTGTTTCACTAACATTTTGGAAAATGGAAAATTGGAAATGGAAAGTGGAAAGTGAAAAGTGGAAAATTCCACGGAAAATTTCCGCTTCTGTTTCACTATTTGAAAAGTGGAAAATGGAAAGTGGAAAATTGGAAAATTTTCCATGTAAAATTGATGACTGAGGCTTCGGTCTACAATTTTTGGAAAATTGGAAATTTTTTCAAGTTAGTCAGAAAACTATCCTATCTTACCTAAAATCATGTGCTGAACACGGTTTGTCAATACCAAAATGGCGATTTCACTAACTAAAACCCATATCGGGTAGATACATATTCTGAGGAGGTATCCTGCTCAAAATTTTACGCTGAACATGGTTAGACCATACCAAAACTGTTTTTGCCCACACAAACTTCGAAACCTAGGGTAGGTACCCATGGTTCAGGGGATATCCAAGTGGATTTCCAGCTGGATGGCCAAAAATAAAATTTTAGTCAAAATCAAGAATAATCATTTATTCTAACGTAAATCATGTGGTGGATTGGGTTTGATTGAACCAAATTTGCGAGGTTTGCCACCCAAATCCCAAAATCTGGGCAAATTTTTTTTCATGATTCACCTCAGTTTCACTGGATAATCCATGCATTAATTAAATCCAAGTGTCGTCCACTTGGATCAAAAACTTTTTTTTTACGTTTTTCATGTTTCAAACCCTGTTTCCTAGACTGATTAGGGCATGGTGAAGATGGTTTGAAGATGGTTTGTAAAATGCCGTTTTCTCAGGTATTTTTCGAGTCTTGGTGAAAACGAGTTTTGGCAAAATCAGATGTATCCCAATAGTCAAAAAATATTATACAAACCTTGCTTCACTACTATCAAACCATTTTCAGCGTGTCTGAAGGATTCCAGAAACAGGATTTGGAACATGAAAAATGTAAAAAAAAAATTTGATCCAAGTGGACGACCACTTGGTTTTAATGGTCTAGAGGAGGTACCCGGTGGTTACCCAACCCACTTGAGGCTTACTGTCTTTTACAGAATAGTTTATAACTTTTATTTAAAAAATAATAATGTTGTTACCACCAGGGGTGGTAGTAACAATCAACGGATAAACTCCGCGGATACGGATAAAATCCGTGGATAGAAATATCCGCGGATAAAAACCCGTAGTAACAATCACGGATAGAAATATCCGCAGCTGAGGATGAATCCGCGGATATATCCACGGATTTATCCGCGGATATTTTGATTGTTACTACACCCCAGAATTCGAGCCTGTGACCTCAAAATTTTGGATTGGCGATTTACATGGATATCCAAGTGGACCACCGGGAAACCAAGTGGTCTACCACCCAGTCTAAATTGGGGAGGGGTTGCCGTCACCGAGGTTACTGGTTCTAGTCCCACTAAGTGTAAACTTTATTTTTTTTACTTCCATTTTTGGGCCATCCAGGTGGACACTCACCTGACAAGGAGGTACCTATCCAGAATTGGGTTAGGGTGGGGGATATCCAAGTGAACCACCCGAAAATTCAGTAATCTATTAGACGTGTCAACGATTTGATATTAATACTAATTTTGGTCGATTGTGTGTTTGTACCCTGATTACTGGGCTCGTGGCACAGAAAAATGACTTAATTCGACTTTTCATGTGAAAATTATTTTATGGAAAATTTTCCATTTTTCATGGTAAATTGGAAAATGGAAAGTGGAATTTTTTTTAGTGAAACAGAAAAATGGAAAGTTTCACTTTCCATTTTCACTTTCCATTTCCATTTTTCACTTAGTGAAACAGAAAATTATCACTTTCCATTTTCCACTTTCCATTTTCCAATTTTCCATGGAAACTTTCCCAATCTTCAATTAGTGAAATAGACCCGGGGCGGTAACTAGAGGAAATACGGTAAACAAACGAGAAATTAGTCGGAGAAAAAAGAAAATTAGTCGGAAAAAGAAGTGAATCAGGAACGACCATCAACTGGCAACCAATTTAACTGGCAACTATCAACTGGCAACCAATTTAACTCGCATCTATGAACTGGCAACCTTTTTCAATGTTTTAAAGGGGGTTGCAAATCATAATGCGAATATTTTGATCTCTCAGCTTCGATTCCCAGTGGATGCATAACTTATTTTTCACCGTACATTTTAGTAAGTTCATTAACAATTAGGGCCAAAAACTATTGAGCAATCGATTGCAAACATTTCCAGCGCTAATTTGCTGTCAATTACTCCCCCAATTTTGCGATTTCAAGCAAATTACCATCAAAATGAAAGGGAATCAACCAAAATGATGCTCACTTAGCTTTATATTGCCTAAACCTTTACCCATTTTGTTTTTTTAGACGCATTTAGTAACTTTCTGGAGTCACGATTTCATGAGGAATCAGCTAAGAATATTTTCACACCAAAATCTCTGCAGAAAAACTTAGGTAGCTAGTAAAGGTTTGACTAAGGAAGACATGAGTACTTTTGACGAGTAAGATTTGGTATTATTTCGAAACTGACTTTTTGCAAATTTAATTTACATGCATTTATACAACCGCATGCCGGAAATGCCGGTAGGAAGCAGAGCTACATTTTGAGGATAAGGTTGTAAATGATCATTTAAATCAATATTCCAAAAAAAACGTCACTTTCAAAATAATACGAAAAAGTTCTGGCATAGTCAAGTAGAATGGCATAGAAGGGTACATGGTCCAATCTTTTTGAGTCCTCGTTTTAACTTTTTACTGACTTTTTCTCTGTTTGATAGCTCAAATGAAAGCCTAGAATCTTAGCCACATTTTGGTACGCGTGACTTGTAGAAAAAGGTAGGAAAACATAAATCAAGCCAATCAAAGAAAAACCCCCCGAACGAACGAATTTTGTAAATTTAGCAGGTCTTAGCCTGCAAATCAGTTACAGGAATTTTGAAATCACGATCTAATTATTTTGTTGGATAGCCAAGAGTATGAGGATCATTTTGACTACAAACTTGTAAATTAAAGAAGATAAAAAAGGTATGCACCCAGGGGATTTGAACCTGAGAGTTCAAAAAAAATCGCATTATGATTTTCAACACCCCTTTAATAAAATTGAAAAAGGTTGCCAGTTGAATTGGTTGCCAGTTGATATTTTACCGTGAATTAGTCGGAAAAAAAGTATTTAGTCGGAGAAAAAGAGTTTTAGTCGGAAAAAAGTTTTTAGTCGGGAAAAAAGTGTTTTAGTCGGAGAAAATAGTATTGTCCGTTTCGTTCTGCCATTCTTCAATTTTGCCAAGTTTTGTTTTTGCCAAATGTATCCTAGCCTAACTGATGCTGCTCATTCTAAAAAAAAATAAAAGGCGCCAAAATTTACGTTTAAAAATTCCTATAATCAAACTATTGCTGCACATTTATGGAAATAAATGCCACATGTTTGATAGTATTCGATTTCGGACTTTTGGTTAAAAAAATAAGGGCTGCGCATTGCAGTGGCTTCATTATTTAAAAAGTTGAAATAAAAGTTAAGTAGTCAGAATTTCTAGTCGAGTGCTCGCGAACTTTGACTCTATCATTTTTGTCATAAAATTTTGACTTGTACGTTAGTTTGATTTTTAGAATCGTTTATCTTTACGCTTATCTATTCATACAAGCTGATGTCTAAGGAGAAGGTTTTCGATGAGGAAATCAGCGCCTGTATTAATACTTCCGCTAGTGATTCTTTGTGCAGGTAAGCATTTGAATAACTATTTCAAAATCTGTTTGATTAATTATCCACTTTTTAGTGCTACAACCATCTCTAAAAAAATCATGCTGAGATAACCACCGATTCTGGAGACATACAAAAGGCAAACATTTTGTCTTTAAAGGGCCATGGCCACGCATTCTGGATTGCCCCCGCCAATTAAAAAAAATTTCGCCTGATCATTGAACTTCTGTACGGATTTTCCAGCTTGTTTTCTAACAAAACAAGGCCTAGAATTTTATTTTAGGTTAAGTTGTGTTAGAACCAAGTGAAACAATCCGTACAGAAGATCAATGACTAGGAAATTTTTTTGAATTGGCGGGGACAACTGTTGTCGGAGACGGCAAGTGTACACGACAATTTCCCGCCGTCAATTTTCTGCCGGCAATTTCCACCGCGACGATTTTAGCCGACCAATTTTCCGCCGAAATTTCACCGCGAAGAAAATTTCACCTCATATTTTTTACCCTGTTTTGGTAACTGAAGGTGGGCAAAAACAGCCTCTGAATGCATTTTTGATCATGAGTCTTGATCGGAATCATGTCTAAGGTAAGTGTGTGCGCCCATCTCTAACTCTCAAGCCCCCTGCGCCCTCTTCGGGGGCGCAGGTTGCTTGGGGCTTGGAGTTGAGATGCGCACACCCACATACCTTAGACACAAATCACTCGAAAGTGACTCTGGATGCATTAAAAATTTATGCATACCAGAGTGCTTTATGCGGTAGGCCCCAGTTAACCAAACTGTGTTCAAATCTCACTTTCGGGTCTTCAAGTACCAAAAACATGGCGGCGGAAAATTGACGGCAGAAAATTGGTCGGCGGTAAATTTGTCGGCGGAAAACTGTCGGCGAAAATTGACCGCTACCGAGACGGCAATGGTACTTTAAATAGCAATTAATTTCGTCTTTCAACTATCAATCACGACTGTCATTTTCAGGGGTTCGAGGTGGAGATCTACGATGAGCAAAACGTCGACTTTCTCTACCATGGTGCTTTTTCCCATTCAAGGTTCAATGATCTGAAACAGCGACAGCACTTCACATTCAGCATAGATCAAGCACCCAAGAAAATAGTCTCATTCGTCAAAGATTTGCGCCAAGACAACATGAAGTTCATTAATTGCACGCTGTCGGAACATGCTGACAAAAACAAGAGTTCCTGCAAGTGGGTTTGAAATTTTGGTTGAGCCTGATTTTAGTTAAGCGCGCATGCTTGCTTATTAGATTCGAACTTGTCACTCGCAGTGATTTCAAGGATATGTGCATGATGTCTCTGGAATTGAAGAAGGTGCAAGGAGACCAACTAAACGCCCATCTAATACAGTTCATCGAGAAGTACAAGGTGGTATAATCTGTGTAAACATGTCTAACTTATGCACTTTATAGCAACGTTGCGAAGAAATCCCATTGGTCAAAAAGCAATTTGAGAATCTTCAAAACGTGAGTTTAGCAATGGTGCCTTCTAGCTAGTTTATCATATCCTCTATCTATAATATTTTGGGAGTACAAAAGAATGCGCGAAGAACTTAGGGTTCACAAAGAGCAATCGGCTCTTATGATCCAAGAATTACACGATAAGAATGATGAGGTCACACTTTCATTTGGGTTTGTTTAATGATGTGGTCGTATTTTAGTTGATGGATGAGGTGAGAAACAGGGCAGCTGAAGCTAAACACGCTAGTGAAGAAGCGGAAACCCTAGAGGCTGATTTGAGGGTCTGTTTGATATTTTCTCCATTTGTTGTTTTCATTTTAAATATTTAGTCGGTGTCAGCTTCCTACAAAAGTCAGCTAGCGGAACTACAGGAAATCACTGACGACAATCAGAAATTTGTGGAAGATGTACGTCGTCATTTGTGTATTTGCAAAGTTTTATTTATTATCTGTTATTTTTAGCTGGAACAATGTGAGAGCGAATGTGCCGCACTGCAAGAACAGCTTAAAGAAAGCATTAATCAGCAAAACGAATTTCGCAGGTGTATAAGGCTGCGGATGCCCAACTAAAGTCATGCAAGGGTAGTTCTGATCATTACAAAAACAAGGTACTGAATTTGCCGTAATTGAAAGCATTACAATCTTTACTTTAGCTAGCAAATAGTGAGAGTCGCTGTCAGTTATTGGAGGAAGAAGTTCAGAGGTGCCAAGAATTGCTTAAGTCTCAGAGCCGCGAGTTGAAAGAAGTGAAACGCGAGAACGATGTCTTGAAGGCGGAAAATCGCAGCTAAGCATTGAGGTTTGTTTCCTGGATTTTAATAACTTGTAAGCAAACGTTTGTAGATTTGTAGATGGAAGGTTTGAAAACTCATGCTGATCTGCTCTCCACCCAGATGAACGAAATCCAACAGAAGAAAGCATCCGCATTAAGGGTTCGACTGTTCAAGCAGCAACAGTAATAAAGAGATCCACCCTGCCGTTGTATACTCATCATCCTGATTGCCCTAGTCGATTTACTTTAGAATAAAGCTCTTTTCTCGAATTTGTTCTTTAGTCTGAAAACCAGCCGCTTGTAAAAAGATTCCTCGTTGGGATAAGATTTTGTAACACGAAATTTCTGGTGTCCGAAGTACGCCTTCAGTGCGCATAGACGAATTTTTTTGCGAAAAGATGATCTTTTGGATAAAACGCCCTACACCGGTAGAACGACATAAAAAATATTGAGCACGTGCTGGGTAATGTTACATTAGTGTTGAAGTTGAGGACACTGCAGAATAGTAATTTTTTCTAATGTACGGATATACTTGACAAGCCTTTTAAACTAAATGCCGTGCAACCATTTAAAAGCAATCTGCGTTGATCACAATTAGCCTTGGGGCTAAGTAGGGCTAAGTAGAATTCTTCTTTGAGTTTATATTTAAATTTCGAATTGAATTTATCGAGTAGTACCTTATCAGTGTAATTGTGACTATTTAACCAACTTCTGAGATCGACCACCTAGTTTTTACCGTTCAGTCTACTTGATTATCCCTAATTCATCCCTACTCATATAAGATCTATGTAAAAAACGGCACCGGACAAAAAAGTTTTAAAAAATATTTGTCGCGCGACAAAAAGACTTTTTCCTTTTTTGTCGTTTATGTTTTGTCGCGCGACAAAAAAGATTTTATATATTTTGTCGCGTAACAAAAAATACTTTTTATCGGTGAATTCGGCTGTTTCGCTCGAATCTACCAAATAAAAAAGTCTTTTTCGTCGCGCGACAAAATAACTGGTGACCATAAAGTTCGGAATGGACTTTTGAACTAATTTCTAGCAATAAAATTTATTCCCCAAAAATATTCCAAACATAGGGTTTGTAGCCCTAAGTGTCCTCTTTCAAATGGCATATTACACTTAGCTTGATTATTTTGGATAGGTCACCATTTGGCTCCAAACACCTGTGAGGTCATTTTGAGAAGTTGACACGAATTTCATCACTTTAAGTGATCAAAGTTTTTTTGAATCTCGAGCGTCATGGCATTATCTTATCAGTATGTTGTAGCGCAGCTCAAGAGCTACAAAACCCTCGTTACAGAATGATCTTTTGATATCTGAGTGTTGAGATATGACCTTTTGAAAAAATTGATTTCTTGAAAAAATGACCAAAATCCGAAAAATTGGCAAAAACTTGGGTTTCGGTCATTTTTTCAAGAAATCAATTTTTTCCAAAAGGTCATATCTCAACACTCAGATATCAAAAGATCATTCTGTAACGAGGGTTTTGTAGCTCTTGAGCTGCGCTACAACATACTGATAAGATAATGCCATGACGCTCGAGATTCAAAAAAACTTTGATCACTTAAAGTGATGAAAATTCGTGTCAACTTCTCAAAATGACCTCACAGGTGTTTGGAGCCAAATGGTGACCTATCCAAAATAATCAAGCTAAGTGTAATATGCCATTTGAAAGAGGACACTTAGGGCTACAAAACCCTATGTTTGGAATATTTTGGGGAATAAATTTATTGCTAAAAATTAGTTCAAAAGTCCATTCCGAACTTTATGGTCACCAGTTATGTTAAAAAATGTTTTGTCGCACGACAAATACTTTTAAAAAACGTCTTTGTCGCGCGACAAATACTTTTAAAATCTTTTTTGTCCGGTTGGGGGGCGGTCGGCCATCCCAACCCCTTTGGGGGCGCAAGAGGCTTGGGGGCTTGGAGTTGAGGTGTGCACACCCACGTACCTTAAACGCAAATCACTCGAGAGTGACTCTGGATGCATAAAAAGCATGCATACCAGAGTTTCTTTATGCGGTACGCCCCAGTCAATAAAACTATGTTCAAATCCCATCTTTTTGGCGTGTCTAGGCACCTCTTTAAAATGCTTTGCCGTGGTCCTCGAGGCGAAAAGTCAAATTTTGACTAAAAAGTTTTTTTGCGAAAAATTAACGTTTGATGTGGGAACGTGTTAGATGATAGCTTTTTTGGTTCAAGCATATAAAAATTACTCGGAGTCGTTTATACACTATTTTAAATAAATGAAAAATACGACACTCCCCCCCCAGTGCCGGTGGCTGACAGCTGGGATTTTACCATGGCTATAATGCAAAATATATTTTAAAAATAGAATGTCATATCTTAGAAAACATTTGAAATTGAAAGAATGAAATGATGTTAGCAAAAAATACTCAAAATCCATGAAGAGGTTCGAATGAGAGAAAAGTGTGTCCACAATGAAAAACACTTCACCTCCATATCTCCTATATAGTATTAGAGCTGTTTTGTTTGCGGACAATTGATGTTTTTGGTTTTTTGGAGTGTTTTGTTTGGGTTTTGGTCAATTTTTTTTTAAATGGAAGCTGAGGATCTCAGGAGTAGAATGGTTGTTTTGGATATTGGTTTTGAGATTTTTTTTAGTTTTAATTTTTGGGTTTAGTGAGCAAATTGTCGTTTTTTTCGTAGAAGAGTCAAAATCTCGGAACTGTTGTAAGCGAAATTTTTTGGCCCACTCTTAAAATGTAGCCCAAAATCTCAGCTTTCGTTTAGGATCGGTGAAAAATAACGACCGAACCCGGGATATGGACGCTTTTAGGGAGGTGGTCATTTAGAGGAATTTAAAATTGGCCTTCTTTGGGACTTTTGAATTTTTCTTTTTTTTGTCTCGAGAGGGAAGTCGTATAATAATATAATACTGTTTTTGAGCTGTTATTTATTCAAATTTTTGTCTGTAGGGTTTTCAAGAAAGCAAGTAGGCCGCAAAGTGAGTGGGTGAACCAGAAAATTAGGTAGCCTTGCCAGTTGAGTAGGCAGGCAAGGAATACCAAGTGTGGGTAGGTATGCCGGGAAAGTGAGTACGGGAGGGGGAGGGGTAACAGGAGAGTGGGTAGGGTAGCTAGAAAGAGAGTAGGGGAACCTGGAGAGTTAGTAGGGGTGCTGGAGAGGAAGTAGAGGTATCTGGAATGGGAGTAGGGTACCTGGAGAGTTAGTAAGTGTACCTGAAGAGTCGATAGGGGTACCTGGAAAGTTAGTAAGGGTATCTGGAGAATCGATAGGAGTACCTGGAGAGAAGTAGAGGTACCTGGAGAGTTAGTAGGGGTAACTAAAAGATACTGACACGGGAACGACACGACCGCTCCGTCACGTATCAAAGAACGTCATATACCAAAAGATAGCTCTCTCCAAGCTGGAGAGAGGGTGTAACCAGAGGGAGTAAGGGTAATGGAGAGGAAGTAAGGGTACCTAGAGAGGAGTAAGCGTATCTGGAGAGGGAGTAAGGGTACTGGAGAGGGAGTGAGGGTACTGGAGAGGGAGTAAGCGTACCTGGAGAGGAAGTAAGAGTACCTGGAAAGGGAGTGAGGGTACCTGGAGAGTGAGTAATACCAGGAGGGGATAAGGGAGTCAGGGGAGTGGGTAGGTGCAAGGAGACAGACAGGAGACGTGGTATTTCTTTTGTTTTTATATTTTCCTTTGTTTTTAAAATTTTGAATATTTAGTTTTGCTAAGGTGAGGGTACCTGAACAGTTGATAGCGGCACCTGGAGAGTAGGTGGGGTATCTGGAGAGTTGGTAAGGTACCAGGATATTGAGGTAGCGTGCCAGGAGAGTGCATAGCAGCACCTGGAGAAAAGATAATGGTACCGTGACAGCGAGTGGTGTTACACAGAATTTTGAGATTTGTGAAGGCATCTTTGTGGGCGATGGTTTAGCCTGATCCATTGATGATACTCTAATAATATTATGATCATTTTGTAGCCCTAAAGGGGTAGGTTTGCACTATGTTTTTTTTTTAATTTCTAAATTTTGAAAAAATAGATATCGCGTGTTTAATACTTTGATTGTTCGTGTTTTAGAGAGTTATAAGATTTATAAATGGCAGGATTGTGGGCGATGGTTCAACATGTTCTGTAAATGAGATTTTTGATTTTTTTTTGAAATTTTACAACTATTTTGCAGCCCTAAATGGGTAGGTGTGCACCATGTGTTTCTTTTAACTTTTTAAACATCAAATCTGATCAATGAATTTTTCAAAATTTGATTTTTTTAGTTTCTTTTGTCGTAGTTAATTGTTGATTGACTGATAGTTGATTATTGTTCAAGTTGGAGAGTGAGTAGGGGTACCACCGGAGTAGGTAAAAGTGCCAGGAGAGTGAGCAGGCGTACCAAGTGAGTGAGTGAGCCAGGACAGTGGATAGGCGAGCCAGGGGAATGGGTCAGAGTACCATGAGAGTAGGTAGGAATAATTTAATCTTTTTTGTTTTTTTTAACATTACAATTTGTTTAATTTAGGATTTTCGGATTTTTCGGATCTAGATTTTTTAGGATTTCTTTTAGTTAATTCTTGATTGACTGTTAGTTGATTATTGTTAAAGTGTTTTTTAATTTTATTTTTTGTGCTTTAACAGAGGCGAGGTTGTCCGCCGGTAGGCGAGCCCCCGATCCAGAAGAGTGAGTAAGCGTGCTAGGAGAGTGAGACGGCATGCCAAAATAGTGATGAGCGAGTGGGTTAAATTTAACCTGACCCCACCACTCAGGTAAACCTGACCCCCACCAGTCAATTCAGCTTGGGGGACCAAGGCAAAATTTTTTAATTTTTTTTAAATCTCAAAAACAATTAAAAAAATAATTTAAAAAATTTCGCCTTGATCCCCCAAGCTGAATTGACTGGTGGGGGTCAGGTTTACCTGAGTGGTGGGTCAGGTTAAACTGCTCCGAGCGAGTGAGTAGGCGGGTGTGCCAGATGAATATAGCAGTATGCTTGATGAGCCGATTTTGTTATTAAATTTTGAGCCGATTTATGTGGATAGTATTTTTGCTGATTATATGAATACGAGAAGTATTAAGTGTTAAAAAGTTTGATTTTTTGAGTTGAAAAGAGTTATAGAGATGCGGTGCATCAAGCAGCGCGTTCGCGAGCGTAGGGCCCGGCGCAGCCGGCCCACGCGAGCTAGTGAGCAGTAATTCGTGTATGGTCTACCGTATAACCTCTATTAATCCCCAGTGGGGACCCCCACCCTCTAATAATACCCATCCTCTCATTTTTTGACTAGGGTTTCATAGTTGAGGCCATTTTCGATTTACAATCTCAAAATTTTTCAGGGGCTGAAAATTAACCCCCATGGTATTCAACGGTATTTCAACGGTAAAATTGCGACTCGCTACAATTTCGAATTTTTTAATTTCATTTTTGACTGTTTTTTGCACGTTCTTTTAACTTTTTTAACTTAGGCCTTAGGCAGGGGTAGGCCAGCGCACGTTAGGACGGGCTCAAACGTGTGTCCCGGACTGAGCACCAAAACGCGCCAATTTGAAAAAACTGTAGCGAGTCACAATTTGTAGCGAGTCGCACGTCGTTCATTTCAACCTCTTCGCGTAATCCGTATACCCAATCTTTTATTAAATGACAACAATAACAACAAACTCAACAAAAGTTGCCCACACGCTTTATTTAGCTGTCTTTCTTTGTTCGTCTCCGTTTTCTCTTAGGCTTTATATCCAAGTCCCTTGTCTCAGACTTTCTAACGAAAGAGTTAGGCTTTTTCTCGTCTCAGAAGCAATTGGAATGTCTGGTTTGGGACACGCACTGGAAGGCTTTTCTTTTCGGGCACATCATTGCTGCCATCCGTTTTCTGAGGTCGGAATTGCTTCTCCTGGATGTTTTTGACTGCTAACTTCTTCCGAGACTTGCTTAGCTGGAAATAAATTAAATAGAATGCAGGACAGCAAGCTAATTACCAAACCTGGACAAAATGTTCTTTTGTCTTCTTCCAGGATCCACTGAGATGCTCGGCATTTTTTGGTCTACGAAAAGACGCCACGACAGACCTTATTTCTTCCTGTTTATGGTCCACAGCGAAAATTGGATGCGCTGCTTCCTCAGGGTCAAGAACACCCCTCTCCAAGACTTCTTTTAACCAAATTAACGGCTCCTAAACTTGGTTAATAAATTTTCTATGTAACAATTGGAAAACTCCAATTAAAACCTTACTTCAGGTGCTTGCCAGAAAACAGGCATTTTAACTTGAGAAATATCCTCAGATGACTGGCCATCAATCAGAGATACTTTAGGCGCAGGTTTAACAGGAGCTGCCTCAGGTCGACCCATCAAAGACAGAAAACTGAACCATTTTTTCTGTTGCCGATGCTTTGCCTGAAATGTGAACTTAGAGCTACTCAATAGATTAAGAATGTTGAATTGCCGTTTTTCTTCTTTAACTCTTCAGCAAACTCTGGATCCATACTGTAAAAAGTTCCCTCTATCGTCGCTTCTGTTAAATCCCCCTAAATATAATTAAATTGACGCACCATTTGCATATTACAACGCCGAACCTTAACAATATCATTGATCTTTGTAGTTTCGGTACTAATGCCAACATCTTCCGATGTATTCTCGCCCTGTTGCTCCTTCAGCCACTTGACATGAATGGGATCATCGGATCATATCGAGTAAAGGGGCAGACTGTCTTCTGCTTACGGGAGCCTGCGTGTTCAAGGAACTTTTCACTTCTTTGCCAAGTACTCGAGAAAGAATGCTGAGTTCATTAAGCTTTTCCTTGTGGTGTTGCTCTTCATCCGAATCAGCCTGAAAAAGAGTTGACCTGTTTCTCATAAATCAATTTTATAAATCAATTAACCTGTTTTTCATCTTCTTCAATAAAGCGCTCATCCAATCTGAAGCGATCATCAGCAAAGTGCATTTCTTTTTTTATCATTTCTTCTCCGAAAGCTCCAAAGAGTTTCTTGCACATGAACGTGTCAGGATCCGACTTTTCCAAGACAGGCCTTTTATAAACATCATCATTGACCAGCTTCAGGGTTGACGGCATAGCTTCTTCAGTCTTCGCCCTTTTTGGCACGGTATCCTAAAATTGATAAATTTATTTCATAACAAAGATCGAAAACAAATGAAAAAGTGAGAGATGTCTTTCTACAAGACACGTTAACTCGACATGATTCAAAAAATACCTCTTCATCCTCCTCCGATTCAGATTTAAATACTTTCCGACTTTTTCTTTTCATAGCAGCAGCTGCTCCAGGAGAATCAATGGCACGTAAAGCACATGAAATTTGCATCTTTCTTTGTTCCTGCATTCGGCGCATTTCATCCATTCGCTCAAGCGTCTTTTCTCAGATTCCAGTCGCTTTTGGCTGATCTCTTTGTGCTCCATATTCTGATCTGCATGGCCATTCATTTAAACTGAAAATACGGAACATAAAAAATGTAATATTGCAGCAGGGTGGTATTTGGTTTTGCTCCACATTACTGAAAGGATCAAATTGAATTGTTGCCCTAAAATCTGAATTATTGCCTTTTTTTTGCTTTTTTTCGGCAATTTATTACCGAAAAAAAGAAAAAAAGGGGCAAGAATTCAGATTTTAGGGACAAAATTTTAGTTACATCCTTAAAGGGGCATGCCCGTGCGTTTCAAAAAGTTAGGCGGGGACCAGTAAATTTTTTTGGGTCGTTCTAATTTACACTCATTTTGCGTCAAAACTGATATTTATGACCTTATACTAGTTTTAAAAACTAGGCAGAAAACTTAAAAAATCTTGATAAGAACGCATGTAAAACTTATAGAGAAAGAAAAAAAGTGCTGCTCCCCGCCTTTTCTCAGTGTCAGGCACGGGCATGCCCCTTTAATGAAAAATGTCTCCTAATTCGCTAAAAAATGCCCCTAAACTAAAATTATTATTATTTTCTTAATTTTTACGCTTATTTTCCAAAATTTTTGGGATTTGCCTTGGTCCCCCAAGGTAAAATTTTAGAAAAATTAAAAAAAAAAAATTTTTAAATTGGCGCCTTTTGAATTTTAAAGGGATTAAAGGCTGTATTGGGAGGGAAGGGAATAAAAGAGGGCCACTTTTATGGCAGAACAATAGGAAAGTAAATATATGTATTCTTCGACTGCCTCACCATGTTTTCAACTGGGCCGTGGCAAAAAGAGACTCTATACGCATTTTGTGATCAAGTGTATTTCTCGGAATCATGTCTAAGGTATGTGGGTGTACGCATCTCAACTCCAAGCCCCAAGCCCCCTGCGCCCCCGAAGAAGGGGGCTTGGAGTTGAGATGCGTACACCCACATACTTAGACATGATCCGAGAAATACACTTGATCAAAAATGCGTATAGAGTCTCTTTTTGCCACGCCCAGTTGAAAAACATGGTGAGGCAGTCGAAGAATACATATATTTACTTTCCTATTGTTCTGCCATAAAAGTGGCCCTCTTTTATTCCCTTCCCCTCCCAATACAGCCCTTAATCCCTTTAAAATTCAAAAGGCGCCAATTTAAAAAATATTTTTTTTTCAAATTTTTCTAAAATTTTACCTTGGGGACCAAGGCAAATCCCAAAAATTTTTTTTCGACTTTCACAGAATCTGATGATCATTTCCCGTAAAAATCCGGGTCGAAAAACACGAATATGCAATCGGTTTTTAAAAATTCACCTCGAAAGTGGGTCAGCCGTGGGGGGGGCAAGTAAAGTGTTACCAATTCAAAAATTGCACCAGTTTTTGTGGACACCCTGTATAACTAGTATGACAATCATGGCGTACCACTCGGTAACCTGTAGGTATACAGCTGTATTTTGACCATGTACAACTTGTTAGCTTTCGGACCCGTTTTCACCTACTTGGTCAATAATTAAAGCGAGGGACGCGCACCATTGTGTTCAGAATGAAAAACTGAGTCAGAATCAACACTTGTTACAACCCGCCATTCTTGTTTTAAGTTTCAGGTTTTTCGTAACAAATTACGGTTTTTTGTGGCATTTTTCAGGTTTTTAGCAAACCAAATCAGTAATAGCCAAAAAATATAAAGGGCCAAGACGTGGGCACAGACGTGGGCAAGACAAAATTAGCAGTTTCTGAATTTTTACATTTAGGAAAACCTGACTCGCCGTTTACGTACTAAATATTTTCGAACAAATGAATATTTTTGTTAGCAGAAAAAATCGTTTTGTAAAAACGCGCTTAATTGTTATTTAAATTTTATTTGGCAAAGAGTTTTATTGTTTATTTCAGATTTATTAAGTTTTTTGCATCAGAAATCACTTGTAATGTGAGCAATTGTTTGAACTTTAAGATAGTTTGACCATTTACCGGCCGGGGTAAACTTATCAAAATCGAAATTTGTCAAACGTAGGTTTTGCAAAACGAAACTTGTCATGATTAAACTTACCAAAACAAATTTGTCAATGCAAAACCTGTCGAAACGAAGAATTTTAAAAACCAAAGTTTTCAAAAGTATGTTTTGTCAAAAAACAAAAATACTTCATAACGAAATTTGTCCAAAATTGCCTTGGTCTCCTTTTGGATGAAAAATGTGAAAAAAATTTGACCCTAGTATAGAATATTGACCACCTCCCCTCTCTCCCCCTATTTCTTCTTTTTAAACTTAAGTAAAGAGCACCCAAATATATGTTCCAGACCCCAGAAAAAGTGCGTAAACTATTTATTAGTCACAACTTCCGTACGCTGGCCTACCCCGAGCCTAAGGCTAAGCCTGAACTCGTTGTTTCAAAGGATTGTTACAACGATTTTGAAAAGGTCAGGTTTTTTCGGGAAGAGGGGGGGGGGGGGTAGGTGGTTTCTATACTAGCACCAGAAATTTTATTTCAATTTTTTTCTTGAAAATTTTCGTTTTGACAACTTTCTCCTACATTTTATCTCTCGAGATGGGTTAATTTTGTATATTTTTTTTTTCACATCGCAAAAATATTTTTTATTTATGATGTACTTTTTTAAGTTCTGTGTTGCAACAACACAGATAAATGTGGTTGGAAATTGTCTTGTTAGGATTTATTAGGACAATTGTCTGGCCAAGACTTTATGGGCAAATGTCAACAAAATGTTTAAAAAATAAACAGGTACAGTCAAACCTCTCTACTATGGCACCCCAAAAGTTCGTTCCCGCCTTGGGTCCGACACTTTTATTACCTCGATTTTTGAAGGCTTTTGCCATTTCTGTTTTGACAGTCTGGTCCCAAATATCGTAAGGATTCCGATTTTGCCGATCGTTTTTCAGAATTATAGAAATTCTTCTAAAAAAGCAAAAAACTCAGTTTAAAAACAGAAATTTTTGAATTTCCTGTTTTTAAACTGAGTTTTTGCTTTTTTAGAAGAATTTTTTTTATAATTCTGAAAAACGATCGGCAAAATCGGATCCTTACGATATTTGGGACCAGACTGTCAAAACAGAATGGATAAAAGACTTTGAAAATTCGGTTAAAAAAAGTGTCGGACCCAAGGCGGGAACGAACTTTTGGGGGTGCCATAGTAGAGAGGTTTGACTGTATAAAACACAAAGCTGAAACTTTTCAATTATTCGAGTTATTTTTTGATCTGCAACTTATTCGTATTCCTTTTTCTAATCTTAGGTATCTCCGAGATATTTTAACTACTGTGATCGTTTTTTTGGTAAGATCGATCGGATGGCAAAGGGTGACTAGACATTTTGACGCTAGTAGCGAATACCCCCCCCCCTAACGATTTTCACTTTTTTACTTAAATAAAAAGTACCAAATTTATGTCCCAGACCCCGGATAATATGGAACGCAACTAATTCGCCAACAAAAGACTCGCCAACGCAAAGACTCGCCAACGTAAAGACTCGCCAACGGCGAAACTCGTTAATGAAATCTCGCCAACGCAGAACTCGCCATTGCGAAACCTACAAATATATATTTTAAATCTTTTTTCAGGAATTTTTAAATTTTCTATTTTGAAAAAGGATACATATATTCATTTCATTTAAGAATATGTGTGACGAGCTACATTAATTTTGATAGCATCTTAGTTTAAGATTCTTAGAGCAACTACTATACTATTGAAGGGAGCGGGTAATTCATGAACGCATCGTCTAGGCACAGGTTCGACGACCACTAGCTGCTTGTCTTTTTTTTCATCTCCTTCAATCTATACGTTTGGCGTCCAAACGATACTCACACTCTTGATTATTAAACAAGATTATCATCACGGAGTTACACACCTACCGGAGCTTATTTACAGGCTAAAATCGGCTTAATTTTTGAAAGTCGATGATTTTGGAGGGTTTTTTTTGACTGGTTTAACTGATATTTTCCTGACTTTTTTTCTACTAGTCACACGTTTCGCATACAAAATTTAGCCAAGATTCTAATCTTACATTTGAGCTATCGAACTTGGAAGAAAGTAATATTCACATACAGCTACAATTCAAAAAACACCCAACGATGTCCAATTCCATGCCATCCTACACAATTTTGTCATTTGCATGAAATCGCAAAATTAGGGCATTTGCTGACAGTCAAGCAGTGCTGAACATAGTCGCAATTGATTGCTTGATGGTTTAGGGCCCAGTAGTTAGTGAACTTGATAAAAAATAAATAAAGTAAATGCAGTGTGCCTTTGGTCGAACCGAATCGAACCTTGGATTGGAACCTTCATTTTTTCGCCTCTATTTACAGGCCGAGCCATAGGCTCAGCGATACAAAATTTCAGGCAGACGCTCCAAAGAGCTCTCCTATGCGTACACACCTCGAGATCCACTCGGCCAAAAGCATGTGTACAATGAACTATGTATACTTTCCCTCCACCAAAAGTTACTGGGTTTGACGGTGAGCCTCAACGCTTAGAGAATAATTACTCTGAGGATCCTAACTATCTTAAAAAAGTGGCTTCTGTACTGTCCCTTCACTTCAAAATATAGCCATTTGTCCCTCTTGAAATCTCCTTTCTGGTCCTTTCATGGCGAAATCGTTGATCCAAAATGGTTTTTGAGCAGTCCTGAAAAAGTAGTTTTTTGGGGTCGGTGGGGGTTTTAATGCGTTGGCGAGTTTTTCGTTGGCGAGTTTTTGTTTGGCAAATTTTGCCGTTGGCGAGTTTAACATTGGCGAGTTTTACTGTTGGCCAGTTTTCGCTGTTGGCGAGTTTTGCCGCTGGCGAGATTCGCCATTGGTGAGATTCGACGTTGGCGAGATTCGACGTTGGCGAGTATTTTGCGTTGGCGAGTTATGGCGTTGGCGAGACGGTTGCGTCCCGAAAATATGCGTAAACTCTTTATTAGTCACAACTTCCTTACGCTGGCCTACCCCCAAGCCTAAGGGCTAAAGCCTGAACTTGTTGTTTCAAAGGGTAGTTACAGCAATTTTAAAAGGTCGGATTCTTGGGGGGGGGGTATTCGCTACTAGCGCCGACATTTTCTACTATTAGTAGAATTTGTCGCGCGACATTGTCTACTATTATAATAAAATTCGGTTGTTTCGCCCGAATCTCACTAAAAAAAGTACAAAATGTCGCGCTTAACAAATATTTAAAAATTAAACTCGGTAGTACTCGCGGGAGAGAAGAAAACCCAATAAACAGCTTTGCAAAACATTGCCTTTGCCCTCAGATATAGACCCTCAAAGTTGAGGGGTCTTTTATTTATAAACTTAATTTTTTTTTAAAAGCCCTTTTATTTTTTTTTTGAAACTTAGAAGTCCCGTAAAAATATTCGAAACCCGTTTTTTTCTTCGACAACCCTAGTCATAAATATCAGATTTACCACTTTTCTTCTAAAAACCTAAGATCTAATCTTGCATCCTGCCGAATTCGTGACGGGCGTAGAGGAAATCGAATATTGTCTCATTGACTAATCAGTCCTATGTTTTGCCTAATTTTACCAAAAAATTGCAACTCTCACTTAATTGTATTGACATTTATTAGATTTTATTTTTTTAGTTCTCTAAATGGACGACTGTCTAATGATCTTTCCTATGTTTTGTTATCTTTACTTCCCTAACTCTTAACTTTTTTTCTTTTTCTGTCCGATGGTGTTATCTTCTCTACATTGTTTCATCCCTTCCTTCCTTGCCATTACTAATACTGTTTTGCGTTGCCAAATATGTGGACAAAAAGACACAACCGCATGGCCTCTATTTCTCCTATATGTGTATTGTGGAACAAACAAAGGGGAATTGAAATCGAATTTTCTGGGTGCAGACCAGAGAGTTGCTGACTCACAAACTGTATTTTCAATATTTTTTGGCTTTTTAGCATTTTCTCTGACTAATGTAATGACTGAAGTGACGGAAATTATGAGTACAGTAAATAGTGGGTAGAGAGCACAAGGACCTGCTCTATTTGTGAACACCTTAGCTGGCCAGCTTCCTCTTCCCCTCCCCGTCTTTGTTTTAGCTGGGTCACCGAAACTGTTCTGTATGCTAGCTGAATATCATCATGAATTTATTGAGTGTGGTGTCCTCCACTCATTAGTCCTTTCTATCGATTTTTTGAAAAATTTACAAACTTAATTTTTTCATTGCAGGTATTTTTTTGACTGGCATGGTGTGCTTTCGAACATACATCACCTAATAAAGGCATGGTAGCTGAATTTGTAAAGCGGTTTTCATACCGTTTTGTTTTGCCATTTTGTTTGTTTGGAGGTCAGTTGATTTTTCCCTAATAACTTGGTGTTCGTAAATTAAGTCATGTCAATAATGTATGGCTCACTATTTCCATTCCCCTGGTTGTTTTTGATTACTGCTTAAGTGTAGGATAGAATACCGTAATTTAGAGCAGACATATTTCCCGAACTGCCCAAATAAAAAATAACATGTTTGAATTTATCCTAGGCACCGGCCTACTCTTCGCCTAAGCACTAAGATAAGCCAGCAAAAAGAAAATGAGCGAACTGAAAAATTGATATCCATTGAAGGATAGGTCTCAAATTTCTGACAAACCCTGCTATTTGGTACCCTGCTCAGAAACCCTGCTCAGCAAATTTACTAAACTGGCTAATTTTTTTACAGGAGCCCTTTTGAGGCCTAGTTTTGTGTCCATAATCTATGTGGTGCTCGCCTTGATCGGTCCTGCCTTCCCATCTATTAGGAAGAATATTCCAACATCTCGTATGGTTAATTTCAAGTAACCTCATTTTCTAATTTTTTTACATTTCCAGCATTTACAAGAGCCTATTTGCTGGTGTGTGTTGCCGTATCCTTGCTACTGACTATCCTCCAATTCGGCTATCAGTTATTTGAATACTTCACAGTTAACGACAAAACCTATGAACAAGAATGTTTGGATGCGGGTGGAGACTTGAACTACTGGCTCAGGCAGACTGGTTTTATCAGGTCTAACTGATGAATTTTTTTCCCTCTAGGCTTTTTTTTTCATAATTATGACCATTTCAGAGTGCCTGAATCCGTTGGCTTGGTCGGCTTTAGAATAATTGCCCCTGAAATTGCTGCTTTGATCGGCTCAATAACCACCTAATCATCTGCACCGTATTTCAAACTGACAACAACCCTGATGGCAGCACTGATTTGATGGGTGTCCAAACAGTGCCTTCTTCTGCCAGCTCAACTAATCAGTAAATTTTTGAGATGAATGTAATTTCCCTTTTCACGTTTTTAATTTTTGTAGAAATACTGTGAGGAGCAATCAAAGACCTAAATTGGATTTCACGTCAGCGCTCGTTCCTTCACTGAAACGTGTGTCGGATGTGCTTCTGATGCTGTGTGTGGTGGCTATTGGTGCTGTTCAGGTAACATTTTGATATACATTAGGGTGGTTGTACCTATTTTCACCGCAATTTGAGCTATTTTCTTTATCCAGGTAAAAAATAAATAAAAATATGTGGAATCAAAGCAAAATTTTGGAAAAAATCGGACAAAAAATGGCAGTCCAAATTTTTTCAAATTTATCTTATTTTTTTTATCTCAAATTTTGAGGTCTTTTATTGTCAGACTTAGCTGGTGGAATATAGTAATGGGTTAGGTACCCCTGCTCCCAAAGTTATGTACCCTAGGGCACGTACCCTGACTGATAATCATATGAAAAAAGGTAGGGTATATTTATAGCAGTATCCACATAATGGACTTATTTACCCCTATATTTTCAAGGCCAAATTAAATGTTATGCAAAAATTAAAACAATTCGCCGGGAATATCCCATAAAAATCAGACTCTTTTTTCACATCTCTAATAAACAATACTTTTTAGCCTTCCCTCCTAAATGCCACATACTTCGTTATATTTCTGGTGGTTTTGACTTGGTGGGCTCTGTACACTCCTCTCAAACGAAACACATTCAATGCCATCAAACGTTTCTTGATCCTCTACTCCGCACTACACTTCTTAGCCATATACATTTATCAAATCCAAATGGTCCAAGACGCTATTCCACCAAAAGACTTTCTTGCAAGGTTTGTCCATATTCGCCGAATCTATTTTTAAATTTTTGTTTCCAGACTGATTGGTCTGACAGCTTTGGTCAGTTCAGAGTGCACAAAAGATTCTCCGTGGTGGGAGCTAAAAGTTCCTGAATACACCAGTTGGACTGGCTATGTCAACTTTGCCTTCCTATTGTTCATCTACCACCTGTTGGTGGTGCAGTACTCTTGGACTCGCAATGGAGTAAAGGGATTTGGCAAGTCCCTCCTAGGTGGAATGAGCTCTGGAGAAGACCAGGAAGATGGTGGATCCTCGGTGCATGAAGAGGTAAGTGGTCTAGCTTTTTGTCTATTGCTAGTCTCACTTTCCTTGAAGCACCCGTAGTAGTAGCACTAGATTAGTGGGAGTGGTTATGGTTTGATTTGCGCCACTTCTCAGCCTTAACCTCTTCTTGTTCTGTCTCTAAGCTTTTGTGGTTGTGGTAAATAGTAGACAATATTTTATTCAGCAATATGCGCTCTCTGAACTCAACAACCACTCGGTGGTGGAGCAAGAGGAGGCCGGCAAAAAGGCGGTAGGGAGTTTGCAAATAAGCTGTAATACTAGTTTTAACACTGTTTTCTATGGGCTATTATTGCTTCTAACATTCTGCACTTTTTTCAAAATTTGCTTTGGACGATCCGTAATAATGTCCAGGTTTGGGGAATACATCCATCAGGTAACAATGCGATTCTAGTGTCTTACAAGATATAATTTATTGCAACATGTTTAAAAATGTAGAACAAAAAGGTGAACGTGTGAACCAAATTATTTTTTTGATTTGCTACATAATTTACCTTTTCGGTCTAAATTTTGCAAAGATCGAACTAGAATTGCAGGGCTACCTGCCGTAACCAATTTTAAAAAGTAGTCATTTATATATATTTTTTGATCGAAACAAAAAAACTAGGCAATTTTTCCAAAATCTTGCTACTTTTCCGTTTTGTCCATTTGCTTTGCTTACATTTTTCGCGATCTCTCTTTTGGATGGCAATGCTTTTTCGTGTGTCAGAACACTTATTTTGTGTTATTTTTAAGTTTTGGTTACCTTTTTTTACCAATCCGAAAATACCATTGGGTAGTTCTGCGAATATAGTTTCCGAATTTTCGAAAAAATATCAAAAAGCAAGAGTATTGATGAAAAAACTTTATTTGCTTAATTTTCTTAAAAAGATAGAACAAAATCAAAATCAAAAAATTGACGAAAAAATAAATGTTTGATACACAAGAAAGCGTGTTGCTATTTTGGTTGATTTTTATGCGTTGACAAATAGGGTTGGACAATTTACATAGTTTTTTCGAAAGTCAATTAGATTTGACTTTCGTGGGGTATTTTGTATCGGGACTATTGATACTTGACTGTACTAACTTTACATTCAGAAAAATTATAGAATTGTCGAAAGTTCACCACCTTATTTGTCAAAAATTTTGCTTCAGTTTTTGATTTATCCTTTTTCTCTGTTTCATTTAACAACCATATAACCAAATCGACTTTTTAGCTTTTATCAAATACTGGAAGTGAGGATTTTGATGCTGCTCAATTGCCAGTGCAGAGGATAACATCAGAGGTGTTGGATAGACAGAAAATTGCATGATAGTTAATGGTTTGTCATCATTGTTCCAAAAATGTGGATATAGTCAAAGTCTTATTGGTTGCAGTGACGAATCCCCCCCCCCACGGGGACTGATCAGGTGGAGGAGATAACTTCATATTCGTGTTTCTCGACCCCGATTTCATGAGAAAGCCGCGCGTTTTTTTGATTCTGAGAAAAAAAATTTTTTCGAACCACAGGGGGGGGGGAGGGTATCATGGTTTTTTAGTCAAAATTTGAAAATTTAAATTGGCGCCTTTTGAATTTAAAAGGGATAAAGGGCTGTATTGGGAGGGGAAGGGAATAAAAGGGGGCCACTTTTATGGCAGAACATTATAAATTTGAATATCTATATTCTTCGACTGCCTCACCATGTTTTTCAACTGGGCCGTGGCAAAAAAAGACTCTAAAGTGCGGTGCATAATTATACGACCACCCCTATTTTTGCGAATTTCGGGACTTTTTGAAATAATTCCTAAAATCTACTACCACCATTCGAAAAAGCGCGCTGAAAAACTGTGGTTTTGCTACAGTATCGATAAGTAGCCGATATTTTTGTAAGAAATTTTTTCAAAATGTGAAATTTCGGCGGTGCATATTTATACGACCACTTAGAACAAAGCACTATTTTGCACTAAACAGAGCACTATAACAAAGCACTACCATCATTAACAGCTTTAGAATGTAAGCCCTGAATCTTAGCTACAATTTGATAGGTCAATCTTTATTTTCATCATTCCGGAAAAAGTTATGACCATCAACAAAAAGTGTCGATTTCTAGTCAAAATCAAAGTAAATCTAAGGAAAATGGTTGTTTGACCGCATAAATACTGATTTTTCTTAAATTTTTAATATCATAATTTACCAGTTAATGCACTTTTTGGAAGCTTAATATTTTTTCTACAAAATGACATGTCAGCTTTTTCATAAGATTGTACAGGGCTGAGAAACGGACGTTTAAATTGAAAGAAGTAAAAACCTCTATATTTGCCTTATTTTGGGACATTTTCACTTCTTTCAACTTCAACCGTCCGTTTCTCAGCCCTGTACAATCTTATGAAAAAGCTGACATGTCATTTTGTAGAAAAAATATTAAGCTTCCAAAAAGTGCATTAACTGGTAAATTATGATATTAAAAATTTTAAGAAAATCAGTATTTATGCGGTCAAACAACCATTTTCCTTAGATTTACTTTGATTTTGACTAGAAATCGACACTTTTTTGTTGATGGTCATAACTTTTTCCGGAATGATGAAAAATAAAAGATTGACCTATCAAATTGTAGCTAAGATTCAGGGCTTACATTCTAAAGCTGTTAATGATGGTAGTGCTTTGTTATAGTGCTCTGTTTAGTGCAAATAGTGCTTTGTTCTAAGTGGTCGTATAAAAATGCACCGCCGAAATTTCACATTTTTGAAAAAAATTTCTTACAAAATATCGGCTACTTATCGATACTGTAGCAAAACCACAGTTTTTCAGCGCGCCTTTTCGAATGGTGGTAGTAGATTTTAGGAATTATTTCGAAAAATCCCGAAATTCGCAAAATAGGGGGTGTCGTATAATTATGCACCGCACTTATATGCATTTTATGGTCAAGAGTACTTCTCGGAATCATGTCTAAGGTATGTGGGTGTTGAGGTGATCTTCTCTCTTTTGTTCATTTTTTCCAGCTCTCGTTTAAACGAGCACAGTCTCACAAAATTATAATGACGCAATGACAAAAGAATATACCACAGAAATTCAAATATATTCACAATAGGTATCTTCTTTCTTTTGTTCCTTTTTTTTCAGCCCTCGGTTTAAGGCTTGGGGGCTTGGAGTTGAGATGCGCACACCCACATACCTTAGACACAAATCACTCGAAAGTGACTCTGGATGCATGAAAAAGCATGCATACCAGAGTTTATTTATGCGGTAGGCCCCAGTATTCAAAACTATGTTCAACATCTTCTTGTTAGTGGGCCCTGTGTGATTAGTGGCCCCCTTTTATTCCCTTCCCCTCCCTATACAGCCCTCAATCCCTTTAAATTTAAAGGCGCCAATTTAAATTTTTCAAATTTTGACTAAAAAACCGTGATACCCCCCTGTGGTTCGAAATTTTTTTTTTCTCAGAACCGAAAAAACGCGCAGCTTTCTCATGAAATCGGGGTCGAGAAACAAAATATGAAGTTATCTACTCCACCTGATCAGTCCGCGTGGGGGGGGGATTCTGAACTCAAGCCGTCTTATTTAACATACACTCCTTCAGTTTGTCCCTTAGCTGGGCCCGACACCAACATCCCTCGTATTCCCACCCTAGTTATACTGGTCTCATTTACCAAAAGTTGTGATAATCAGAAAACCTTTTTTTTTTAATTTAAAATATGGCATTATCAGTTTTACCTTATAGTTTATTTTACAGGACCCAATGAAAAGAACACGACTATGACTGCTCAAGGACTGCAGGCCTTTCTTTATTTTGGACTGTATCACTGTTATGTATTTGCCCTCCTTGCCATGATGGTACATTTTTCACTTCGTCTTCCCATCTATGTTATATTCATAAATTATAGACGTGGGGTTTGCTGTATCACTCTGTATTCGGACTACTTCCTGGTCTTCTCCTGTGTCATCTGGGCACTGAGAAACTCCAGGAAATGGTCTTTTGCTTGTCTCCAGCCATTCTGTTCTACACCGAGGTAAAACCATATATCTCACCTACTTTTATATCAGCCACTTTGTTTCAGTTTCTGTTGCTCGCTCAATACGTTTATAGCATGGATCTAAAGCAGGAATTGTCTCATGAATCCTATATGAAAATTATTGGCTTCATTTTCGCTGAAAACAGAACTGAATCTTTCATCACGCTATGTGTCAAGGTAGGCTAATTTGTAAAAACGGTTCGAAAATATATTTTTATTTTGAGGGATTTTAACTGACACTCATGAATGTCAAAAGCAGTAAAGTGCTCAATTTTATGGGCATAACATGGTTTGGTTTGCGAAAAAACTGACAAATGCCACGAAAAAGATTATATCTGCCAAGAAAAACAAGTTTTCACGAAAAAGCTGAAATGTGTCACAAAAAATCTATGAAAAATTTCAAATTCGCAAAAAAAGTTAACTATGCCGCAAAAAAATTTTTTCGTGGCATATTTGGGCAGCGACATATTGCGCCATATCAAATTGCGCCATATCAAATTGCGCCACATTCAAATTGCGCCGCCGCAAATTGCGCCGCCGTAAATTGCGCCAATGTAAATTGCGCCACATTCAAATTGCGCCGTATTCAAATTGCGCCACCGCAAATTGCGCCGCATTCAAATTGCGCCACCGCAAATTGCGCCGCATTCAAATTGCGCCACCGCGAATTGCGCCGCATTCAAATTGCGCCACCGCAAATTGCGCCGCATTCAAATTGCGCCATTGTGTAGTGTAATGAAACATCTCCATTAAACCTTTTAAAATTCTCGTCTTAACCTGTTTTCATGTGCTCTAACGATCAGTTTAGCAAATGGTCAGAGTATTTCATACTGAAAGAGGCAATGTCCTTGGCTTTTTGCAATGGCTATTCAATGAGGTTCCGTGAGGTGCGCAAATGTGATGGCAAATGGATTTGGAGGTGCCCGAAAAAAAATTGTGGCGCAACAGCGATATCAACAAACCAAGAGCATCTGGTGGAAAAGAAGGTGCATCATGGTCATCTCCCTGATACAGCTCTCGTTGAAGTTTTTTCCTTCTTGCAGTGGTTTTTTATCTCATACTTTAAGGTCAGGAAGAAGGTTTCGGAAGCGATTTCAGCAGCAGAAAGCAATCGTGACACGCCGGTGAGTAGCCTAGTGGATTTAGCATTCAACGGGCTGTGGGAGAAATTTAATCGGTACTTCAGTCATGACAATCCGTCGCTTGCAGATGTAATCTTGAATCTTCAAACAGATGATGAGAAGGTCCGACAGAAGATTGAACTGTAATTTCTCTATTATTTTTTCTTGAGCGTGCATATAAACCATAATGTTTAGTTGTCTCCACAATCCGTTGCGCGCGTGACAGGTGGAATCAGGTCGAAAAAAGCGATCTATTCCGCCGATCAAATTAAGCAGCTGGTTACCAACTACGTCGATGGTGGTGGGCAACTTCGGATGGAATTCTTTGTCTCAATTGGTGCCCATCTAGAAAAGTACCAAAGCAATTAAATCACAATATTTATGTTACACTGTTGTGCCTTTTTCGGTTTATTGTTATGCATTTCTCGAAACATAATAAACTAGTGATTGTTGTTGAAAAGATTTTTTTTAGGAACGAGAGTTAATTCGTTTTTTTAAGTCAGAAACCTCTGCCCTAAAAAGGGCCAGTGATCTACAAACTCGATTTTACCAATACTCAAAAATACCCTAGAAACCCGTATTTTACCACTATCAAAGCATCTTCAGCATGCCCGAATTAGTCTAGAAAACTAGTTTTGGAACCCGAAAAGTGAAAAAAATTGCTCCAAGTAGACGACCACTTGGTTTAGATGGTTCAGACTGAAAAATTTTAATTCCCACAAAATACGTTAGATAGAAAGTGAGTGTCAAAAAAGTCATTGGGTGCACTGAAAGTTAGAATGAAAGAAAGATTGAGAGGCAACTTCTCCACGTTGGTACACACTGAAAGTGAGAGTGAAAGGAAAATCTTTTTTGATTGAAAGGAAACGTGGCTTTACTGGCGCAATCTGCGGCGGCGCAATTTGAATTCGGCGCAATTTGCGGTGGCGCAGTTTGAATGCGGCGCAATTTGCGGTTGGCGCAATTTGAATTCGGCGCAATTTGATATGGCGCAATTTGAATGCGGCGCAATTTACGGCGGCGCAATTAGCGGCGGCGCAATTTGAATGTGGCGCAATTTACGGCGGCGCAATTTGCGGCGGCGCAATTTGAATGTGGCGCAATTTGATATGGCGCAATTTGATATGGCGCAATATGTCGCTGCCCGCATATTTCAGTTTTTTTCGCAAACCAGGGCATTTCGAAATTTTGACAACATTTGAAAGAATAAAGTAATTTCATCCTCTTCTTAAAGAACCGTGCCCATGAGTTCACGTAGCAGCAAAACGATAAATATTTTTAAAAAGAATGTCTAAGTGCCCTGGTATAAGCCAATTTTATGTCACTTTATGATGCTTTTCTTATCCATTCTTGATCTAAAGTAAAATTTGTGGAGCAGATACCAATTCCCTCAACAATTTCGAAAAATATTTTTCAATTTTTTGTTCATTAACAGTCGCTTCCAAGCGTAGTAAGTGTTGCGATAAACTCAGAATTTCACGCGCAACACATTGGTGCAAAAAAATTTGAAAAAAGTCGGTATGAGATGTTGGAAACTAGGGTTGTACAATGGGAATATTCCCGGAATATTCGCGGGAACATTGGGATATTCCCGGGTTCACGGTATTTTCCCCTATATTGGGAATATTCCCGGGAATATTCCCAATGTTCCCGGGAATATTCCCGGGTTTCTATATTTCCGGGAATTTCTACAACTCTAGTGGAAACCCTCCTGAAATTAAGCTGTTTTTGGTCACCCTCAAACACCTGAAATTTTGAGAATGGTAGTAATTTAGATGGTAGTCACCAAAATTTCTGTTTCACCTAGGCGTAAAGCCAATCAAAATATTAAGCTGGATCAGAGCTATCTATTGAGCCCAAAGTTGCATCAGAGTGATCATAGTTTCACATAGAATTTACGATTTTCTCTCAAAGATCCAGTTTCTGGATATTCTTTTTTGCGACATTGAAAATGCCAAAAGTCTGCCTACAAATCAGTTCTAACTAAATGATCAATGGAAAATAAAAGAATAAAATCTTGTGGTTATTTTGGCACTAAATACAGCAATCGTTTATCATAAAATTACAACAAATTATGCAAAATTAATATATAAGTTGTAGCGCAACTTTTCTATAACTTCGTTCCCGCTTGAAAAAACTTTAATTCTGACACCGGATTCGTGTTCAGCGTAGTCAATTTGCATGTAAAACTGCTCTAGAAATAAAAAAGTCACTGTCAAATTCCAAATTCCGCTCAAGACAAAAAATATTCAAATTTTAAATTCAAATAATTTTGTCTTGATTGAAATTCGGAATTCGACAGTGACTTTTTTATTTCAAGAACAGTTTTACACAGGGTGCACAGATCAAAAATCACAAAAGCAGGATTTTGTATTCAAAAAGCAGTATTTTTAACCAAAAAATCTCCAAAAAGCAGGACTTAACATATTTATTCGTAAAAATTCCTGCTTTTTCAAAAGCAAAAAGCAGGATTTGAAAGCAAAAAGCAGGAAATTCCTGCTAAAGCAGGACATCTGTGCACCCTGGTTTTACATGCAAATTGACTACGCTGAACACGAATCCGGTGTCAGAATTAAACTTTTTTTTTAAATTCTGATTCCAACGCAACACTTACTACGCTTGGGAAGGCGAGTGTTAATCAACAAAGAAATAAGTAAGATGCGTGTTTTCTTCTCTATCAAAAAACTATTCATCAAGCATTTCTACTTTTCTGAGGTGAAAAATAATATTCTAACTTAATTAATTCATTCTTATCTTTCTTGATTTTCTCAAAAGTTATCGCGGAACAAATTTTTGACATTTTTTTGGTTAGAAAGAGACACATAGGTGGCAATAGTTCATCAAAACATTAATAATTATAAATAGAGGCAGGGTTTCTTTTCCCAAACGCTCCTGACAGTGTTACCAGCATGGGAAAGGGGGAGGAGGGGAGTGATGAGCGCTCCTGTTTCTTGATGTTTTGTTCATTGTTGACTTTACAGGTGTGATTCATTAGGGGTGGGAGGAAGTACCCTGGGAGAGATTATTGGATGTCTGTTTTTTACGGAAAGTGCAGCAGCAAACCATTTGTGTTGCTAATCTGCTGCTAATCCACTCTCATTGATTTGATTGATGGTTTGCAAAGATTGGTATTGAATGCAAAAAAGACACCTTTTTTAATGTGACCTTGGATGCTGGGAACAGACTTGATGCGGTGATAAAACTTTTTAATGATTGTAAACCTTTTAAGCTGCGTAATAAAAATATGGCGTGTCAAGTTTTATTTGAATTTGAGATCATAACTTTGCAGTCTTTTTTTCACACTAAATTCTTCAAGCCATAAGAAAGGGTAAATAGGTAGCAATCTTTTGAATGTCTCTGATTTTTCCAAAACTTACTTTTTAGCCAAATTTTGGCGTAGGTTTTGGACTTGGAATTAAAAAAAACATGTCATCAAGAGAATTTAGCTGTTTTCCGAAGGGTTTTACAAGTAAAAGTGTCTCAAAATAGCTACGTTTTATCCAACAAAAAAAACTATATCCAAATCCTAAAAAGTACCTTGAACGAACTTGTGAGTTAGTTTTATAAAAACACTAACTGTGAAGCAGTGCTGTTATCAAAAATTTTTATTTAAAAAACAGCACAAACAGAACACATTTTTGTGCTCTGTTTTTTTGCCAAAATTTAATTTGCTGTAAAACAGCACAACTGTCTAACCATGGTTTTCCTACGCTTTTCTTCCCATTTTCCTCATTTTCACCAGCATTTTTTTTACCAATTTACTACTAATTAGTCAAATGGAGACGTAGTTAATTTAAAATTAAGCTTATCTATCCTATTTCTTTTACCGAGAATTTCGTGTCTTTTTTATTTCTGCCCAGTTACCTTTAGAGTTTAATACGCGCTCTATATTTTGTCCAGCAAACATAATTTATCGTTAAAAATTTACGATTTTTTAACACACCTTTGTTGTGTGTTTTGTCGCACAGGTGATTGGGCGCTCCATCATATGTTCATACAGGATCGATTTCTGCTCTTAAAAAGATATTTCAATAGACCCTACCTTCTTTTTTCTACACATTATTCTGTGGCTCTAGAATATGTGTGTTGAATTTTGTATGTATTGTGTGTTTAGAAATTGATTTTTTAATCTTTTCGTCTGATTAAGGGCTGACTTAAAACCATTCGTGCGAATGCATATTACTGTGGTAAAAAAGTGATATATTCATGGTTTGCTAGACTTTACCAAAAAGAGTGTGTGTATTCAATGGATTTCGCCTTTAGCTGGCCAGTCTCGTTGTTTGTGTAACTTTTTGTGATTGGAAGAGATAAAATATTGTTTGCATGAAAAAATATTTTTTTATTAAATATAAAAGTTGGCTATCTCAGTTATTGGTTGGGGCGCTTCATGTCTTGCTTTCCATATGAAAAAGACACAATCTTGCCATGCCAATATTTCATTATTTTTTGATGCCTTTTCGAATTGAAAGTCACACAAATCCAAATTTGTATATAAATATATACAGTTGAAACTCGATTTAACGAATTTCAAGGGACCGGCCAAAAAGTTTCGTTCAATAGAGTTTTCGTTAAATCGAGTTTCGCTTTCTTAAGTTTTTAAAATTTTCGTTAAATCGAGTTTTGAAACTTTTTTATTCATTAAATTATTTATCGGCAAATAATCAGATCCAACATACACCTCGAAATGAACCTATTAAGACTGAGAGCAAAAATTAATAACTTTCATCTCCTGACGTCGTTCGAAAACCTTATGCACCGGTCAATTTTTGAGAGAGCGGTTCAAATAGCAGTCAGTGTTTGCGCCAGTGGGTGAATAAGGTGGTTCGGGCAAAGATCCAACTCATGCTCAGCGATATTGGGAATCGCTGCACCCTTCTTTCAATATGGGGTTCGTTCAAATCCTAAATATCTTAGTCTTGCTCGAAATGGCATAGCGTAATATCGCGAATTCGAAATTTGAAAAAGGACGGCAGATTTTGGAAACAAAACGTCATTTTCCAGAAAAAGACGTCAATTTTCGAAAAGAAAACGGCATTTTTCAGTTTTGGTCATTAATTTTTAGACGATTTTGTGGATTTTCGCTAAATCGAGTGTCGACTTTTCCAGTAGGGACCGCCAAAACGTTTCGTTAAATCGAGTTTTTCGTTAAATAGAGTTTCGTTAAATCGAGTTTTGACTGTAAAAAACTTAAAAATGTATGTGTAAAATGGAAAAGCTAAAAATAATAATAAAATCTATTTAGGTATTATTTTAAAAAAATGTTTTTGAAAAAATTTTTGCATCATGTAATTTTCCTGACAGATCAATTATTTTTTATTTGCCACTTCTGTGTGTTGCGCAACTTCCTTCATTGCTTTGTTTACTTTTCTAACCCACTTGAAGTTGGGGTACTAATCCACCTTTTATCCATCTCTTACAGAATGGGGGTTATAACTACTCAATACCAGTTCACTAGGCACCTACCTACCCACCTAGTAGCCCGATCATTTTTTTATTTGCTTATTTCCTGATATGTGTTCGGCTGCCTGTTCTCTAACCCACTGGTTCTCGTTTAAGAATTGCCACTTAAATGACAACAAACATGAAGAGTGACTAATTTTCATATCTTTCTGGGCAGAGAAAGAGAGAAAAAGAATGTTATGTTGGAAATAAAATCAATTTTACATTGAAAAAAGGCTAAGCATATGACTTTATTCAATTTTAATTATTTTCAGATTTTGTTGAGTTTGCCGCTGTTCGTGCTTCTTCGTTTACATCTGCGGGAGGACTATTACAATTCTTTGAGTGACAATGACCGGCTGAAGAGGCTGACTTATGGCACTTTTGACATATCTGCTTCCTCATCAAGAAGTGCGGCTTTGCAAAGAATCCAAGCTAACAGAACGGGCGAAAATGTAAGTACTTTTGCCGTGGTTTCTGTGTGTAGCCGTATAATGATTTTTTTTTGTAATTTAAAGATTTCGCAATTATGATGCTAATTTCAGGGCGGGGAGGCATTTGGATTTATTACTCATTTCTTCATCAAGTATTGGATATTTGTGGTGATCACTTTCTTGCTAATCAATTGCCCCTTGACAGACAGCCTACGTGTTTATTTATATTCGATTGGATTCTTCGTTTTCTTCGCCGCTCTCATTGTCAGCTTGCATGTGAGTAGTTTCTATAGTCAACTGTACTCCTTTGATTTTGTTCATTTTAATATAACACTTTAGATTTCATTTACATTCTTCCGCAAAACTATTTACTTGTTCCTGACTGTGCTTATAGTCTACGCTTCAGTGGTGCTAATATCTGTTTACACCTATCAGTTCCGAGACGTTGCGGATTTTATCCACAATCACACTATCCTTAATAAGAACTGGACGGAAGACATCGGACTGATTGTCTTTGAAAACAGTGCTAACGACGTTACGTAAGCTCATTAAATCGTATTTCAAATATCAGTATATTTTTTCAATCTCTATTACTTGATATTTAATCATTTTTTCTGTAGCGAACTGTGGACTTTTTTCCACTGTAGGCATTTTAAATGAGGTGGCATGTTTTTTTTTTCAACATCGGCAGTTAGTTAAGATCATGAAATGTCGTTAAATCAAAAGTTGATTATATTATATTAAAAGCAGAGTCTTACTGGAAAAAGTTTTAACGTTTGCAGAAAAATTAAAATTATATTAATTTTCTAAACTGGATGATCAAGCTACGTTTGCCGAAAAATCTCCAAAGTGGTCGTGAAAGTATCGGATAAGGCGTGGGTTAAACTGGAAGGGCTAGATATGAATAAAGTAGAGATTTAATAGTTCTTCTTTTGTTGGGGGTGGGAGTCCCGGTCTATGACTAAGAAAAAACTCGAACCGGGACCGGGATGTTTTAAATTGAACCGGCGGGATTCCGGAACCGGATTTTAGGTCAAATTTCCGTTTAACGGGACAGGGACCCGGCCGATACTCAGTCCCGTTACTGTCTCTAGTTAGAATGTCTCACGGCTCCTAAAAAATGTGAACTGTACATCAGGCAAATTTGACGCCAAGGCAAAAATCTTAAAAAAGGCTGTGTTTTAGTTTGCTTTATCCAACATTCTGGTTTTATGATTTCCATTCTACCTTTTGTAAGTTTATTCTGAAAAAACTCATCACATTCAGCACTTTCGAATAAGTCACTTCCCATGAACATAACGAATTTCAAATCTAGACAAAAGTTTCATGAACATTCCTGAAATTTTTCTTAATTGATATTATTGCCAAGTTTTTTGTCAATAAATTTCTAAAGCAAACCTCAGACCTCATAAAAATGTAAATTCGCTGCGTTTTGTTACCAAATACATATATAAAATGCAAATTTAGGTATCTTATTCAAAAGTTAGACAGAAAACGCAAAAGTCTCAATTTTCAGAGGGAGAATGGCAGTTGTCGCCTGTAGCCGGCTAAAAGCGCAAACCGAATTTGCTGCAAAAAGATTAAATTTGTCACAGAAAAAACTGAGTTTGCCACAAAAAAACTAAATTTGCCACAAAAAATTACTACAAATAAAAAAAGTTAGCTAAAAAATAAATTTGCCACAAAAAAAACATTTTTGCCACAAAAACTGATTAATCTCACCAAATTTCAGTCTTCTTTTCAAGAGTCTAATTCTGCCGATCTCTCTTATCGTGGTGACCATGCTGCAGTTGAAGTTCTTCCACGACCCTTGGACCAAATTGGTACAGGGATCTGGCAATGGTCAGACTCACAGGGTAGCTACAAGTGGTAGGAAAATATGATGTTTTGATTTTTTTTTCAGTATCATTATTTTGCAGGTGTGGATGGAGCCATGAACAGAGCTAAACACCAGAGTAGAGAAGTAATTGAAGTGTTATGGAGGTTAGCAGAAGTCCACGGCTACAGATTGATCCTCTTTGTTCTGGTGCTGGTGGCAGTATCCCATTTTTGTGCGCTGAACTTTGTAATTATTGTGTTCGTGGCACTTGCAGCTTGCCTTCCCTCTCTTTCAAGAATGATCTCTTTGCTGTTATGTTTGTATATGTCTACTGTTTTCATCGCTAGAAGGATATACCAGGTGTGTTTAACCAGAAAAATGCTGCAAAAATATTGGCATACAATTTTTTATAAACATTTTAAGAAATAAAATTGATACTTTAGCTACACCTAACCCAAAACTCGGGTATCACAGAGGAAGGCTCTATTAACCGTATTCTGGATGGTGGTTCTTGTGAACAATCCAAAAATGACACCTTGCCAGAATTTCAGTGTGCTTCCAAGTGGATTGGATTTGAGGAAACAAATGATCTCCAGAGCGATTTGAAGGTACTCATTGACTTTTCTATATGTCCTTCTATATTGATTCATGCTCAGGGTCTTGTCCTTGTGATCGTCCTCATTGGCTTACAGCTCTGTGTGCGCTATAGACAGAAACACAGAAGAACTATGTTGGGCGTTCCAGAGCCTGCTCCCGGCACTATATTCTCAGGTATATTGGTGAAAAAGTTTTAAAAGGTCAGGTTGGCTCGAAACTCTAACCTAAAACCATGCTCATTAGATTCAAGCTGACACAAAGTTACTTCAAAAAAAATCATATTTCTTTTCGGACGGTACTTTTTTCAATAATGTTTTTGTATGAATATTCTGTTTTTCAATTATCTATTGGTTAATCTTCGAGCTCCTGCTAGCTTCAATGTTGTTATTGATTTTTGTGGGGAAATATAAAATTCCCGTAAAAAATTTATTGAGCCAAACTCTGTCAGAAAACTAAGAAAATATCCACAGAGCCTAATTATTTCAGAAGCAACTCCATTAAGCTTTGATGCCAACATTTTGAGTTGTTTCAAATGCCTTCTCAATTACGGGTTTTACAAATTTGGACTTGAGGTATATCTACCTTTTGATTTTGTTTAAAAGTATCTCATAACAGATCTCAATGTCGGCAATGGTCATAGTTGCCTGGTTCCGCATGGACTTTTTGGCTGGGATGCTGATTGTTTGGTTGGTGTGCTTCGTAGTTATGTCCAGAGCTGGGTGTCGAGTGGTTTGGCCAGTCTTCCTAATCTATCTGGCTGTGCTTTTCCCTCTCCAATATGCCATGGCAATCGGTTTGCCCAGTGAGTGGGGCATAGGTATATATAAACAGCCTGTTTTGCTTTGTAATTATACTATTTACAATTTTTTAAAGAATATCCATGGACACACATATTGACAGATGTTGACCTAGACAACAACTTATCCGTTTTCCTTGACTTAGCCAATTATAATTTGCCTGCTGAGAGGTTCTACATATTCATCATTTGTGATGCTATCTTATTGTTAATTGTGGCTGCGCAGGTACTTCATATTAATGGCTAATTAATAAGCCTAGACTCTGAATTTTCAGGAATTGGTGTTTCGACAAGAGGGAGAAAGTCATCCAGCTGGCTCTAATGAATCTATTTACAAAGATGGAGGATACCTTTTGCACAAGGAAAATCCGAGATATGACTTTGTGGTGGAGCAGAAGTAAGTTATTGGTGGTTTAAAAAAATCTTAGGCAATAGGGTATTTGAACTGTATTTTTTTAAGTTGACACCTAACTTTTAATCAAAAAATATTTTGGTATAATTAAAATGTGATTTTAGAAGCTTTGTGGACTTTTTCAAAATGGTGGTGTTCATGTATGGCCACTGGATAACCATGATTATGTTGATGGCTGCCGGTCTTGGAGGCACATCTCTGTTTGCTCTTGGTTATTTGGTGTTGGCTTTCTGGATGTTGTGGCAGGGCAACAATCTGTACACCATGTACAACTATGGCAGAACCATTTATTGGTGGAAGGTGATTGCGGTGTACGGTGGTGGTGGTCATGTTCTTGAAATATTCCTACAGGTTTACTGATTTTCACCTATTTAAGTTATTAACTAAAGCAGTTCGAAATTTTAGTTGTTTGGCTGTGCCTTCCTGTACACCGAGTTTTTCACTGGCAACGATCTGCGCCCCCTCTCTGAATCTTCAATAAACCCATTGTGTGTTCTTCAACAACTTTTCAGTCTGTCTGTGTCAATGACATGTCTTCGGAAAGCATCAACCGATTTATCAAAAGCATCCTCTTAAATTCCGTGACACAGAGGTAAATCTTGGCGTTACTCGGTTTTGCTTTTTAATCAAAATAAAAAATTTTGTATAAATACTTTTACGATAGGGTTTGCTTTTCGGTCAAATTTATATTTTTCATATGATCAGTTTTTCTTCCTCATAATATCATAAACCTTACTGCGGGTCCTAACAAATGAAAAAATATATAATCATTGTGATGTTTTGGATTGACCAAAGCTTGAAGGTAAAAAAAGTCGGCTGGAATCAGCTGGGGGTCGAACTTGAAGGGTTTCCTTATATCAGGAGTTCCAATTCTAGACTCGAATTATAAAGTTTATAAAAAAATTCAAAGTTTACCGAGTTTATTGCAGTGTGTGGGCAGTGCAGAAGACCTGAGTGTTCTAGCAAGAGAGACTAGGATTGGCTTTGATACTGTCGCTTTTATCTTTGTAATACTGCAGCTGAGGGCTCTAAATTCCTGGTTCTTCCAGCGTAATTTTTTCTTCAAATTTGAACTTTTTACATGTTGAATGTTTGAGTTCAGGCTGTATGATTGAATTCCGTTGTGAAATGATACAAGCCAAGAGGTTAAATTTTTTTAAACTTTTTTTTATGACAATTTGTGTTGTTGCAGAGGTGCCATCCTAATCAATCAATTGATAGAAAAAGAGATGAGCGAACAAAATGAGCATCAGAACAAAAAGGTGGAGGAGATCAAGAGAAGGACTGAGCCATCCGCAACCGCTATATCGAGCAACAGCAAAGGGCTAGCATAGGCGCTTTCCAAGAAGCTTTTGTGGCCGACAGCTATGGACAAGGTAGGTAGTATTTTTGTCAAAAGGAGTTTTAAAAATACAAATTCAATTTTTAGAATAGTTTCACCATTTAATTATCCGGTCAAACTGTAATATGTTAGCCAGGGTCAACTGACTTTTAGCCTAATTTAATATCTTTTTGCTAGTTCTTACAATAACGTTGCTTGAGTTTAAAAAGAATGATATTTAATGCGACCCCTAATTTCTGAAAAATGGCCCCTAATTTGTTTAAAATCCCGTATGTTGAAATCGGGATTGATCTTTGAATCTTGTGTCCATTTTTTTAATTTTTTGCGTGATCGTGTAACCAACAATTTTAGTTTTTTTTTATCGAGCTATCAAACTTTATCGCATGATTTCAGATTTAAATGTACAGATTAAGATGTACTTTTAAGGGGCCGTGGCCACACGTTTTGGATTGTCCCCCGCCAATTCAAAAATATTCGCCTAATCATTGAATTTCTGTGCGGATTTTTTAACTTGGTTTTTTAAAAAAACAAGGACTAGAATTCATTTTAGGTATACAGTCAACTCCCGATTTAGTGTACAACTCGGTTTAGTGTACACCTGGATTATATCATTTTGGCCGGCGGTTAATTAAAATGACTAGAATGAACCTCGATTTAGTGTACACCTGGAGCCGGTCCCCAGGGTACACTAATGGGAGTTGACTGTAGTTGCGTTAGAAACCAAGTTAAGAAATTCGTATAGAAGTTTTATGATTAGTATTTTTTTGAATTGGCGGGCGACAATCTTTGTCTTACATTAATTTTTGTCAAACCTCTAAACTCTAAATTTTGAAGTCATCCAATAAACTTTGATATCTCATCGGAAAGCTGAGATCCTAGGCTAGACGATAATGCAAAATTAACGCAAAAAAATGTTTACCGGAAATGCACATTTTGAGAATTTTCGATAAAAGGGTCATTTTGTTCTAGTACTTATAGTTATTTTTAATCAACTAGAAAAGGTTCACGGTCTCCCAAAAAAAATCTTTGTAAAAAGTACCATTTTCATCCCTGCATCAAAAAACTCTCCAGACTGTTTGTTGTTTGAAGTGTGCTAATTGAGCGTTCTAAGCTCCATGTTGTCCACAAACACACACACATTTGTATGTGTAACTGTTGTCCATTAGTAGTAGTGTGTTAGTCAAAAGGCAAAGTACCATGTCAGCCAGAGGACGACCTGGATCTATCATCGATGTAGATGACCCTTTGCCAGGATATGACCTAAGAAACCTGTACCCGGACTCCGTGTTGCCTGGTTCGTGTGTTGATGTATTTGTTTTTACTGGAGTGCTTTTGTTGTAACAGTAGCTGTAGAACTTTTAGTTTTTACTATTAACTATTTTTGTTTGTTTTACACTGCAATTTGAGGACATCGAAGACTCAGCCAGACATCCATAACCATGAGTGATGGTAAATAACACACTAACCGACTAATTATTAGTTGGTTTATCAATGCTTGGCAAAACACCTCTTGTTCATGTTGCTTATTGAATTATTGTTTTATGTTTTAGGAATTTGACTCTAATTTTGCTTCTTCTCCTTTTATCTTCTAAATATCTTCCCAGTTTGGTTTTTGAGTAACACATTTCGGATCCAATTAACAAACCAAAAATCTTTGAAGAATATTTTAGAGTTGGGTTATTTCACGAATGTCTATATTATTTTCTTGTTACAGAAAGATTTTTTTACATACCTTCTTACCAAAACCTTGTAGGTGTTACTAAAAATATCACGTTTCTATCATTTTCACAAAAATTAATGAAAAAGTTTTGTTTTGTAGCAAGCAAGATATAGCATTTGCTAACTAACATGCCAAAATTTGATTTTTTGCAATTTTATTCCTTCGCTTGGCATATAAATCCAAAGAACGGTGTATTTACTTTTTAATTTTCAGCCAAAAGAGCAGGTGATTACTACATGTTTGACTATGATCGGGAGAGGATGAGCCAACCAAACCGCCGCCAGGAGTTCCAGAGGTTTGAGTCTTTTTTGGTTTCAGGTGTTAAAATAATCCAAAAATTAGGTTGCTCCCGACACAAATGAGTTGAATCCAACTCAGGTTTGTCATCAATTGAATATTTTTTTTCATAATTATTGTATACGAACATTTTCTTTAGCTGCTGTACACCGCAATCTGCAAAACCTAGACCTTGACAGCACAATGGAAGCAGTGGCTGTGGCAGAGAGTGAGCCAGACAATTGTAGAAGAATGATATTGCAGTGGCCAAGTCTAAAGAAGATAGAGAAAGAGTGCTCAAAGCTCTGCACCACGACCAAAGACCTGAATCAAGACAGGCTGCTGAGCTACTCATGGAAATGGCTCAGAAGGAAGGACACGATTGGAACAGGCTGTCGAAGAGGACCTTGGTCCAGTGGTACGCTTTAGAAAAACAGCTGGAGGTGGTGGTAGAAATGGTGATGATAGTCCTGACCGAAGTGAAACCTCATCCGGAAAGTTGGAAACACACATTTGCGATGAAGCTAAAGCCTCTTCTAAGTCATGGCGTAAGTTTTGGTTGAAAGTTAGACTGAGTGGCTTAAAAATAATGTAATTTTCAGCAGAACTAATACTTGTGGTCTTCAAATTTGGCTGGAAGGTGATAAAGTCTTCACTAGGATGGGTTGCTTCATTCTTGAACGCCAGATCAAGAGAGCATCGCTATGTGGCTTTTGTGCTGAACAAGGAAAAAGAGCGTTTGAAGCAAGTTATGAATGATGTGAGTTGGTTTTTTATATTATCATTGACCAGGCAAATACGGTATGCTCTCTAATAGAAGGGTACTCCTCCCCTTAAATCGAAATCGTGTTTTTGGCATTGTGGTTTCACACGATTTTCGAAGATTCTTTATACGGTGGCCACAATGGAGGTGGGAAGTGCGAGGTAGAGGTCTTTGAGGTGATGTAGCTCAGCGAGATTTTGTCATTTTACTGATCTGAAAAGTTTTTTGACCTATTTTCAAGGTCCGCTACCTAAAAATCGTCATTTTGTTTGTCCAAATGCAAATATAATGTAAAAAATAGTTAAGACACAATGCCAAGAACACGATTTTGAATTGAGGGGTTACGCGATATTAGAGAGAATATGCTAATTGAAAACCACTTTAGGAACTCTACGATGCCCAAAGGCCAGCCGGTGAGCTTCGCCGCCTGGGAAGGTCATAATGTCCACCTAGTGACTAGTGTTGCTGACATACGCAAGTTGGAAAATGATGCCCACCTGAAGTGGGAGCAGCGAAATGTTTTTGCCCCCTGATTACTGCCATCGCCAATTGCTTTGCTGCCCATACGGATGTGATGTGTTCTTCTTTGCAATCATCGCTCACTCTTTCTGTGGTGGACTTTTGACACTACCGTTGCCTGCTCTGGTCTTTTTCTGGGCTCTTTGGCCAATCCGCGGCCGTCAAAAATCTTCTGGTTTGTGTAGCCTTCTATATGTTTTTATTATCGGCACCTTTACTCTCTTTACAGGATTGCCATGATCTTCTATACCGAAGTGGTTATTGTGATAAAGTTCTTATTTCAATTTGGCTTTTGGTATTGGAACAGGCAATCAGCTGTGATTCAGGTAAACATTGTTACAGTCAAACCTAGATATAAGGCACCTTTTGTGAACCCGACTCTGCTAGCGGACAAAGAATTTCAGCGAAGATTATCGAGATATATATTGCACCTCCATCTGGTCCCGGGTGCCGCTATATAAATGTTCGACTATATTGTCAGGACTTTTATAAGAAAGTCTCGAATTATAAATTCCTATTGTCCAGAAGTTAACTGTGAATTGAGGGCTTCATATGTTCCTAAATTGTACTTTCCAGGAAACAAATGAGCCCTACAAGCTTCCATATGTGCTCGGCATTCAGAAACCAACTACTTTGCGGTTGCTGATGTGGCTCTGCTTATTGCTCTATTTTCCACAGATATATGCTGAGGAGGCTCGGACTTTGGAAAGATGCCAATGTTCAAGTAGGCTTTTATAGATATCTTTTACAGATTCAGGTAAAAAAAATTTTCTTACTCAGGACACATTTTCGTCTTCAACCGTATCCACGACAATAACTGAACCACAAACCAGGCTGGAGTCTCCGCAGCGAACTTCAATTGTAAGCGGTACTAGCAGAAAAGGATCAGCTAGTAAGCAGAAGACAAAGAGGAATTCTCAGGACCAAGAAGAGGTATATAGACTTATCGTACTTCCTCTAACCTCCTAATTCAAGCCGTGTTCTTGACATTATGTTTTTGACTCATTTTTTGAAGATTTCTCTCAGGCAAGTCACCACCTATTTTTTAGGCAGTTATATGAGTTGCAAAATGAGTGTCCGAGAGAAGAAATTACTTGCCTGAGAGAAGTAATTAAGAAGAGAGTCAAAAAACATTATTCTACAAAGACGTTTTTTCAATTTGGGGTGCCGCATAATTATAGGAATTACTATACTTGTCTGTAAAATTCTCCTTATTCTATTCCTTACAGATTGATATGGAGACAGGTCTTGGCAGCAGCACTATCCAGCCTTCCACTTCCCAAGCAGCACAGTCAATGTACGCAACAAAAGATGTGGCTGACGATTCCAACTCAAACAATGGTCAAGAAGACCATAGCAGTAGTGGGGCTGTTGTGGTGTTCTTCCGTAAACTGCTCTACCCCAAGTTCCGGTATATTCGAGATCTCTACCCAATCATGTTCTTCCTTGACGTACTTGGCTTCTTTATTGTCGCTTTTGGCTATAAACATTTGGAGAGGGTGGAACTGGTGACGTGCTTGGTGACATTCAAGCGAGTCGAGTACCAGTCGCTTTTGTGGTGATGGTAATCCTCATTTCTTTCATGATCGTCATTGATCGAGCACTGGTATTTTGTGATTACATACCACTTGGAAAAAATCCACAATTTAATCGATTTTTAGTACTTGCGTAAAGCAGTCTTCTGCAAACTTGCTTACCAGCTTATCACAGTAATTGCCTTACACATCTGGATTTTCTTTGTCTTGCCATGGATCACTAAGAGGTCGGTTTTAAAAAACAAAACCTGTTTATGAGTTTTCTTTTAGGGAAACTGTTCAAAATAGAATAGCCTTATTGTTGTACGTTGTTAAATGTGTCTACTTCCTTGTGTCTGCCTGGCAAATTCGCAATGGCTATCCTTCCTTATGTATTGGCAACTTGTTGACACATTCCTATGGATTGATCAATATGGTTTTGTTCAAAGCGTAAGTTATATAGTCTAATTAGACATGTAGATCAACAGCTTCATTTTCAGGTTCATGATTGTTCCGTTTTTGTTTGAGCTCAGAACTGCCATTGATTGGACATGGACAGACACTTCGTATGTGCTCACATAGTTATCTCACATTAAAATAGAGTCCAAATCTCCATTTTATAGTATGCCTCTATTCGATTACTTCACATGGAAAACTTCTACGCAGTCATTTACAACCTGAAATGTGCTAGAACTTATGAGCAAAACTTCCCAGCACGCGAGGTGTTGCCAAGGGCTCCTGGTAAGAAAAATTGGCCTTTGTTCCAATGAACCAGGACATTTTTTCAGGTTAAATATTTGATGGGCTGCCTATGATTCTCTTCTTGATCATAATCATCTGGTTGCCTTTAGTATTGTTCAGTATGCTCAACCAGATCGGAGAAGTCAGCACTCCAATATCGCCAAGCTGACTATTAGTGTGGAAGGCTTTCTGTAAGTAAATAAAAGTGGCTTGTTGTTAAAGAGCCATGCTCACGCTTTCAAAGGGCAAAGCATTTTTTTGCTGCCAAATGCTTCCTTTGCAGCTAAAATCTACTTTTGGACGCTAATCACTGAAAAAAAGCTTTTTAGCTATGGAAGAAAAGCATTTTAGCGGCAAAAAAAGCTTTTCCCTTTCAAAAAATCCTAGTCATTGAAATTCTGTACTGATCTTTTAAAGTTGTGGACAATTAGTGCTCAAAATGACCGTTAAAATCTAGCAAATGTTTTGGTAGAAAGAACTGCGCATGTTTATGTAAATATTTATAGAGTTTATACATAAATTATGAAGAAAAAAAAAGCAAATGCAAGTCATGTACCAGCTATTTTGCGTAAATTAACGTGCCAAACAAGCTGACACATGACTTGAATTTGCTTTTTTCTAAATAATTTATGAAAACTTGCTGAGTTTTACTACCAAAATGCTTGCTACATTCTAGCGGTCATTTTGAGTAAGAAATGTCTGTAACTTGAAATAAAAAGTAAGCGAACAAAACAAAAATTAAGTAAAAGTTTTCGAAAAGAACCCATGATTCACCCGCCATGGGTAAATGATAACTACAAGAGGTCATATCTCCGAATTTAATTCATGACGCGAGGTCGGGACAACCACTTTCACATGGAAGTTTCGGATACTCTACAATAACAGACAAATAAATGTCGACTCCCGTTCTCAAAACACACATCGTGTACTTCCTTTGTTAGCTGCAGTAAAAAAAATTCTTTTATATGCAAGAGAAAGTCTTTTGAATGCAAAAAAGTAATTTAGCTGCAAAAAAATATATGTAAAAAAGTCTTTTAGCTTCAGAAAAAGTATTTTTAGCTGCAAGAAAAAATTTGCCAACTTTTAAATTTGTTTCTAAAAAACAAGGCCTAGAACTTAATTTTAGGTGTGGTTTTGTTAGAAACAAGTTAAGAAATCTGTACGGAAGTTCAATGATTGGGAAATTTTATTGAATCGGCGGCACTAATTTGAACGCTGGACATAACCCTTCAATGACTTTTGTTAATAACTATATTTTCAGGCCCTTTACACTATGCAAGCACAAGGAATCGATCTAGTGCTGCTAAATGATACTGAAATAAATCAGTTGAGGAAGCAATTTTCTGGCGAAATTCGCCCAAAAACAACACTATTGATGTAGAGAAAAGCAGACAAGCTGTGGCATTCCTTAACGAATACAAAAATGAGGGAATATTGGTGAGATATTCACATAATTTACCTGTTCTATAAATTTTTAAAAAAGTGAAATTCCGACAACGTCTGAAGTTCCCTGGCAAATTTCCAATGAGTCATTACGGCGCTCCAGGGGGAATTGCAAAAGTCGAAGGAAAACATGGTGGAAATGACAATGAAGCTCAGGTGGAGTTTGAAAGGCCTCGAATTAGCAAGGACAAGGGTTTGTTGCATTTTCAACATTCGGTTGATTTAACTTCTAATTATTCAGAACCATCAAAACATTCGACCACATTTGAATTTGATGCAAGAAGGTGGTCGCGAAACACTGCTACTGCAAGTATTGAATGGTACTGAGCCCGAGGTTTGTGTTTAATTGGGGACGGTGACGGATAACCAAAGTTTGACTGGGTTGTGTTTGGAAAAAAAAAAAAAAAATACCAAGTATATATAACTGATCAAAACAGAGATTGCTGAGAAATTTATTTATGGTTGAATTCTTAGTCTAGGCACACAAAAAATCTAAGTCTTTATCAGAAGAGAATTAAATAAGAGCACCCATTTGGCTGAAAAGCGCACCCATTTTCAAATATCTATCCAAAATGCTTAAAAGCGCACTCATTATGCTCAAAAGCGCACCCATTTGGCTGAAAAACGCACCCATTCTCAAATTTCTCAGCGAAAAGCTTAACTAAACTAAAAAATTTCACATATATTGCTGTTAATTGACATACATCGACATACTACATGTAGTGTCATATAAATATAGTTGTCGACGTCGAATTCGTCACTTCTGAACATTTTTTGAATTTAAGCTCCAAAAGACATCTGTAGTTTTGCTCGGTGATATTTTTTTTAATTCGACGATATTTCCGACAAAATGATATATCAAGCGTCCTAATTAGTTTAGAGAATGTTCATGCACGTGGCCTTTCTTTTCGACGTGGGGCGACTTGAAAAGTCGATTTGAAAAAAAAATTGAAAACGGGCGCGCTTTTCAGCTAAATAGGTTAGCTTTTAAGCTTTTCAAGGAGACATTTGAAATCCAAATGGGTGCGTTTTTCATCTAGATGGGTGCGCATTTAAGATTTTTCCTCATTTATTATGTAATATGAACGAATGAAGTATTTTTTATTCATTTTAGATGAGGATTGCCGGTGCTATCCCGATGTACGTCACTGTAAGTTATCTCTTATTCCACACTTATAGGGTTGAAAGATGCGGGATTGCCAATTTTGAAGGGTTCAAAATTTTAGTTCTGGGTAGGAGTGTCTAACTTTCTAAAAATGGCCGTAAAATCTATAGAGGTAACAAATGCCACAAAAAAAGTTCTTAAAAAATACACCAAATTTCCGAATACCTAATGTAACAAGTACAATAGAGTATATGGAGTTATGTCCATGAAAAAAATAAGAAAAAATTGTGGAAACAGTCATTTTTCGACTTCTCATTGAGAAGTTTTCAACTCGTAAAAACGAAGAAAGAGTGGCTAATTTAACTTTAAACTGAGCATCACAGAGAATTTTTTTACAAAGTTTTTAAGTTTGGCAATATCGTGTCTGCAAAGTTGGCATTGCAACCTTACTTTTTTATCATTAAAAAAATACTTATTTTAATTAACTAACAGGTTCCAAATGAGGGAGAGGTCAAGGCTACCAATCAATTGCAGGTTTTGCTCGATTTCGATTTGTTTATTCAATGCAGCTTTATTTCATGTTTCAGGACATGGGCACGAATGTCAATATCACAGATATAAGAGGTACCTTCAACACGGCTAGGATGACCATCAACAACTCCACCCAACTTCCCATTTGGACTACGCAAATGGACTTTCACCCTAGAATGGCCAGTTTCAGCCCACCTAAGACCCATTTTCCTTATGCACCTGGCTCCAACCTAGACTACGTAGAGATGATTGCTTTTGTCGACCGAGTTTTCCCTTCTTTCATTCCAGTTCAATTTGTCCAAGGAGGGTAAGTAATGTGTCTAATATTAGGTCGTCCCAAAAGTTCGCAAAATTTCTTTTTCAAAATTGTGTTTCGTTGCGTTTTTAAATTCGTCGTTGACCTATTTTCGACCTTTTCTGTTTTCTAAAGGAATATTCCCTTCGCGAAAAATCCAGCCAGTTTTGAAGCAAAAAAAGCTGAAAAATCCACAACAAATTTAAAAAGCGACAAACGCAAAATGGGGGGCCAACGCGAAATTCAGCGAATTTTAGGACAACCTAATATAAGTAGGATAAAAATTTATTTCCTGTACCGTTTCAAAGAACGGTCGGAAAAATGACATACCGTATATTCTCTATTACACCCCCATGGGGGATTATTTTTCAACCCCTAAAAATCGGAAAAATTGGATGTCGATTCGGAGATTTTCGGGCAGTCGACCAGAATCTGAAAAGTGAAATAAGGAAAGCTCGTGCTAATTAAGAAAACGCAAAAAACAGATTTGTGAAATGTTTGCTTTAGGCTCAGATATGAGGTCGGTAGGGTGGGGGATTATTAGAGAGTGGGGAGTAATAGAGAATATACGGTAAACAGGCAATCCATAGAATGATAATCGAAAAATTTAGCTTTAGCGGACTATTTTTTAAAATATTCACCTTTTCGTAAGTCAAAATCGAATAAATTTCAGAATCATTGCTTCCTATATCGCTCTCGTTCTGTTGGTTGGAAGACTTATTAGAGGAGTAGTTACGAGTGGACCTCTGGATGTCATAATCTCTGAGATTCCTAACCCTGACTACTTGCTCAAAATATGTCTTGACATTTATTTGGTCAGAGAATCAGGAAGCAGGGATGGAAACTTCACTTTGGAACAGGTTGTGATACTCATATCTGTTTAAAATTGTCAACGTAAATTTTTAAAGGATCTATTTGCCAAGCTCATCTTTTTGTTCCGCTCGCCCCAAACACTGATCAAGTGGACTCGCTACAAAGTGATGAAACAGGATTAGGCAAATGAATCAGAAACTTTGATCTTCAAGTGCCGAAACTTTAAATTGCCTCGATCTTGTAATTAAAAAAAATTAACGAAACGAATAGTGAACAAATGTAATAGTGTCTTGAATATTTTCACCTCTTTTTTCTCTCCGTTTTACTTCTTTGCTCGGGTATTTGTTTTTTTATCGATGTTAAACTATTTAATTTTTTCGTTGTTTCTTATTTCATGATCGAAAATTGCTTGTAAACATGTTCTTCTCTATGGCGCAATATGTTTGATTATATTAAGGGAGGGGAAAAGCGACATAGGTTGAAAAAGTGGATAAGCGTTTGTGTTTATGACCCAAAATGGTGTGTAGGTTCGACCTCCAGTGTTGCCACGCTAGTTCTTTTTGCTTGTTTGACCGATATGTAGGGGTAAGTGGGGTAATTCGAATTTTGTTAGCGCCAGATTCATAATCAGCAACCCCAATTACCCCTACAATTTGGTCAAACAAGTCAAAATCACTAAAGTGCACGCATGCGGAGCCAAACATGCACACCATTTTGGCCCATGAAACACAAAGGCTTATCCACTGCGCCACCGAGGCCGGAATTTATTGACCTAAGTGGATTTTCCCCTACTTTAAGACGCAAAAATGTATAAACTTAATAAAAATTTATATAAAATAGTTTGATTTTTGTTTAAAGTCTTGAATAAATTTTTGATTTTGTTTAAAACGCACATACCTTAAAACCTCTATTAATCCGACGCCCTCTGATAATCCGGTCCCCTCGACTTTGAGCACTTATATCTCAGCTCAGAGCAAACATTTTGCAGATTTTTTTATTGCATTTTATTACTCCCTTAAAGGGGGGGAAGCCATTTATGTTTGAAAAAGTGGCTTCCATGGCGCAGTGCGTAAGTGCTCGCGTTTTTTGGCCCAAAATGGTGTTTTTTGGTGTTGCAGGTTTAAACCCACGTAGGGGCACACTATTTTTTTTGGCTTTTTTGGGCAGTTTAGAGGTAATTAGACTTTTTTGACGCCAGAATCGGGATCAGCGACCCAAATTACCTCTAAACTGCCCAAAAAAGCCAAAAAAAATAGAGTGCCCCTACGTGGGTTTGAACCTGCAACACCGAAAAAACACCATTTTGGGCCGAAAAACGCGAACGCTCACGCACTGCGCTATGGAAGCCACTTTTTCAAACCTAAATGGCTTTCTCCCCCCCCCCATTAATTCCGGTTCTTCAAAATTTCAGTCAACACCCAAAAATCTCGAGATCGACCCAAAAATTTTCTGATTTTGAGAGGATTGAAAAATAATCCGGCATGCCTGAACAATAGAGGTTATACAGTAATAGCTCATACACATGCTGTATAAGCGCAGAAAAAGTGTCTGCGTTATGCGAAAAAGCGCCCGCGTTTTTTCGTTCTAGTCAAAAAGGCGAAAAAGTGCCCGCTTTTTGTGAAAATGTGCCCGCGTTTTGTGAAAATGTGCCCGCTTTTTTGTAAAACTCCGAAATTATTGTGACAGGTTGTAGCCCGAACATACCTACTGGCTGTAGATGTCCATGTAAATCATGGACCTCTGTGAACACTCTTTTATTTTTTTACAGCAACATAGAGCCAATTATTACTAATTTAGAAGAGAAAAATCTCATTCAGAATTGGGCTGAATCAAGAGTTGAGTATGTGAAATGTGATGCTAAAAAATCTGAACTTCAGACGTATTTACACAATTTTTGATCACCGCAATCACGACAAAATACTAATTAGCTGCACACGACGGATCTTTAAGAGCACTTTTCTCAATTTTTCAGACTCTATGAGATACGTAACAGACTTCGAACATCTGATCTACTGGTTATACCAGTGAGAAGGACGTAGTTATTTTGTTCTCAGAACAAACAGTATAGCATTCTAACTTTATTACCACGGAAACATACTGACACCATAACAGTTAACCAAAGTCTTTCATGAAGAAGGTTCTCAAGTGCACTAAGGAAGCTATTCTTTCGGGACTCATCCTGTTTCTTGTGAAGTCAACCAGCACACATCTCAGCTCTTTGAATGCCTGCTCACTAGGAGAACTTGAAAGCTTGAACTGCGAGAACTAGACAAGCAAGTGGAGCCAAAAACGGGAAATCCTGAAAAATTAGCTACAGGCTGTATGTTCATCAGGTGTAGCCTACAGCTAATAAATGGAAAAAATAATTTGCTGACCTGTTCATGCTTTTTCCAGAATATCAGTAGTATGACATCCATCTAGTTTCGACTGGGGCTTTGAGTGCTTTTCCTGACGCAAGAACTATTTGGTCAGATTTCCTGAAAAGCATAATTGTTATTTGGAGGAAAAGGAAGGAATAAGAATACCTCAGTTTTCCGACAAGTTTTCCATTAACTGAAGCTGAGATTAAATCCTTTGGCACATGTTCTTTAAATCATCCGAGAGCTGATAATCCTTGTACAGTCGAGTTGTCCTTTTAGCAAGCGTTGCACCGACGTGAGGTAAGCATGGCTAATGATTCTTTCCACCAAGGCAACACTACTTCCCTCGTCGGTCGTTACGAAGAGTTTCTTCCAATTTTCTTCATGTATTCCCAGGATGTTTATCTCATCTTCCACTAGAGTCTTGACATTGACGCTTTTTTTTCTACATTTCGCAAGGAATTGGTGAGAAGAGGATCACGAAGTCAACCTTTGCCCTAAAGTAATCACATGTAATCAGAGACGGAAATAGGACAAGGTAACAAACCATTCCGCAGTCAGAAAACGGGCAGTTATACCAAATATTACCTTAGGGAACTGACACCATCTTTGTTGAATATCTTGCGACAGCCTATAACATTGCATACTACCAGTTACGTACTCATTTGATTGTTCACGAGCAGATCAAAGCGATAGCCAAATTCTTTGCTGCGAAGCCATGGCGAAGTTGACTGACAATTTCGATCGAAGAGAATCTAAATGAGAATCTTAGCATCCATTTTGGGCATTACAAAAAGTGAGAAAAAAAACCTTTTTGCGGCGCATGTTTGCTGCTATCTTACTGATATTGACTGTCCTTGACGATTCACTTTCAAATTCAGAGATCACTATCACTATTTTTTTTTGTCACAGATTCTGTGACAAAAAAATGTTTTGCCTTTTTGAAAACAATCATGGCGTTTTGCTTTTGTGAACTTTAATTTGAATAACATTTATTGCGCTATTATTCCTCGTTACTGCTTCGCGTTGATTGCCAATAATTCCATCGCGAAGTTTCCGAAACTGACCATATTACTCCACTTTAGGAGCAAGTTACATTTCCAAAATGACTACCTTCGCAGAACTCTTCCCTCGTGGCTCAGGAACCATCAACGAATTGGACACAAAGCAGACTCCGTATAATATTATCTTCCATTGTTGTCGTCAGAATTAATTAATAATTGTTATTTAGCACATTCAAAAAGGCTATGAATTTGAGATCAAACACAGCTGGGATGGCAAAGTAGTGCCTCATGAGCCGTTTAAGATCAGTATGCGATGGCACTTCGAAAGACAACCAGGAAAGCCTCACAAGCGTGTGATTAGAGTTGAGATTAGAGGGCCTCTTTTTGATGATCCGGATCCTCCGAATGGTAAAGTGCACCTACTCTGTTTTGGACGTCTTTTACCAATACATATATTCTTTCAGAGTATGCAGGACCCACTCCAGGGGTATGTTGTTTCTTGTTGTAATTTAACGAAATTTAATTCCCAGCAATTGTTTTAGCTATGGAATTATGAAGTTGTCGAACTATTTTTTGCCAACGAGAAAGGACATTACTTGGAAGTAGAGGTACTAATTAAATCTATAAGACCATTGCAGAACTATTGAGTACACTCAAAGTTTTTATGTTGGACCTCACGGACATTGGTTAGTACTTCTGCACAGCGCTTATCGAGAATGCTTCAACAAGGGCGAAGAGACTGAGTTGGAAGTTCAAAACGTTCATCAAGGGGCAGAGTGGATTTGCAACTTTGAAATTCCTCTTGCATACATGCCAGGAAGTAAGTTTTATTTTAGAGAAACGCTTGACACTAAAACTGATTGTTTAGATGTGACTAAATTCAACGCCTATGCTATACATGGATCTGGGGTAGAAAGGCACTATGAAGCGCTATATGCTGTTACGGATGGAACTTTCAAGGCAGGAATTTCTTGTTACTAGTGTATTCAGAAGTTTTGTCCATTTTTAGGAACCCGATTTTCACAAACTGCAGTTCTTTGGACGCATCGACACTCGACGACTCATACCGGAGGGATATAACCGCCAGGCATTCAACGATATGAAGTATGGAGACATGTGGGAATGTGTCAAGAAGGCCGAGAAAGAGTCCTGAATCATTGTGTGACACCCGTTATAATTGTTCACTGAGCGATAAAATCTACCACTTGTGTTACGTTCGCGTTGTCAATACAGGGTGCTTCAAGAAATTGGATACCAGTTGGAGGCCATAACTTTTTGTAAGTCGTTTCTGAAAATTCTGTGAAAGCATATCGTCTAGGCTCGATCTAAAATTTTTTTGGAAAAAATCATGTCGAAAACGCGATTTTCGCTTGGCATCGCCAGGGGATTGGCGCCAATTTTAATTTTAACATTATATACCAAAAAATTGTTAGAACGAGCTGAGACGATCTGCGTTTACAGATTTTTAAAAAAGCTTTTAGAAAAGAATTATGGCTTTCCAAAATTTATCAAATTTCTTGAAACACCCTATAAGAGAGTTATGGGCTAACTAAACATTTTCATGCGATTTGTCTTCTCAACTTTCGTGAGGTTCAGCTTCATACCAGATTGAGCAATTTGACAAAGCTGGATGAAAAGACATGAAGTTATGGTACAAAGCATATTTTTGCTGCAAAAGGTTTTTTCTGCAAATCGACTTTTTGTAGCCAAAAAACCTAGTCCGAAGTTATGAACTGAATAAATTAACTGTATCTATGAAATCGGTGCAATGCAACCGACTGACTGATGCAATGGTCTGATAATCTTTTATCGTACGGTTGACTCCTATAGGAAGAGAGAATTAGACGCTACTCGGTAATAACACCCCCCCCCAAATCAAGATTTTGGGAGTGGTCAAAACCTATTTTTAAGCAATAATTTCGCCATAAAAGGTCCAGAAAAGCAATTTAAAACTCTAAGCCCCAAGCCTCCTGCGCTTCCGAAGGGGACGCAGGGGGCTTGAGAGTTAGAGATGCGCACACTCACTTACCTTAGACATGATTCCGAGAAGTACACTTGATCATAAAATGTATATAGAGTCTAAAATTCTAGGTGAGAGCGCATGAAAAAATCTTACGAGAAAAAAAACTAGTGGTCGCCCCGCCTTTTCTCCGTGTAACGCCCGGCATGCCCCTTTAATCATGTATATTTAACAGTATACTATATTGTTTCCACTTAAAGATTGATTGATTGATTACTCTAATTGGACTGTTTTTCTATGCTTAATTTTTTGCAATAGATTTTAACTAAAAAAACTCATAAACGCAACGAAAACAACAGGAGGACCAAGGCGAGAAACCTCCCCCACCATTGTTTAAAAGGGTCTGTGTTCAGATCAGTCTTTTGTGATCGCCATTCAGTATTTTACATATTTACAACGACATTGAATCTGGCAGGAGTAGTGTGCGCCAAATCACTTTGCGACAATTCAATTTGGGCCAAAATTATTCGCTATATTCGGCAAATATTTACCGAATATAGCGAATAATTTTGGCCCAAAATGAATTGTCGCAAAGTGGTTTGGCGCACACTACTCCTGCCCATTAAATCATACCTCACTTCTTAGATGCCCACGCTAATAAGAGGTGATGCGCGGAATTCAAAATCTTTTCTAATCATTGAACTTTTGTATTAATTTTCAAATTGGTTTCTAACGAAACCATACCTAAAATTAAATTCTAGGCCTTGTTTTGTTAGAAACCAAGTTGAAAAATCCGTAAACAAGTTCAATGATTGAAAAAATTTTGAATTCCGGCACCACCTCTTATTAGCATGGGCATGCCCTTAAAACCCATAGGGGGAGCCAAACGTAGTTCATTTTTCTTATCACTCTTGGCAATAAAAAGAAGTATTTGGATTAAAATCAAAAAGAAAAAAAGTTAAGCAAAATAAAGCTTGCTTTGAAAATTAATAAATTTTACAAAAATAATGGTTATGGGTAAAAATCCCCCGCAAAAATCCCCCAGCAAAAATCCCCCCAACAAAATCCCCCCAGCAAAAATCCCCCAGCAAAAATCCCCCCACAAAAATCCCCCCAGCACAAATCCCCCCAGAATAGAAATTGAAATTAAATGGACATTTATTCACGGACTCGGACTTAAAATAAGCAAATTATTGTCAATATTATCAATGTCTTAATCAAAATTGGGACCCTAAACACGGTTTGATAATACCAAAATATCGGTTTTGCTATTCGGAATCCCCGCATCGAGCTAGAAAAATACCTTAACTACCTGAGGGTACCTGAGGCTACCATGTAAGCATCTCAACCGATGCTGCCAGCAAACACCAATTTTTCTAACCAAACAGCTTCAAAATTCCTATTTCGGTTACTTTAGCATAGCAACAACCTATAATTCAACTTCCCAAGAATTGGTAGTAGGCATCTTAATAGTTGTACTGAAATGGTAGAACTTAGGTGGTGGAACTTGGGTAGTACTACCTCGGCAGTGATACTCACCTAGTAATATCCAGTTATCAGGTATCCAGGTGGCTTTACCTAGTTGGTTAGGATATCCACATAGGAGTTAAGGTCTTTTAGGCATTGCGAGTTATTTTTATACTTAAAGTATTGTGAGTAAAACGAATGACTATACTACACCCTCCAGGCAATAAAGTCATTACCTCGTTTCATGCTTCGGTACTCCGGTTTACATCGGCACTGGGACGTCTTTAACTATAAAATAGTGTTCATGACATGATTTTAGTTAGAATACCGTGGTTTTGAAATACATTTGCTTAGATACATTTGCCTTACTTCAATTTTTATTCTGGGGGGTTTTGTGGGGGATTTTTGCTGGGGGATTTTTACTGGGGGATTTTTGTTGGGGGGATTTTTGCTGGGGGGATTTTTACGGGGATTTTTACCCATAACCAAATAATGTAGGAGGACCAAAACAATTGTCAACACAAATTAATAGGGAGAACCAAGGCATATTTTTGGGCCGAACGTTTAACTAGGTATGGAAAGATGGTTTTCATAAAAAAATTTTAGATCACGTAAATCATTTTATCTCTTCATTGAGCACAAAATTCAGATTTTTCCAGTTCAATACGATATTTTTCAGATCTGCTGTAGAGTACTATACTTTTAAATTCGCTTGCAAAGCACTTGCTTTGACCAAGCACTTGCTCATAATCTTGAAACACATCGTCCAAAAACTGGCAAATTTGTCTAGGCAATGTGAAGATAGGATATTCTTTTCGATTAGCTTGTTTGGCAGACAGGTATTTGGTGAAGGTGTGTTTGTTGGATGGATATGTGCCGTGCTCGATTACAAACTTGATAAAGTAGTTATAGGTGGAAAGCTGTTTGTCTATAGGACCTCCGTAGATGCTTTCAGCACAATTTTTCCAGTGCTCCTGTTTCTCCAGGTCAAACACATAAGGGCGCATGGTCTCTCTGGCTAGGATACATTTGGCAAAAACGAAACTTGGCAAAAACGAAAGTCGGCAAAACGAAACTTGGCAAAAACGAAACTTGGCGAAACGAAACTTGCAAAACGAAAGTTGGCAAAACGAAACTTGTCAAAACGAAACTTAGCAAAACGAAACTTAGCAAAACGAAACTTGGCAAAACGAAACTTGGCAAAACGAAATTTGGCAAAACGAAACTTAGCAAAACGAAAGTTGGCAAAAAATTAGCTTGGTCCCCCCTGTTGTCCAAAAATGTCTGAAAATCGAAGTTTTTTCTCTTCTCTCAAAACTAGGGTTGTCGGTTCGGGTACCCGTTTTCGGGTAATTGGAACCGAAACCCGGTTTTTTCCGGGTTTCGGGTATCGGTTCGGTCCGGGTACCCGAAAATTTCGGGTTTCGGGTATCGGTTCGGTCCGGATACCCGAAAATTTCGGGTTTCGGGTATCGGTTCGGTCCGGGTACCCGAAAATTTCGGGTTTCGGGTATCGGTTCGGTCCGGGTACCCGAAAATTTCGGGTTTCGGGTATCGGTTCGGGTATCCGAAAGTCGGAGACACGATTTCAAACAGTGGGATCAAAGATTTACAAGAATTTGTTTGCTTGTGTCAGCCTGGGCCGTATTAATAATCGATTTACCCTTACATCAAGTGTGAGTGTGATTTTAGTGTGATTGGGAGGTTCACTGTGATTTTCTGGTGTGAGTGTGAGGTGTGACTGTGATTTTTGAAAACACTGATCTCACTTCACAATCGGCGAGAAAAATTGCAGTGTACCTATTTTGTAGTTTTTTTTAATGAAAAGTCAAATCTTTAAATTACTTTGAAGAAATCGTGTTCTGTTATAATTTAACAACAAGATATACTAGCTTCAAGCAAAGGTGTAATTTTTTTTAAAAACTTACTTTTTGGCTTTTAAGTATGAAGTACGAGTGAAAACACAAAGGACGAGAAAAAATGAGGACGAAGACGAGTACGAGTCAATTTTAGCCTCGTACTGCGAGGACGAAGACGAGTTCGAGCGAAAAGAAAGAGAAGTACTACGAGTACGAGCGATTTGAAAAAATTGGTACAAGGACGAGTACGAAGTACGGTCCCGAAAATTTTTGATACGAAGTACAAGGACGAGGACGAGAAATTCGAAAATCCCTACACTGGAAACCATAATCTCAGGGCTACATTATGGTGTTAAAACTTTTTGAAAAAGGTGAACATTTTCAATCTAATTACGCAAAAGAAACATTTGCGCCAAAAAAAGTATTGTCCTTCCAGATATCGTTTGTAAGAATGTTGAAAAGTGAGGTAACCGACTTCATAGTTGACCGCGTGTATGCAGGAAGCCTTTTTCTGAAAATTCGATTTTTTCGGATATCGGTTCGGGTACCCGAAAATTTCGGTTCCGGTTCGGTTCGGGTACCCGAAAGGTTCGGGTTTCGGGTATCGGTTCGGTTCGGGTACCCGAAAATTTCGGGTTTCGGTATCGGTTCGGTTCGGGTACCCGAAAATTTCGGGTTTCGGGTATCGGTTCGGTTCGGGTACCCGAAATTTCGGTTCCGGTTCGGTTCCTCGGTTCGGGTACCCGGAATTCCGGGTACCCGACAACCCTACTCAAACGAATCTATTTCGACGCATTCGGAGATTTTATGCCATACAAATAAGTTGCGAGACGATTTTTCCTACGTTTCTTATTGTCTACGTCTCGTTTAATCCTTCAAACCCACAAATTCGTCCAAGTAAAAAAGATTCGTATCCAACTACAAATTCTCCGTTTTACTCTATATAGCCTACTGAAACATTACTAATAGGCGAGCAAAACACAATACTTTTGGTAAAACGCCATAGACATTGATTGGTGCGACGTCTGGCAGACTTCCTCACTGTCGCTAGATTCTGTAGAGTCATATCGATATCTAAAAAAAACTTCACCCTTAAATTGCATTGAAAAAGCGCAAGGGACGTATAGGTATATAGATATAGATAGTATAGAGGGAAATAGATCGTTTTAAGAGAAGAGAAAAAACTTCGATTTTCAGACATTTTTGGACAACAGGGGGGACCAAGCTAATTTTTTGCCAACTTTCGTTTTTCTAAGTTTCGTTTTGCCAAAATTTCGTTTTGCCAAGTTTTGTTTGCTAAGTTTCGTTTGCCAAATTTCGTTTTGCCAAGTTTCGTTCTGGACAAAACCCATGTTTGCCAAGTTTCGTTTTTGCCAAATGTATCCTAGCCGTCTCTCTGCAGATCTGAATTAAAAAGTATTTAAAGGGGGGACCTGTGTAAATTTGAAAAGTGGCCTTGTGGCGCAGTGGGCTTTTTTTGGCGTAAAATGGTGCGCAGGTTCGATCCCGCGTGGGGCAGGCCATTTTGGCT
>SADC01000150.1:0-202067 GCA_004194705.1 Ditylenchus dipsaci | reverse complement strand
AATAGCTAGCAGCTGTTGTTGACCTATATTTCGAACAGTGCTTATAGGTATGGGTTGGAAAAGGGGCGGGCTTAACAACCCCCTATACCTATGGGCTTCTCTTTGAAAGTGCCCAATAGGTATGGGGCACAAAGGCGGCATCCTTGATATACAAAACTTGGTGCAAGTACTACTATGGGGTATTGGGTCAAAAAAAGGGCGTTAATATTGGTATTGGGATATTGGTTGGTGACTTTCGAAAAATAATTGGTATTGGTATTGGGTTTGACAAAGATATTGGGTGATAAATAAGATTTTTTCCAATAGAAATTTCAAATTTCACGCATATTTTCTCATTTTTTTTTGGCCTAATGGATGACATTAAACAAGTTCTGATTCAGAAGTGATTTTTTTTTTGACAAAAATCGAGCTTTCTTGTTTAACACCATAACTAGATTTATTTCAAATTATTTTCTCACATTCTACAGCTGGTGCAATGACATTAATTTTTCGTGCAAAAATAAGTTGGCCCAATGTTAAAAAGCCATTGCCACGTGTTTTGAATTGTCCCCTGCCAATTCAAAAATTTCGCCTAATCATTGAACTTTGTACGTGTTTCTCAGCTTGGTTTCTACAAAACAAGGCCTAGAATTTAATTTCAGATATATTTGTGTAAAAAACCAAGTTGAAAAATCCGTGCAGAAGTTCAATGATCAGGAAATTTTTTTGAATTGGCGGGGGACAACGTTGTCGGAGACGGCAATGGCTCTTTGAATGACTATTGTTTTTGCGCGCAGTGGCATGACAAAATTTGAATTGGCGGGGGACACCTCTCTTTGGTCTCTCACTGTAACTTTTTGCAGTGTTTCGTACGACTGAAAAGATACAGTGAGAGACGAAAGAGAAGTGTCCCCCGCCAATTCAAGTTTTTGTCATGCCACTGCGCGTAAAATTCATGCTCCTTTAATTAGTCCGAAATTCAGATCGTCCGAAATTCAATTCGTACAAACTTGAGTTTAAAAATTGCCCGATTATTCGATTTCCGAGCACATTTCGATAATGACTAATAAAGACCGAAATGGGATCAAGTTTTCGTTTCTTTAGGCCAGAAAATCAGTTCCAGTGGATTACTAAATCGAGATTAGACTGAATTAAAAACTTTTTTTCAATATTTCGATAAAAAATAGACTTTTGAAAAAATATTGGTATTGGGCAATATTTTGGGGTCCACTACTTGAAATATTGGTATTGGTATTGGGTCTAGAGAGGGCCGAAAAATATTGGTTATTGGTATTGGGCAAAGGCAATGCCCATCTCTAATTCAGAGCAGGTGGCAATGGCCCTTTAAGAAGGAGACCTTGGAAATCAATGAGAATGACGAAAATTATTTTAGCTGGGTTTTTTTCCCATAAAAGCAGCATTTAACCTACATTTAAGGAGTCCATTTATTAGGGAGGCTGCATTTGTTTTTCAACGCAATCAAAGCGCAGCACAGTACATTGCTTTTAGGTGCATGGGATAATTCCGATGCGACTTTTAGAGCTGCAGATGCTTCGCACGACATGGACGCAGGGAGAGGAATACAGATAAATCCTGACGAATCTTTTCAATTTGATGTTGTTACCAAGAATTCCAAGTTCTCAATTGTTTTGATTAATTTTATAATGATATTCGAGTAGGACAATACTTTTTTTTGGCGCAAATTTTTGTTTTGCGTAATTAGATTGAAAATTTTTCAACTTTTTTAAAGTTTTAACATCATCATGTAGCCCTGCTCTTCTAGTTTTTGATGAGGTGTCATTTTTGCATCATCTATGAAAAATGTGAAACAAAAAGGTAAAAGTATGAACCAAATTAGAGTAAATATTTGGTTCATAATTTAACCTTTTTGTACCACGTTTTTAAAGATTATGCAATAAATGATACATCATCAGAAACTAGAAGAGTAGGAAGGTAAAAGAAGGTAAAAATATAAGGTTTGCACGCATTTTTCGAACCATCCAAAAAGAAAATCTTGACTGACACTCACAAAAGACAATACTTTTTTTTGGCGCAAAACACATTTTTTGGCGCAAATCCACTTTTTTTTTCGGCGCAAATTTTTGTTCTGTGTAATTTGATTGAAAATTTTTAAGTTTTTCAAAAGTTTCAGCATCATCATGCATCCCTGCTCCTGCTCTGGGTCAAAAACAAACCAAAGGGCTACATGATGATGTTAAAACTTTAAAAAAAAGTTGAAAATTTTCAATCTAATTACGCAAAACAAAAATTTGCGCCAAAAAAAAGTATTGTCCTACTCGAAATATCATTATAAAATTAATCAAAACAATTGAGAACTTGAATTCTTGGTTAACAACATCAAATTGAAAAGATTCGTCAGGATTTATCTGTATTCCTCGCCCTGCGTCCATGTCGTTGCGAAGCATCTGCAGCTCTAAAAGTCGCATCGGAATTATCCATGCACCTAAAAGCAATGTACTGTGCTGCGCTTTGATTGCGTTGAAAACAAATGCAGCCTCCCTAATAAATGGACTCCTTAAATGTGAGGTTAAATGGCTGCTTTTATGGGAAAAAACCCCAGCTAAAAAATATTTCGGTCATTCTCATTGATTTTCCAAGGTCTCCTTCTTAAAGGCCATTGCCACCTGCTCTGAATTGCCCCCCGCCAATTCAAATTTTCTCCCCTAATCATTCAACTCCTGTACGGATTTCTAGCTTGATTTCTAACAAAACAAGGCTAAAATTTAATTTTAGGTATAGTTTTTAATAGAAACCAAGTTGAAAAATCCGTATGTAAATTCAACGATAAAGAAAAAAAAATATGAATTGTGGGGGACAACCGTTGTCAGAGACGGCAATGGCCTTTAAAAACCTCAAAAAAATTTGATTAAAAACTAGCTGGGTCAAAAGCAAACCAAAACTACCAAACTATTGATGAATTATCATCAATTTGTACTGAGAAGGTTTTTTTTAAATAGAAGCGACATCAATTCCCTTATTCAGAATAATAATAATAACTAAATATTAATATCATTTAATAATATTAACAATGCATTTCCACTATTTTAATACAATATTAAAGCTAGTGAATATCACACGTATATCACTATTCTGCTAAAATGATCTTTTTCAAGTTTTCTCTCTTTTGATTTTAGCTTTGCTTGGGTTTGTCCAAGTAGCCGAGGGCTTTTCTTTAAAATGGGTAAGTAAAAATATCTAGATATTTTTAAAATAGATATTTTAAAGATATTTTTTATTTTTAAGATATTTTAAGATATTTTTCTAGATATTTTTTAAAAGATGAGATTTGAATGCCACGATTTGCATACATATGAAATCATTAAAATGAGACCACCTATGAAACCATCAAACCCCACCATTTCCTCACCTGCCACATTTCCGGTTATCGTCTCTATATACGCAATACGCTTAAATATGCTCAAAAATGAGAGTATGCTCAAAATCTATTTGCTCGAGCATTTTACAACTCTACTTTTTAGCCAAAAATTTTTAGACTAAAAATTTTAAAATGTTGAAAAAAGTGATTGCTAGATCAAGTTGGACGATATTAAAAAAGGAATGCTGTCGACCTTCGGATTGATGGCACATTAAGTGACTGAGCCTGAAGTGACGTCAATTCAAGCTGTCGTTAATTTCTAATGTCATTTTCTGCGTTGCTGTTCGTTATTACTAAAACAGGGGCCATAGGTTGTCGTTAATTCGAAGTTGACGTTAGTCTGGGCTATCGTCAATCTAAAGTTAAAAATTAATTTTTTACAGCCAATGAATGCAAGAAGGACAGTGAGTGTCCTGCTGGACACAGCTGCTACAATTCACCCTGAATCCAGTTTCTGCAGTAAACATATTTTCACTATTAAATGATATTCAAATGTAAATCTAATTTTAGTTCATAATGGATCTGAAGGAATGGGATCACCAAATCTTAGAAGAACGAAAAAAACCAGGAAAATAAATATGTGAAACACACGTGATCTATTGCAAAAATTAATTATTTTAATAATATAATAAAAACAACCATTGCAAATTATTCAAAAAACAGATGATTTTTACATAGTGAGTCTGTACGGATTTTTCAGCTTGATTTCTAACAAAAACAAGGCCTAAAATTTAATTTTAGGTATAGTTTTGATAGAAACCAAGTTGAAAAATCCGTATGTAAATCCAACGATTAAGAAAAAAAATTGAATTGTGGGGGGACAACCGTTGTCAGAGACGGCAATGGCCATAAATGACTTACAGTAATAAAATTATGAAAAACAAACAAAAACTGACCAAAAATGTGTCAAAATTTGTAAAAACAATTAACGAATAATAATATAAACATTTTAAATTTCAACACACTGTGAAACGGGCTCCTCGTATTAATCGTTCTCTCTCTAATAATCAGATCCCATCCAGCGAGGGTTAGAACATAGGTCTAAAATTGAATTCGTATATACAAAACACTGAATTTTGGAAGGGGCGCGTTTATTTTTTGGATGTTCTCCAGGGGGCGCGTTTATTGGAGGGGACGCGTTCATTAGCACTCGAACACGCGAGCGGCGCTTTAGGTCCGTTGCAATCAGAATTTCATGGTGATCATTTTTAATAAATACACTATGGGTGGTTGGATATTCGAAAGTCCGGTAAAAACGCTATTTAAAAATTTTTCAAATTTTCGAAATTTTTATTACGTTCAAGTCCATTTATCCAAGTCATTTTATAACCGACTGCTAACAAATCATGACTTGTTCGATAAAGATGAAAAAAGCTTTCTATTGATATATCGTTTAGACATTTACGGCTTTAAAATTTCAGATTTTCGGGCAAAAAGAAAAATCATGTCATTTTTCAAAAACCGTTGTTGTCACTTGAAATGCAAAAATAGGTGTGTCAAGGCGGTTCGTTCGGTTGTTGTTATACATCATTCTAAAGAGCAAGAAAAACTGCACCACATATAGCTTCGAAGAAATTGAAAATACGAGTTTTGGAGTGTTAAGCAAAAGTCCAAAGAAAATCAAGACGAAAAGTATTTGAATCCTTAAAAAAATATAAAATTTTTTAATTTAAATATTTATTGTCTTGAGCGGAATTCAAAATTTGAAAGTATATTTCTACTTTAAAGAGCATTTTTATAAGCAATTTGACTACGCTAAACACGAATCCGGCGTCAGATATGTTAGTTTGACTAGAAAAGACAGAGTTTCACGTCAAAATGGTTTTAGGATAAATTTTTTGATTTTGTTTGGACTTTTTGCTTCACACTCTAAAACTCGTATTTTCAATTTCTTCGAAGCTATATGTGGTGCAGTTTTTCTTGCTCTGTAGAATGATGTATAACAACAACCGAACGAACCGCCTTGACACACCTATTTTTGCATTTCCAAGTGACAACAACGGTTTTTGAAAAAATGACATGATTTCTTCTTTTGCCCGAAAATCTGAAATTTTAAACCCGTAAATGTCTAAACGATATATCAATAGAAAGCTCTTTTCATTCTTTATCGAACAAGTCATGATTTGTTGGCAGTCGATTATAAAATGACTTGGATAAATGTACTTGAACGTAATAAAAATTTCGAAATTTTGAAAATTTTTAAATAGCGTTTTTACCCGACTTTCGAATATCCAACCATCCATAGTGTATTTATTAAAAATGATCACCATGAAATTGTGATTGCAACGGACCTAAAGCGCCGCTCGCGTGTTCGAGTGTTAGAGGAAATACGGTAGGCTGAATTTTCGAAAATCGACCATTTTAGGGTTTTTTTGGCTGATTTTTTTTGGCGGCGCCTTTTAGTCTCTTGTACTATATTACCAATACCATATATAGATTTATTGGCTAGGTGAGATTTGTCAAAAACGAAATTTGTCAAAGGTTTGCCTTGGTCCCCCCTTATATAAAAAAAGCCATTTTTATGTTTTTTCGAAAATTTTAGATTGTGTATGAACCACCCCAAACACTCAAAACCACCTCAAGCTACCCAAAACATCCAAAATTAGCCAAAAGCACCTAACAAACCAAAAACTAACTAAAAACACCCGAAACCGTCCAAAAAAATTTGCGGGAATTCAAAGTTTTTTAGTCTGAACTAACCGAACCAAGTGGTAGACCACTTGGATCAAATTTTTTTTCACGTTTTTCATGTTCCAAACCTGTTTGTTTGACTAATTCGAACAAGCTCAAGAGGTCAGGCCCTTTAAGAATATTTTCATTTAATGATTGCCTTGGTCCCCCCTGTTGTTTTTTTCGAAATTTTTAGATTGTGTCCGAACCACCCCAAACCACTCAAAACCACTTTAAGCTACCAAAAAAATCAAAAAAATGGCCAAAAGCACCCAACACACCCAAAACCAACCAAAACCACCCGAAAACATCCAAAACTACTCAAATAAAAGTTTTTCGGAATTGAAATTTTTCAGTCTGAATCAATGCAACAAGTGGTCGTCCACTTGGATCAATTTTTTTTACGTTTTTCATGTTCCAAAACCTGTTTCCTGGACTAATTCGTGCATGCTGAAGATGGTTTGATAGTAGTCAAATGCATTTTTCTTAGGTATTTTTGAGTATTAGGAAAGAGCTCGATAAATGTAAAAAATTTGATCCAAGTGGACGACCACTTGGTTTAGTTGGTACGTGGATTACCCAATAAACCTGAAGCTGTATTATAAAAAGATTTAAAATGATTCGACCTACAGGAACCCCAGTTCTGGAGTAATTTCGTATCCTTAGAGTACCCAGGTGTATGGAGATGGTAACACAAGAAAGTGGCAGTAAGGTGGTTATACTAAGAGAGTGACGAGCTATCGTACTCAGGTGGAAGTGCTGAGGTAGTGGTACTTGGGTGGTGTTAGAATGTATTTTCTAGGTAGTGGTATCTCAATGGTAGTACTCAGTTGGCAGTACCCAAGATTATTAGACCATTAAAACCAAGTGGTCGTCCACCTAGATCGAATTTTTTTTCGTTTTTCATATTCCAAAACCTGTTTTCTGGACTGATTCGGGCCCGCTGAAGATGGTTTAACAATGGTAAAATGCTGTTTTATCGGATATTTTTTGAGTATTGGGCAATAATTCATTTTGGTGAAATCAGTTATTGCCCAAAACTAAAAAAATACTCAAGAAAACGGCATTTCACCACTGTCAAACCATCTTCAGCTTCTTCAAATTAGTCCAGAAAACAGGTTTTGGAACATGAAAACGTAAAAAATTTTGAATTTTTCTTATTGTGAACTAAAGAGGGGACCAAGGCAATTTTTTGACAAATTTGGTTTTGACAAAACCTTCATTTGCCAAAATTCGTTTTGACAAATTTCGTTTTGAAAATTTTCGTCTGACAAGTTTCGTTTTGACAAAAACTACGTTTGACAAATTTCGTTTTTGACAAATCTCACCTAGCAGATTTATTTATATATTGTTTGAAAGTGCGTCTGATTTAGTGGCATTCAGATCAATGCGAATAAAAATGCGTTCAAATAATACTTCAAAACTTCAATGCCTATTATTTTGCAAATCTGTTTTGCATTGGTCCGAAATCGGGTCAAAATGATTTTTTTCTAATGAGTTAGTTATTGAAATTCTTAGTTATTTTAACCGGTGTCAGCTAGCAAATGTACGGTATGCAAATAGTAATCTTAATCATATTGTTCTGCATCACTTTGCGCAATACCCACTTCACACATCCGAACATACATTAGTATTCACTAGTGAAATCTGCGAAGTTTTTCAGGAAATGATCAAACAGGATTTGTATGATTATTGTAATACTTTTAGTTTATGTGATTATAAAATTAGTAATAGCAAAATTAAGTTTGTCCTTTGTCTCCTAAACATTGCCGATACCTTTAAAAGATTTGGCTGGAAATCCGATACCAGCCTACTTAAAAATAATTACTGCAGAACTGCACTATTACAACTTGAAAAATATTGACTTGCTGCAAGAATTTCAATTAGTTACAAATGCTTTTGCATTAACTTCTTTACAAATGACAACCATTGAGGTAAGCATTATTTTGAAAAAACAATTACTTGAGCTGAGCAAGTTTTTCCCCAGTAAAAGGATAAATAAATTGATTATGTGCCAGGGTAAATTTGACTTAAAGTGGAGACAAAATTTTGCATGAAAACGAAACTTAAAACGAAAAATAAGTTTGAATAGTCGAAATCCCATGCCAGACTAGCCATAAGTCAATTAAAGCTGGGTTGTTATGTGTAAAATTTTTGGGCTCTATTCCTCAATCCGGTAAATTTTCGCCTTCAACCCTTGTTGTTTTTTTGATATTTTTGATGCATTTTCTTTGAAAGCGTTGTTATTTTTCTATTTTTTCAAAGGTTTGACTACAATTAGCTTGCTTAGTTATTTGAAAATGTTTTTTTGATCAGATCGCCAAGATTTATGCTTACCGTATTTCCTCTAATTGCTCCACATGCTAGAGAGACATTGAAAAATAACTCCACATGCTCTAAAAACTCCACACCCATAAGGTGATTTTGTCCAGTGCTTTCAAAATTTTGAATTTCGAGCGTTTTTCCTTGTCGTAAATATGTTTTGTTATGTGTCAGCTAGTCGATGTATTCAATAGTTTGCTGTTAAATTAAATCCTGCTGTTATTGTTTATTTTCTTTATTGCAGCGTTATGGATCTTATTGCTAACTATGAAAGCGACACTGAAAGTGATCAGGATGAAGTGAAAACGCCACGCAAACTCAAATCCTATACAACGGAGTTCAAGATAAAGGTTATCAAGCACGCAAAAAACTTTTCTGAAGAAATCGACGCAAATCAGGACGATGAAAATGGTTATCTGAGCGATGAATCTCTTCACTTCGAAGAATCTCTGGAAGTTGATTGGACCGATGAACTGAATGCGCCTAACCCTCCGTTTCATGCTTTTTGATTGTAAATTCAGAATTTTTTGTTTGCTCGTAAATCCAGCATCTTCTGTTCACTCGTAAATCCAGCATCTTTTATTCGCTCGCAGATCCAGCAACTTCTGTTCGCTCCTAAATCCAGCATGTTATGTTACCTACTGTAATAAATCCCGCATTTTGAATTTGAGTATTTTGAAAAAAATTAGTACACACCTACCTATTTATTGCTACACAATGGCAATAAGATTTCACAAAATATTTACGTAAAAATTTTCTCATCGCCTTCAGCGTTGAAGGATTGAAGTATAAGCCCACATGCTCCATTAACTCCACGTGCTCTAATAACTCCACACCCCAGAGCAAGTTTGAAAAATAACTCCACATCTGGAGCTATTAGAGGAAATACGGCAATCGTTATTGAACCGTTTTGTTGAAATAAGATTTCGAAAAAAACAACAGGGGGACCAAGGCAAAAAAAGGACCGGATTGAGGAATAGGGGCAATTTTTGTGTAAAAACCATCGACCACAAAAGACACAGACCACCTGGCCGGTATCATAAGATGAGTGTAAGGGTAAGCTTACCACTTACCCATTCCATAAGAGTTACCCGTAGGTAACGGGCAAGGTTTCCGGGTAAACTTATCCAGGTGAATGTTAGCTTTTTACCCGTACCATAAGATCAGGATATCGGGCAACCTTACCAGCTACCTCGTAAAATGACGACCTTCAGCTTTTGAGGATAAGTTTTTTACCCGATTCTTTTACAAAAAAATATATGATGGAAATGTGTTACTAAAGCATTTCTATTACGTTAACATGATTCTGACGTACATGTTTACTGGCACATGTTTACTGCATATTTTAGGGTTTGATTATTTGATAACCCTTCAATCTGACTCACATGTGAATTCATACGTCCACCTGATTCACATGTGAATTCACGTGGTTCTGAGTAGGGTTGGACGGTTTCGTTTGATTTGGCCCTACCCGGTTTTCGGTTACGGTTTTTCAGTTTTGTTTTGGTCGGTTAACCGGCTTGTACCGGTTTTCTGTTAATTTTTGTCGTAAATTAACCGGAACTTCGTTTTACCCGTTTTTCGGTTAACCGGGTATTTTTCGTACCCGTTTTTTGGTTCCGGTTTTTTCGCCAAATCGCTTCGGTTCGGTTCACCGAGCTTGTCCAACCCTAGTTCTGAGGGCATTGATGGAGTTCAAAAATTCAAATCTGAGTATATGCGTGTTAATTATTGTGACAATTCTGTTCTTAACTTGGTTTCAAGCGTGAATTTAGATGTGAATTTACATGGCATTATTCACATCCAAATACTTTGCGTGTAAATTCTCGTGCTAGTTAAATACGAATGTTAAGAGGGCATCTGCCTTTATGAAGTCTTGCCCTCATGAAGTTATGAAATTGGCATCAGTAAAATCTTAGTTTAAAGCTTTTTTGTCTCATGAGGAATTTCAAGTTTGAATTCTGAGAATTGTTTGTAAGCAAATCGAGCATGCTGAGCACGATTTGTTGTCAGAAATTAGGGATTGTTTATTGTAAAAAGTGTTGCAAAGGGGAGTAAGTAGGTATGCCAGGAGAGTGGGTAGGCGTGCCAGTCGACTGGGTAGGTATGCCAAAGGAGTGGATAGGTATGCAAGGGGAGCGTGTAGCTATGTCAGGGGAGTGGGTAAGTATGCCAGAGGATTGTGTGGGAATGCCAGGGTAGTGGGTAGGCATACCAGGGGAGTGAGTGATAGCCCGAATCACCAGGATGGAGCCGAACCATGTTAATTCCACCAACCATCAAGATGAGTTACCCCAATCACGTGGATATCTTAAAACTACAAGTAAAGTACCCGAACCACCAGGAAAGGGACCGCAACACGTAGATATTATTACCTGCAAAAACCTCCAGAACGGCCAAAAGTCGATTCTTGGTCAAATATCCAATCGTTTTTTATCTTTTCTATACGTAAAAGTGGTCAAATCGCGTAAAAACGAGGTTCATACCGGTTTTCGGGCCAGGTGGGGGTATTTTATACTCCGGCTTTATTTCTGGCCCAGCTTTTTCAATGGGATCAATCAGCATAGATCAATTGGGGTGGACCTTTTTTTTCTTTTTTTATTTTGATTTTTGGCATTTTTTGAAAGAATTTAGAAATTCTGATTTCGATGATGCTCATCCGACTTTTAATTATGCACAAGTTTGTCTCAGACCACAAACTCGGGTTGTGAACAAAATGTGTCTCTAAAAATAACTTTGAAAAAATATGATTACCGTATAACCTCTATTAAACGGGCACCCCTATAGTTAACCTTTTTAAAATTTTCTTTGCTTTTTCAATCCCAATATTGTTTATTTTCGAAACGGACGACCACTCATTTTGTAGAGTTTGTGAAGCTCTACAAAATGAGTGGTCGTCCGTTTCGAAAAATAAACAATATTGGGATTAAAAAAGCAAAGCAAATTTTAAAAACGTTAACTGTAGGGTGCCCGTTTAATAGAGGTTATACGGTAATCCTTTCAGGCCGAGACAATCTCCTTAACAGATTTCACCCCTTCTTTAACACAGGAAAGGTTGTATGTCCTGATGGTATGTTTTGGTGCCACATTTCACGCTGAACACGATGGCGAAATACAATTGAAAAAGCCGCTCTACAAAAAGTGTGAGAACGCCGTTTTTCAGTTATTGGTTGAAACTATTCGACAAAGCAAAAAAGGCACCAGATAGTGCTTTGATGTAGGCCAAATCAAGGCTTTTGGAGTTTTAAGCTAACGTTCAAAAGTATATTCCAAAAGGCATCTTGACCTGAAACTTTGATTTCCCTGCATAAACTTGAATTTCTGAGACCGGATTCATGTTCAGCATAGTCGAGTCTCGATTTAACGTACCCCCAATTTAACGTACCCTTCGATTTAACGTACCCCTAGGGCCAGTCCCCAGGGGGTACGTTAAATCGAGACTCGACTGTATTCAGGTCAGCATCTAGGGGAGTGAATTAATTGACAGAACAGATCAATCGAAAAAAATCACCAGGAAAAGCGAATCTCAAAGAGTTCAAAGCGACCTGTTCAAAGTCTACATTGATTAATTCCGGGTTCATTGGAGGCATTAGAGTTCGAACCATCCGAAAAAGTTTGTCATAGGTAGCCCCGTTCTTGTTCTTGAGCAAGGAATACAGAATTGAGAAAACATATCTTCCAACAACTCCATTCACAGCTTCCTTCTCAGCTGGGATCTCATAGACCTATACAATAGAATTAAGCCACATCAAAGTAAATCAGCATACCTGATTAAACGGCGGAGGATTTATGGAAAAAGTTCCATCAAGATAAACATTAACCATTTTGTTAGCCCAGTCGAGAAAATTTTTGTACAGTCAACTCGCGCTATAATATACACCCTCGTGACCAGTGTAGGTGTATATTATGGCGAGAGTATACTACGGCGAGTGTATGTTATAGCAATAGTGAAAAACAAAACTCTACGCATATGTTTATTATATCGAGTGTAACAGCAAATAATAAGGCACTTTTATTAATCCATGATAAAAAAAATTCAATGAATAAGCGGGAAGAAATATACCGTATTTCCTCTAAAATAGCTCTCCTTCTAAAATAGCGCTCCCCCTACTTGGAAGACCTATATCTCAAGCTAGAGTGAATATTTTGCAAATCTGTCTTTCGCATTTTTTTAGCTCCCACGAGCTCTACCGATTCCACTTTTTCGATTTTGGATTTCCACCCGAAAATCTCGAAATCGAATCCAAATTTTTCTGAAAATTGGAGGTTTGAATAAAATAGCCCGGGGCTATTTTAGAGGAAATACGGTATGTTAATTCACTTTGCTTTTTTTCGCGCTGCTGATAAAAGGCCTCATCGGAGCAAATTGACACAAAAGACAGCAGATATTTGTCTGTCCCTTTTTTCTTCTCAGAAAAAATCGTTGTTTTCTTAAGCGCATATTTCTTAACACTGGAACGGCGGTGCGTGCTAAACTATGCGTCTTGTGCAGAATTTCACGCTGAACACGATGATGTAAAATATTTGCGGAAAGAGGAGGGATTGGAACGGGTAAAACAGCTTCCGAAAGTAGGTGATTTTCACCTATTCCCAACCACCTAGAATTCGAGCAAACTAAGGGTGTTACTCGCTCAAATTAATGCGCCACCTAGGTGTGTGACATCTCAAAATACAGGGCGTGCTCAGGGCTATCTATTTTGCATGAAGTTGTTTCTGAGTGCCTACAATTTCACAGAGAATTTTCGATTTTTCCTCACAAAGACAATTTTCAGAAATCCAAAATTTTGACACTAAAATGGTCATAACTTTGGGTAGAGATCGCATTCAGATAAAATATCACATCAAAAAGAAAGACTGGAATCTGACGGTTCTTTCAGTTTCGAATACACCAACAGCTTCTTATGAAATCTTGACAAAATTGGCAAAAGGAATGTCTAAGTCGTAATACAAGATTCGTGTTAAGGGTAGTCGATTTGCTTATAAAACCACCTTTAAAATAATAAAATCACTGTCAAATTTTAAATTCCGCTCAAGACAATAACTTTCCAAATTTGAAAATCAAATATTTTTTGTCTTGAGCGGAATTCTAATTTTGACAGTGATTTTATTATTTTAAAGGGGCATGCTCGTGCGTTAAGGCGCGAACCAGCAGTTTTTTTCGAATTTTTTCGAATCGTCCCATTTTTCACTCGTTCTGCGTCAAATCTGATATAGATGACCTTATACTGCTTTTAAAAACTAGACAGAAAACTTAAAAAATCTAGACGAGAACGAATGTAAAAATTTATCGAGAAAGAAAAGAACTGCTGGTTCGCGCTTTTTCTCCCCATCGGGCACGATCATGCCCCTTTAAAGGTGGTTTTATAAGCAAATCGACTACCCTTAACACGAATCCAGTGTCAGAATGGATGGTTTTCTTGGCAATCACGAAGTTATGGGAAACTTGTATTACGACTTAGACATTCCTTTTGCCAATTTTGTCAAGATTTCATAAGAATAAGAAGCTGTTGGTGTATTCGAAACTGAAAGAACCGTCAGATTCCAGTCTTTCTTTTTGATGTGATATTTTATCTGAATGCGATCTCTACCCAAAGTTATGACCATTTTAGTGTCAAAATTTTGGATTTCTGAAAATTGTCTTTGTGAGGAAAAATCGAAAATTCTCTGTGAAATTGTAGGCACTCAGAAACAAGTTCATGCATAATAGATAGCCCTGAGCACGCCCTGTATTTTGAGATGTCACACACCTAGGTGGCGCATTAATTTGAGCGAGTAACACCCTTAGTTTGCTCGAATTCTAGGTGGTTGGGAATAGGTGAAAATCACCTACTTTCGGAAGCTGTTTTACCCGTTCCAATCCCTCCTCTTTCCGCAAATATTTTACATCATCGTGTTCAGCGTGAAATTCTGCACAAGACGCATAGTTTAGCACGCACCGCCGTTCCAGTGTTAAGTGTATCTGCCCTTGTCAAAAATAAACAGAATATGCGCGTGTGTCGAACCACGCTTTTGAAATTCTATGACATATGTTGAAGCAGCCACTTCGCCAAAGCAGCCATTTTTAATGTCATCTAAAAGCTCTTTCAACTTTAACGATTTTACATTTGATAGCATTTTTTTACTACGGTGAATTTTCAAAAATAGAGTAGAGAACAGTCACAGCAGTCTATAACTATATACTTGTATAAAGACTGAGCTGAAGTTCCAGCGGTAATCCACTTGAATTTTCAATAAAAGTGCCAATTTGGTGAAGAAGCGATTTTTGAGTAGCGGGCAAATTTTGGTCCCGGGCAAATTTCGGTCCGGGCAAATTTTGGCGCGGGCAAATTTTGGCCGTGTCCGGTTTATCAGAGTGTTATTGATAGAGTGAATACGGTATGCGTTTCTAATCAAAATTTTTGCTCGGAATTATCTCTTTTTTTCACAAAAAGCCCATCTTTTTTTATTGTAAATGAGCAAGTTGTATGTAATTGAAAAGCTTACATTCTGGGCTATTTTTCTGCAAGCTTTATTGCGCTTAATTGTAATCTATGTGTTCTAAAATAAGATGCCAAAGGTCCCCAAAAACTTTTTAGCTTGGGAACACCCACTTTCAGCTTTCATCTACTTTTCAGCAATTTCGACAGTAAAATCGACAGTAAAATTATTTTGACGGTTTATTTTGTCAAAATTTTTATAGATAAAAATTATATACCTAGCTGTATAATTAGAGAGGATACGGTGATCTATTTTTTTTTGTAGGAAAATATCCAGGCCCAGGGCGCTTTCATATCGACGCAAGCTTTCAAATATATTTTTGAAAACTGCGTTAAAACATTGCTCAACACTAATGTAAAATGCAACACTCTGCCACCATTAAATGTACTTTACGACATCCCTTCAAGTTCTTTTGACGAAGTATTTTCTATTGACATTATTGAACAATCTAAAGAAATTAATAAAATTTGTAGTGCAAGTGAATTAGTCAATTGGGTTTGGTCTACCAATCGTACCGTAGTGATTAATCACTCTTTAGTACATGGAGAAGTTGAAGAAGTGCTGCACTTATTTATCAAGGTAAATTAGCAATATTTGTGAAAAATATGTGATTTAAATCAGCTTAAAGTTCATACAAGATACGTGAGCGGGAATACAGACGGATACGAGAAAAATAGCGTTCTTACATTATAACAGTAGTCTGCGAATGTAAAGACGGCTTATGCTGGTCTATTTCCTATAAAATACGAATATCACAAAATTAGGTGTGGTATTCAGGTCGGTCAGTAGAGCAAGTAGATCAAGAGTTACTTTTAGTCTTACTCGCCCATCTGAAACTAGTTAGAAGTAGGGTTTAGGATCAAGAGTTACTCGTGATCCTACGCGTCCATCTAAAACTAGTTGAGTAGAGTTTAGGATCAAAAGTTACTTTTCATCCTACTCGAGCAGCGAGTAATTTTTGATCCGAGTAGAGTTGACTTTTAATCAGTGTTGTAAATCTCAGAATTACGACACCAGCTCACGCATCAATCCCGAAAATTTCGGCACCAGCACAGGCTCACGACACCGAGACTGAAAACTACGACAGCGGCATCAGCTCACGGCACCGACTTCTAAATTTTGGCACCGACACCAGCTTACGGCAGCTTGCAGTGCCGTGAGCTACGTTATGCCGGTGCCGCACCCATGTAATTAAGAATTACAGCACCGGCACCGATTAACGGCACCGACCTCGAAAAAGTCCGGCACCGGCACCAGCTCACAGCACCGACCGTGAAACCGGTTCACGGCACCTACATTAAAAACCTCGGCATCGGCACCAGTTCACGGCCCCGGTCAGGTGCCGGAGCCGCACCGGTGCCACTTACAACACTGCTTCTACTAGCTGCAAGTTTTAATTGCCTAACACGAGTTTTACTCCCCGCGCTCGAGTTCTACTCGCTTTACTCGAGTTATGTTCGCCTAACTCAATCCGCCCAATCCAAAAATAATCGACTCCGGAGTAAAAAGCCGGGTTAGGCGAGTGAAACTCGAGTTCGGGGAGTAGAACTCGAGTGAGCAATCAGAACTTGAGTACAGCAAGCCAGATGAATCAGCTCAGACGGATAAATCGACTTAGTCAGTTGAGAATTACAGTCGAATTCCTCAATAACGTACACCCTGGGACCGGCCGTAGCCGTACGTTATTCAGGGGTGTACGCTAATCAAATAGTACTTTAATTATTTAGTTATATTTACCAAAAAATATATTCGTGTACGTTATTCAGAGAGTTTTTGCATTTTCATTAGAAGAAAAATTCGTTCAACTCAAATTTGACATTAATAACATTTAAATCGACATCAAAAGTTATAAAAGAAATACGTCGTCAAGTTTCGCTGCTTCTTTTTTTAGACGTTCTTTGACCAGCATGTCGTCAACCTTGTCGTAAGCTGTTAAACCATTGAATTGTCATTCCAGCTGGAGAATGCTTAAAGCTGCAGCTGCTTCTTGAAAAGTAATTGAGGACTCTAGCAATTCTTTGACCTCCATCACCTCAGCGTCGCCTGAAACAGATTTCACTAAAGAGCCAAACCAATTAATATATTTACCATTCCACGACCAGCTCTTCTACTTTCGTTGTCAAGACATCCGGTGCTATTTTGGCCAGAGTTAGAGTTCCACCGGTAGCGAGCTGGTCGTCCACTGCTCAGTTTTTTTACAGAGTGGTGCAGTTCCGTTTCTAAGCTGGTTTTCTGCCCAGAGTTGGGTTTAGCTCATCGTTGCCCTTCGGCCGGTTGCTCTTCTTGTCCAGCAGCTCTGCAATTTGTCGTTCTTCGATGGCTCCAGAGGAGATTGCCTGGGCTATATCTTAAAAATTATGTTCATATACAAAGAGTGAAAAAGCCACCTGCACGTTCTTACTGAATTCTCGCTTCTTGCTGCTTCGAACCATCGCAAGATAGCCTTTTCTAGATTACCGTCAATCGTCAATCTCTTTTTCCTCCAGAAAAAGTTTTTTGGCGCTTTTCCTTTCTTGGAATTGCCATGATTGAATTTAAAACATGGAATCAAACAATCCACAAATGTGTAAAAAACAAAAAACAGCAAAAATTTATAACTAGCAAACTTTTGAAAAGTCTTAAATGAACTTTTTTGAGTTGTTTATTTTAGACTAATTTTTCGGAATTTGTTCAGAATTTCCGAAAGTACGTTATTGAGAAAGCCTTTGATCGGATTAGGACATGCTACATCCATACGTTAATCAGATATGTACGTTAATCAGAAGGTACGTTAATGAAAGTATACATTTCCTCTAATTTCTTTGGTAAGCAACCAAATAATTTTCAACCGTACGTTAATGGGAGACGGTACGTTATTCAGGGCGTACGTTATTGATAAATTCGACTGTATCAAACTGGCTCAGCATCCAATCTTACTCAAGCAGATGAAAAAAAATTGAAATATAAAAAAAAGTCGAAAAAAATCGAGAAAAAGTCCAAAATTATTGGGACAACACGAAAATTTTTCAAAAATTAGGCCTGATTAGGGTTGCCGAATGACCGGTCATTTCTAAAATCGGTCATATGACCGGTCATATGACCGGTCATTTTCGGTCATTTTTGGTCATATTTGGTCATTTCCCGAATTTCACTTTATCATAAACTTTTATTCATATAACATAACATTTCCCTCAAATTCATTCATAAACACATCAAAATCATCATTTTCTTCATTGCTTTCTACATTTTCTGGAGTTACAACTGGATTTTCATCTCTGACCGGCTTGTTTGATGAACGTCACTTGGGAGGCTGTGTCATCCTGAAACAGACCATAAGATTTTGTGGCTCAAACCATTCAAATCGTGCTTAAATTTGCTTGAGACGAGATATCCGCGATCGAAAACAACAAAAACACTAACAAAACACAGTCGAAAAAAATTGCAGAAGCAAAAAAATAAAAATATTCTTTTCAGGAAAAATAGGAATAAATGACCAATTCTTCTATGAGCGGTCATTTTGTCGGTCATTTTCCGGTCATATGACGTCATATGACCGGTCATATGACGAGTCATATGACCGTTCCCCAACCCTAGGCCTGATGCTTACCCTCTCCGCTTCAAGCCAGTGATCATTGAGCATGGAGAAGAGAGAGTAGACACGACCGCCCGTAACAGCACAAAACATAAGAATGGATGAAGTGACTGAAAAATTTGCTTATATAGCCCGAACGACTAAGGAAAGAAATGTTTGGTCTCGAACAGAAAAGAGCGTTTGAAACGAATGTGCACAGACACACACACAGAAAGACACACAGACAAAGCTCCTTCAGTACTTACGGATAGTTAGTAATTTTTTTAACAGTTTTTAAAAAAGTTTTTGAATAAAATTAAAAAACGCTGTTCCTTAGCTACAATTTGTAGGTCAGCTTTTATTTTGGATTATTTTGGAAAATTTTTGATCAAAGTTGGAAAAGTGTCGATTTCCAGTCAAAGTAAATCTTAAGAAAAAAAATCTATTGACCGCATAGACAGTGGTTTTTCTCAAAATTCAGTAGTACCTTTGTTTGTTGCAATATACAATTACACACTTTTTCAGTTGTTCATGGAAAGCAAAGATGTCTCAATAGCAAATTTACATCTGCATTCTTGCTCATTTCCTGATTTGGCTAACCCACCAATTCCATTCGAAATATTCAATTTTAAATTTAAAAAAATGCGAAAAAAGTACAGGTTAAGGTACATTCTTACTAACAATGAAGTTGAAGGACTTTCTTTGATAATGCGTGTAACTGATATTGACAATGACCCTTATTATACATTTTCAGATTCGTAGAATAGGTTTTAAATAAAATTGTTACACATTGTTTATTTCAGAATAGTGAAAAAATAAATAGAGAACAACGTTTGTGAAGAAATATGGCGTATGATAAATGTGGTAGACATGCGTCATGTATCCATTATGCGGTAACTGATAAGCTATAAACTAGATACAGAAAAGATTTGATGGACAATGCAAAAGTGAACTAATCACAGTGAGACCGCCTCAGTCCGGTACGTGACAAAATCCCCCCGCGCCGAAATCCCCCGGGCCCAAAATCCCCCCGCCCAAAATCCCCCGCCCATAATCCCCCCGCCCATAATCCCCCCGCCCAAATCCCCCGCACCAAAATCCCCCCGCACCAAAATCCAAAGTAAGGACTGTTACTAATATAACCAAATTTTATAACAACAATTGAGAGATTAACGGAGAATGAAAGGCAAATGATTACTGATCCATGATGAAGTTTCTAGCCAGCCCTCTGAGATATTTAATGAGATTTCTTCTTTCAAACAGCAGAACCAGGCTCAAGATTCTTTTGTCTGCATCCAGATAGATCTTTCTCTTCCTTGGCGCTGAGTGTCCCGCAATGCATTGCTCATAGGCGTGTCGTACAGTTTCTGGATCTACTTGAGTTCTTCGAGAAAGCGACCAAGTGACGGATGATCCACATCGAGATAAGTTTGGAGACGGCGATGAGAGGCTTCTGCAAAATTGTTCGTTCGATCTTCGCCGTCCACAGTTCTTTGATAGCATGACCATAGTTGCGCGGGAAACACAGCCGGACGCAAGATTGTGCCTGAAATATAAGTTATTATTTGTTCTGATTAACACAAAAATACCCACCAACATAGTAAGTAGAGAACCATGTGATGACAGGCAGAAGAGACGGTTCTTGGCGCAGCAGATAACTTTGGAGCTCATGGAAACATTCAAGGACTGACGGAAGCGGCACAAAGGCAAGCGACATGAGCATTCTGGATGTGACGGCAAAGTTAGTGTTGGCATCCCTGTAACGATTCATCAGTCCGGCTTCACCAATTTTCTTTTGAAGTTCTTCAGCATATGGAAGAAGCACCCGTTAATGTTTGACCCTGAAAAATGCAAATTGTTTTGACAAAAGATTAAAAGATACCAACCTGGAAAGTGTTCACCTAGCACTTGAGTTACTGCCAGCTCAAAATCGACGTTGAAGTTGGTTGGTTGGAATTGCGGAGCGAGAGCCAAAATCATTCTGAACATCTTTTCGTAAATTTGTCGATTCTTGTTCTTCAGCAGCACATAGAAGATCGGGAAAACAAATTTGCCACCACCAGCAACGACACTTTCCTTTTCGGCCAAGACGACGTACACCTAAAATTAATTGGGTGGAATTATTTGGTTGAAACTTTATTTACCTGTGTGAATGGAGCTGGAGTGATGCTAAATGTCCCGTCCATATACACATTGACCATTTCTGCTGCCCATTGCAAGTTCTGCTGGCGACCAAAGATTATGATCCTGGAAATAAATAATAAACATTCAGCTAACAAACATTAAATGATTTAAAGACCTGTCAGGATCAGCGACATGTTCTCCAGAGTCGGCAAGCACAAAGAGTTCTCCACCTTGTCCGTAGTAGCGATGGTCTTGTGGGATCCTGATTTCTTCGACTGCATTTGCTTGTAGCACTTGAATTCCGTTTCGACTTCGGACTCTTCCTGCCATCTTGCGGACTGCACTCTTGCTTAGACCTGACGACACACTTTCCGGAAGACGTTGAAGAGCGTTGGTGAATATCTGGATCGGTTTCTAAAACAAAAATATTAAGACCACAACACCATATGCAAACATACCTCTTGTGTGTCCACGGCTCTTCGTTTTATGCTTGATTTGATGATGGCCAAGCCAGGAGCAGCAGGATTGATTGCATGATTGTGAGCGACGATTGTGTTGTGCGGCAAGAACTTGACGAAATGATCTCCTTCCACCAGCGTGTGCAGACGAGCCCGGCATCCTCCATCGCTTGACTTGTGCTTGTCACAACTCCAGAACTGCTTTGCACCATTTGGTTTGCTCAGTTTCTGCTTGACGAAAAGGAATCCATCGTATTCAGCTTTCTTGTTGTTTTTCTGCGAGTCGATCAAAGTGACAAAATTCTAAAAATATATATATAGATTTGCTAAATTGATATAATTAAAAATTACTTGACGGCGAAACTTTGCAAGTCTGATGGGACCAAACACGTTGACTGCTGGCTCTTCTTCACTGCTGTAGTAGTCATCCTCATCACTGTTTTCCTGCACTGCCTCTTCGACGACTTGAACAACTGGAGCGGCGGCGATTGGAGCTGGCTGACGCAAGGAGTTTTGGCAGATTTGCATTAAGACGTTTGGATCCATCCCAAGAACTTGACTGAGCGCACCAAAATTGACTTGACCAAAGCGCTCCATTGCGAGAATTCCTGAAACAGTAATAACAATAAAAATCGGGAGCAAAAAATTAACACGACAACCAAACAAACAAAAATGGGCTCTGATTTTTTTTGAAGCAAAAAGCCAGCAAAAAAGGCGCCATTCCAAAAATCTTTTTATGAATTTTTGGTGCGGGGGGATTTGGGCGCGGGGATTATAGGCGGGGGGATTATGAGCGGGGGATTTTGGTGCGGGGGGGATTTTGGGCGCGGGGATTATAGGCAGGGGGATTATGGGCGGGGGATTTGGTGCGGGGGGGATTTTGGGCCCGGGGGATTTGGCGCGAGGGATTTGGGCGTGGCCGCCTCAGTCTGGTGCAGAATTTAATAAAAAAATTGATTTATTATACAGTCAAGTCTCGATATAAGATACACCCTCGGGAGCGGACCAAGTGTATCTTGTATCGAGGTGTGTCTTATGTAGAGACTTATTTAAGGAGGTTAATTCAACTTGGGACGGACCCAGGTGTATCTTATATCGAGATGTATATTATATCGGGGGTATCTTATATCGAGACTTAGTGGTTTGAATAAAGGTTGAATATGAAAGATCTTATGGCATTCTCTCCGTTCTCCTTTGTTCATTATAAGGTATTGGAGTGTACCTTAAGTACAGTCAACCCTCGATTAAAGGCCCCCTTGGGACCGGCCCTAGGGGGCCGTTAAATCGAGGGGCCGTTTAATTGGGGGCCCTTAAATCAAGGGGGCCGTTAAATCGGGGGCCCTTAAATCAAGGGTTGACTGTATAGGCAATAAAATAGCAAACTAGACAATAAAAGTTCAAAACCGGCAGGTAAAGAGCAAAATCCGGCAGAAAAGTGCCATTTCCGGCAGAATCAAATTTCCGGCAGGAAAATTGCCATTTTCGGCAGAAAAAGCGCCATTTCAGTGTCGAAAAGTGTAACAACCATTTTCGAAAACGTTTTAACCCCTTTTTTCCCACGGGTATGAAAATTAAACTGAAAATTTCAAAAAAAAATCTTTGGAAACATCATATACAGGGGTAAAAGTACCGGTTTTATTATAAAAATGTTGTCAAAAATAGCATTTGATAATGAAAAATATGAGATTTTGCTATTTTCGTTAGTTTTTCACGTGGAATTCTTTGAAGAAAGGTACAGGATGCAGGCCTACATTACATTTTTCGCATTTCTAGTTAGTTCTCCCATACAAACCCGTAGTGAAGAGATAAGTCTGTTGTGGCAATCCAATGATTGTACCCGTCAAGCCACGCACTCTCATTTACTCGCTTAGAAGTTAGTTGTCTATCTTGGGATGATCTTCGCCGGGTCCTGTGGGTGGACTTCCATACGTTTGCATATAGAAGGTGGCAACATAGCGGCGAAACTGGAGGTAGTCCCACTTAGGGTGGACTTTTCTATACAACTGCCAGGCGTTGTGCACTGCAGTATCTACTCCAAAGCAGAAGCACGACCACCACCACTTCTTGGAGCCAATGAAAACTCTATAGTTATTGTTATTTTGGTCTATTCTGTCCACACCACCCATATGCTTGTTGTAGCAGGCTACAGTGTTTGGCTGCTCGATATGGATCCTTTTCTTTTCCTTCGCCGACCAACGGCTTACTGGATGCATTGGGTCCAGGTCGTCGATGGTTGTCAACATGATAACTGGCCGGTTGTCGTTCCAGGCAAGCACAAGGACCCCTAAATTCACTAAAGTAAAGAAATAAAAATTATTATGGCAGTATTACCAGAAGACTCGTCCATCTGATACTCGCAGTAACCTCTTGGCTGCTTTGCCACATCACTCAGTTAACATTTTTCAGTGCGAAATGCATTCACAATTCCAGTGTATCCAATCCCAGTCTTTTAGTTCATACACCAACGTGATGGGGGAGAAGAATCTGTCGCCGTAAATAGTGAAGTGGTTGTCATTTTGGCACAACTTTCACTACTACTGGCGCTGCCGGCTCCTCATCAACACTCTCCTCCTCATCACCCACTTCTACTTCTTCAACCTCCATGGCTTCCTCATCAGAGTCCTGTGCTTCCGGAGGGATCGCAACAATCTCCATTTGTTCCACGTCCACATCCTCCCACTCTAACAAGGATTGATTGACCAGCTCTCCCATACAGGGCGAATTTACTTTAGAAAAAATAATATATTTGTCGACAAAGTGTTGTACAAAATTAAATGATAAAGGGGAAGTGACTTCCTTCCTTCTTTCTTCAAAATAGTCAGCTGTGTTTCAAAAGAACTATATCAACTAAGAGAAAAAAGAAGCATAAACATATGCTAATAGGATGACTCATAACTCTTCTTTCTACTGATAAAACACTATTTCTGATATCATTTTTACAATAAAACCAATAATTTTACCCCTATATACAACGTTCCCAAAAAGATAAAAAATTCAAATTTTTTTAAAAATTAATTCGGGCAAAAATGGGTTAAAGAAGCAAAGTGGGTACTTTTGAGGCTATTTGTTGACTTCTTTTCACATACGCGTTTTCACATTTTGTTTTCTCATCTCAGATGTTTTTTTAGAGAAAGCCAGGACAGTATACTTTTGCTATAGTATACACTCGATACAGTATACACCTCACTATAGTATACACTTCAGAAATTACACTCTCCTTTATTTTACTCTTGCTATAATATACACTTAAGAAAACAACGATTTTGTCCTGACAAGAAAAAAGGGACAGACAAATATCTGCTGTCTTTCGTGTCAATTTGCTCCGATGAGGCCTTTTATCAGCAGCGCGAAAAAAAAGAAAAGTGAATTAACATACAGTAGAACCTCGTTATAAGATACACCCAATATAAGATACACCTCGTTATAAGATACAGCTGGGGTCGGTCCCTGGGTGTATCTTATAACGAGGTTCGACTGTATTTCTCCCGGTTATTCATTGAATTTTTGGCTTGAGTTTACAATCCCCCCACGGAGAGTGATCGGATGGAGGAGATAACATCATATTCGTGTTTCTCGACCCCGATTTCATGAGAAAGCCGGCTGTTTTTTTGGTTCTGAGAAAAAAAAATTTCCGAACCACAAGGGGGTATCATGGTTTTGGCGCTACTGTAATATACCCCCCCCCTCCCAAAAAGCGCTACTGTAATATACCCCCCCCCCTAAAGAAATCGACCTACTGTCATATACCCCCCCCCCAAAAACCGACTTTTTTAGGGATGGTCAAAAACCATTTTTTCACAATAATTTCGCCATAAAAGGACCAGAAAGGCAATTTAAATGGGATTGCGGGCTGTATTGGGAGGGGAAGGGAATAATACAGGGCCACTTCTCGAGATGGTTGGGATCCTTAGAGTACTAATTCTCTAAGCGTCTAAGAGTACTTTCAAACCCAGGAACTTGTGGTGCAGGTATAAGTACTTTTCATGGACCAAGCCCATCAGCGGGGTGGACCTCGCAGGTTCACTCATAGGCCTAGCACTTTTTGAGTGCTAGGCTGATTTTTGGATGCTGGGCCTCTGGCCGGCCTTGTAGAACGAGAGGAAATGCTCTTCGGCGAAAAAATAAAGATGTTGAACATAGTTTTGAATACTAGGGGCTACCGCATAAAGAAACTCTGGTATGCATGCTTTTTCATGCATCCAGACTCACTTTCGAGTGATTTGTGTCTAAGGTATGTGGGTGTGCGCATCTCAACTCCAAGCCCCAAGCCCCCGAAGGGGGCGCAGGGGGCTTGAGAGTTAGAGATGCGCGCACACACTTACCTTAGACATGATTCCGAGAAGTACTCTTGACCATAAAATGCATATAGAGTCTCTTTTTGCCACGGCCCAGTTGAAAACATGGTGAGGCAGTCGAAGAATACATATATTTACTTTTATATTGTTCTGCCATAAAAGTGGCCCCTTTTATTCCCTTCCCCTCCCAATACAGCCCTTAATCCCTTTAAAATTCAAAAGGCGCCAATTTAAATTTTTCAAATTTTGACTAAAAAACCATGATACCCCCCCCCCCTGTAGTTCGGAAATTTTTTTTTCTCAGAACCAAAAAAACAGCTGGCTTTCTCATGAAATCGGGGTCGAGAAACACGAATATGATTATCTCCTCCATCCGATCACTCCCCGTGAGGAGGGATTGTAAACTGCAACCGAATTTTTATCATCTCTATATAGTATTTCGGTCGGGAAGGTGGGTGGGTCACACTTTTTATGAATTATGGAAAATTAGGTCATAGAGGGCTCAAAAACTTCTGTTGCATATGTTTTTAGATTCGTCTTGATGTCAGCTTTCGTTTAAAAAAAGAGCGGCGAGAAATTCTTATTTTTAAGAGGGGCATTGACAAATGTATGCAGGCCATTGTCGAGTTTCCCAAAAAAGGTTATGTTTTTTCGGTATTTTTTCATTTAAAAGATCAAAAATAGAGTCATAGAGGGCTCAAAAACTTCTGTTGCATATGTTTTTAGATTTGTCTTGATCTCAGCTTTCGTTAAAAAAAGCGGCGAGAAATTCTTTTTTTGAGAGGGGCGTTGACAAAAAGTATGCGCGCCATTGTCGAGTTTTCCAAAAAAAAATATGTTTTTTCGGTGTTTTTCGATTTCGTAGCTCGAAAATAGGATCATAGAGGGCTCAAAATTTTTTGTTGCAGATTTTATTAGATCCGCCTTGATGTCAAATTTCGTTCAAAAAAACGGCGAAAATTTTGCATTTTAAGAGGGGCGTTGGCAAAAGTATGCAGGCTATTTTGAGAAAAATTTCATAGTTTTCAAAATTTTTATTCTCAAATTAAAGTTTTGAATGAATTCAAAACTACATTTGTAGGTGAGGGTAGGCGAGGATAGGCGTGGTAGGCGAGGTAGAGTAGATAGGTTAACAGGTAGGGTGGATTATCTGCCCTAACCATTAACGCATTCGGAAGATTAATCTACCCAAACCACTAATGTAAATGAACCACTAATGTTCACGAACTACAGGAACAGTGCCCTAACAACTAATGTTCCCGAACGGCATAGGCGCCGATAGGCGCCTGCAGACCCTAGTGGATTAATAAAAGTGCCTTATAAAAGTGCCTTATTATTTGCTGTTACACTCGATATAATAAACATATGCGTAGAGTTTTGTTTTTCACTATTGCTATAACATACACTCGCCGTAGTATACTAGTATACTCGAGCTAAAAAAAGCGTCGGACCCAGCTGGGAACGAACTTTTGGGATGTCCTTAAATCGAGAGTCGACTGTATGTAATATTTTTGTACCGGGGGCAGAGCAGCTCCAATAATGCAGTTCTTGAGGGTGATTACTGATGTTTTCAAAATTTATCACCAGTGTTTTATAACTTAAATACCAAGTAAAACTTAAGCCTAAGCTCAAAAAACGTTTAGGCTAAACCCATCTTTTTCAATTTAGTTTGGAAATGCGGATTTTTATTTTTGGTATTTTTCGTGCCTGTTATACTTAAAGAAAAATGAAAAATTATATTCAACACACCTTCCAAGACACAAATTATCAAACTCCTCAAAAGTTTGCTTAATCCAATAAAAAGATGCATTCGTTCAAAATCAACCTACGTCAAGCAAATAAAATTTTCTTTGCCAAAATTTTGTTCTCTTTCTTTAAACCTGAAATACAAATTGCCGTCCAAAAACAATGAATTGGATTGGGCATTTTGTTTGAAGAGCAAGCAAAAAAAGAATAAGATTCACAGGCTCGAAATTCATTTTGCGCTAAGCACTAAAGACAACAGAACAAGGAGGGGGACGACATGGAAAATGAGCAGCAATCTCATTTCCCTGTGGTAAGTCATGAAAAATTAGAGGAGCAGTATTTTTCTTGGTTGGTTGACTTTGAGTATGTGAATGGTTGGCTAGCTGGATGAAGTGGCCCTTCACTCAGGTTTCGTCAGCAAAAAAGAAGAATTAAGAATGTCCCCAGGCACTTTTGTTATCCGTATGAATAACAGTTTAATTTTTGTTGCTTAATTTGTTAGTTCATGAATTTTGGTTTTGTCATTATGCTTGTGCAATATTAGTCGCATACTCTAAGACTTGCTTGAAAGTTTTATAAAAACCCACAAGTGTTTATTTTTCACCCTTTTTACTTTTATTCCTAATTCATGGGTGACAATCCAGTCTACCGTATTAAATCTAATGATCGGCAGTTCGCCTTATTTTCAAACCTCTAAAAATCTGAAAATTGTCAATGAAAAATGGCCTTATCTCTGAAAAGTTAGTCAAAAATAAGGAGGTGCCGCCTTATCAGAGCATGCCGACTTCTTAGAGGGGAGCGGAAATTAGAAGGCGGACGCTTATTTTTCGATCACAAATTTGAAGTAATTTACCACTCCAACAATGAAAGTTTTTATCCTATTTTCAAATTTTTTGTGATTTTGGGTAGTATTTTTAGGCCAATTGTTTGTCCAGGGAAGCCAAATTAAAGGGAGGGGAACTTTATATACGCATCTCGTAAGTCACAGGTTTGACTACCACCGGCTGCACACCATATATTTTATTTTCTTTTATCAACAATTTCGTGTAGAAATCATCCTCGGGCTCTTGACTATCCGACAAGACTATCAATGCAGGGTTTCACACCTAGTGTAGCTTATTCGTAGGCTAAAAATAGGCTACAGCTCCGATAATTGATGGTTTTGAGGGTTTCCTTTGACTGCTTTATTTACTGAATTTTTTCGACAAGTCACACATTTCATATACAGAAATTTAGCCAAGCTATCATACGGGGTAGAAGGTAATATTTTGTTAGAGCTAAGATTTAAAAACTTTTACTGATGTCCAATTCAATGCCAGCCAGTCCTGCACATGAAATTTCCAAATTGCAGCATTTGCTGACACTGAAGCTGAAAATGGTCACAATTGATTGGTTGATTGATAATCTTATTTAGGATTTCATCGAATTGGACATGGTTCAATGTTTTTTTTTTAAATTTAGCTTTAACTTTATACAAAATTTTTATCTGCATGATAGCTCAAATGAAAGCTGAGAATCTTAGCTACGTTTTGACACCAAACTTGTAAATAAAAGGAGAGAAAAAATAAGGTCTGCAGCCAGTGGTAGTCGAACCTGTGACCTAAGGCGATGCGTATATAAAGTCCCCCCCCCTTCAAGGTAGACTTGTTGTTGCAGACTTATTGTTCACGTGAATATTTTTCGATCCTGCCTATAAGTTCTATTACATTATAACTAAGGTTCTATATACTAAATTTTAAAAATTACAATTAGAAATGAAATCCAGGACTTCAAAGTCAAAACATTAGTAGAAAGCGACTGACATACGACTCGATACACATTGTGACTCGATACACCAACTCGATAAAGTTGCGACTCGATACGCCAACTCGATACACCGGGTCTCGAGTTCGACTCCCGCCGATTGTTATTTTTATATTTTGAAATTTTTTTTATTCTTTTGTATCAATATTCATCACTTCTAAGTTAGAAGTTCTAACCATATATTTACTTTGATAATGGCTAAACATGCGGAAAGCAGCTTAAATTTATGCGATGCCGCTGGATACCCTATTTCTTTTTTATCACTCGGTTTTCTCTTTAGAGTTTGGCAAAAGAGCCTACGAATAAGTACATAATCGAGAGAATCGCTCAGAATTGTCTCTAAAGTATGTGCGCGCATATTCCGTGCGCATATTTTATTCTCAAAGCCCCTATGTCCCTGAAGAGGGTAACCTTGTAACATTTTTTTAATTCATTCCCTTACGAATTTTTCATATTTTTAGCCGTTTTGTAGTTTCAGAACACATTTGAGGCCGTCCTAACGCATGCTGGCCTACCCTTTGCCTAAGGCTTTGCCTAAATTATAAAAAGACAATAAAATGGCCTGAAATTTTGTAGAAGGCACAAACTCTGTATGAAATCTCAGAAGGTGCCAAACACCCTAATGACGATGAGAATCAAGGATTCAGAGACGCTAAAAGATATTAAAGCCCATCACACATCGAAAAAAAATGACAAAACGTCAAAATAACACTAGACGAAGGTCGAACTCAAGACCCATGTATCGAGTTGGCGTATCGAGTCGTAACTGTATCGAGTTGGCGTATCGAGTCGTAACTGTATCGAGTTGGCGTATCGAGTCGCAACTGTATCGAGTTGGTGTATCGAGTCACAATGTGTATCGAGTCGTCGTTATACCGTAGAAAGCATAAAAAGACAACAATTCTTGTTCGTGGCATACAGTCAACTTTTTTTAGTTTCTTGTAGGCGAGCTTATGCTCATTAGATATCTAAGGACTTTTAGATTTAACCTTCTTGATACACTAACACCAAGTTCCGCATCTAAAACTGAGTTACCCGTCCTCAAAAGTCAAAATATCGAAGCGCATAGTTAACTCTTTAACTATGCGTGTCACGAAGTCGCGCCGAATACTAAATGTAGAAATGACTTTAGAAATATATCTGAACCCCAACGGAGGTAGGAAGTCGGATATCAAAACCAACTATAAGAAAACTATTTTATTTGTTGAAAGGGCCTTGAGAATAAATAAAATCTCTTTTTAAAAAATTTTTGAAAACTTAATGACCCACGAAACCCTAAAAATTATGACATCATACTTTCGTCATCCATTGAAAGAAAAAACATTATAAAATAAAAAAACATTATAAAAACCCAGATTACCTAAAAAACTTTATTAAAATTTTTAAGGTATGTTTTAATTCAAAAAAATAAATTATTTTCAACTTTTTGGAACTCATCAAAGTATCGACAATCATAAAATACTGAAAATTTTGATGCAAAAACCTTTTTTAGTCAAAGACAACTGTAGCACAAAATTACTCTAAACTTCTTGACCAAAAAGTTGAATCGAAAAATTTCGGGTTCTTTGTAAAAAAAATTTTAGTCATCGCGAATTTCACTGATTTTTCACTAATTGCAAATACAACTTGCAGCTATTAGCAAAGCAACCCTTAGCAATTATTTACGATATCATGTGTCTGATGAACTCAAACATCTGGTGCAAGCTCATTAAGTAAAAGACAGTCGGCCAGCAAAGCCTATCATTTTTAACAGGCAACTCTAGACTTTTTACTTTTGCAAAAACTTAAACTTTTATTTCATTTAAAGTGATTTAAAAGAGTGCGGACTTTTTGCCTTGTGTTTTTAAAATCAAAAGTAAACCCTTTACATAAATACACTGAAGAAAATTCTGCCGGTCTACACGCTAGGTGTCTACCCTGAAAATTGGTTTTACACAATTTAAGGCATTTTAGGCCATGAAACGATGGAAAGTACAGTTTACTTTCGCTTATAAGACACCACTGGGAACCGATCTAGGTCGTCGGTAACGAAGTGTCGAATAACTGTGGTGTCACTTGACAGAGAATAAGCCAGGGTTCGTAATTGTCCTTTTTAAATAGATTTGTCCTTTTTCGGGACCTCAAATCTTTTTTATTTTTGAAGTTTTTAGTCAAAATCTTTTTTTCGCTGCAAAATAACAATAAGCACTGGATAAAATGCCCCCTTTTCTTCAAAAATGGTCAAAATGTCCTTTTTTACCCAAATGTCCTTTTTCAAACTTTTTCCTTACGATCCCTGGAATAAGCTAATCTTAGCCAAATATGGTATATTTAGGGTGACGGATAACCGAAAGTACACTGTATATTTTTATTTTGCCGAAAGGCACTTTCCACAAAAAAATTGGTTCTTGTCGGTTATCCGGACTACCTTGGTTCTTCTCGGGACTACCTTGGTTCATGTGTGACAAGGTAGTCCGGATAACCGACAAGAACCAAAAATTTTACTCGGATTCGATTTTTTTGTCTTACAGGGTGCTCTAATAAAAAAAATTCCTTAACTTTGACGGTGTAATGGCCTTTTAAACTGATTTTAGGGGGTTTAGCCAGACTTTTTTTCAAAAATGCCCTAAAAAGGCCAATTCACTTTCCGATGTTTTTTAAAGAAAATTCAGATCGCTTTGCTTCTAATCTATTTTTTATTCTAGCCAAGTTTTGTTTACATCTCAACAACTAGGTTGTTAACAAAATATGGCTTGAAAATTGCATTTACAAAAATACATTTCAGGGTGTTCAAATTTTTCATTCCTGGGAAAGCTGTTAAGACAATGACTAGCTAGCTATTGAACTGAAATGGGTCTTCAAACCTTTTGTGAGCATCTGGCTGAAGAATCTGCTGCAGCTGCCGGAAAGCAGAATTTTACTGAATTATTGCTGACAAACTTTTCACTAACTAGCAATTTCACAGCATCGGTGATGGATTCAAAACTAAAAAATCTCAAATTTACTTTTAGAACTATTATGGTAATCTCTTTTAAAGGACCATAGCCGTCGCCGACAACGAGAATTTCAAATATTTGAATTCGCGCGGGACAGTTCTCTTTCGTCTTTCATTGTACTATTCTGAGTCATTCGAAGCAAGTCAAAAAACTACAGTGCGAGACGAAAGAGAACTGTCCCGCGCCAATTCAAACTTTTGAAATTCTCGTTGTCAGCGACGGCTATGGTCCTTTAAAGCTTTATTTTAACAAATTTTTAATAAGTTTTTAGATAACCATATCAGTGATCGGTGTTTTGGCAATATACTCAACTTGATGACACTGAGAAGTCCCTCACTCAGAACTGTGCCTTTTAAATACATACGGACACTTGCTGTTTATGACCTTGTTGGTTTTTGAAGTAGTTTTCCGGCGTATCATGAAAAGATCACAAAATCTTAGTTTATGGTGTTTTAAATTTAAAAAACTGGCTGAAATATGAAACACTCATCCAATTAACTCAGAACACCCAACCCGGTAAATTCGCCTTGCTCCCAAGCTGATTCTTTGAAATTATGTCTCAGTTAGTTTTTGAGGGGCTTACGTATTATATCGATCCCTTCATTTTATATATTTTTGTGAGTTTTTCTATTCATTTTTAGTTCATAACTCAAGCAATATGAACTTTCGGCAAATCTCCAGAGGAGAACAGGAATATTTATTGTGGTTTCAACTTTCGAGAACTTCCCAGAGGAGAAGAAAAGTTTATGCTGCCTGAATTATGAACAAGAACAAAATAAAGATAGATAAAACGAGGTAATCGAGATAATAGTACGGAAAAAACAATTATTTAAAAAAAAGTAAAAAATAATAAAATAATTAGTGGTGGGAGTAAAGCAAACTGACGAAGTTGGGCGTTTATCATTTTGTAGTGTCCTTGTAGGTATATAAAAAACTAGAGATACCAAGAAAACATCTTTCGCTCAAGTGTTAATCGAAATTTCAGGTGAGTTTAACAGCTATACTGGTTCATTTTCTTTTGGAAATTCTCAATATAAACGCAGCTCCCATAATTTATTATGAAGTCTATGTGGAAGATGTAAGTTTTCTGTATGCGTAATATGTCTAAAAATTGTCAGACTTAAGGTGCTTATTAATTCTTTTCTCGTAGCCGGACTGTATGTGGCAGTGTTGCTCACAATCGAGCGGTGATAATTTGCGTCTTTGATGTCTCCCATAATATTGCGCATTAAGATATCTGCTAATCCGAAAGCCACACAAAAAGACTCGTTTGCTAAGCATTGAGAATACTGTTCAGCTTAAAATTGTAATGGCCCTTGTGGCTTCCCTACTACTTCACTTGCCTATGGCCCTACAAAACACGGTATGGCCTTTTATCTTAAGTCATAAAACGCAATGAGAAAACGCTATCATTCTACAGAGTGCGCCAAAAGTCCTGACACGGAGAAAAATTCAAGATTTTTATGTCCAAACCTAACAATATTAAAAAAACAATTATGCCATTCGAAAGCTTAGAAAGTTCTGCAGAAGATGCATCATTCAGAATTTAAAATACCAACCTTTCGCATTTACGCAGGCACGTATTCTTTTACGCCAACTTTCGACCGAAAATGCGGAAAATTGAGAAATTTCTTAGGCATCAAGGGGTAGCGAATTTCCAGATTTTTTCAAAAAAATGTTTGATAAGTTGAAAAGATTGCTAGAGCGAGCTCAGTGAGTCAAAAAGAGATTTAAAAAAAGGTTGAAAAAAGTTTTGGTTGTTTTAAAGTGTTAGAAAAATTAAATACATCCTGAACTTAGGCTAAACGAAATCCAATGACTGGTAGATTAGTAAAAGGAAATAACCAAAGGTTGTTGTGCAGGTAAATAATGCCAAATAAATATATTTTTTTATAAAACACAGAAAACCCTGCTGTTCCAGAGAACCCTACTGGACAATATTCAACTACTACAAAATGCTGCGGGAATTCCTCCGCTTTTTCTGTGTCGTCCTGTTGATGTCACTCAATATAATTATTGCGAACAGTCTCCAAATAGCCAAAGTATTTTTTTATCCCTTTACTCACTATTACCTAAAACAAATCCTTCTACAGAAAAATCGGAGAATGCTTATAAAAAGGTCAAGTATGGCGGATTGTAGCAATGATTTGGCTTCTTCTTCTACCGCAACAGTTCCTGGCTCAACTACGCCGCTAAAAGAAAAGTCAAAGTAAGTTTGCCCTTTTAGTACTTTTGGCCTGGTCACAATCGAGGTCAGAACTCGGAAGTAGAGGTCTTTGGGGTACCGTAGCTTTGCTAGTTCTAAACATTTTTCCGTCCTGTAAAGTTATTCTATTTATTCTGAAGATTCTTTCGCAAATAATAGTTTCCCAATGGTAAAACAGAAAAAAATAAAGTTAACGTCGAACTGCCGACTTACGACTTCGACGTCTGTTATCCTATCTCCATTTTTTGACCTCAGCATAATAAAAGCCGACTCTGTGGTTTTAGCCCTTTTTAAGGTTGATATTGCTTGAAATTTAAAACACATTCTTTGTTACAGTTTTTCCATAAAAAGCGTTATAAAGTTTGAATTATATGTTTATGTAATTTAGAAGAGATTTGAATACCCTGATGAAAAGCTTCACAGAGAAGAAACTGACTGCATTAATGGCTGCTATCTGTTTCATATTTGTTGTGGGTAATGTGCCACAAATGGTGGTATATTTTTGCAAAAGCAATGAGATTCAAAACTCTAACAAGTGGTCTATTTTAAGGTTATGGTGGTTCAAAATGAAGCATTAGATAATATGTTTAGCTTCCAGGTATTTGTGTTGATGTTATTTTGACATTTAATCTTACTTTTCTGCTAGCCATGACCAATATATATTTGTTTTGCAGGTTTTTCGCAACATTGCCAACACACTCGAAGTACTCAACCATTGCCTTAATTTTTTCATTTTCTGTGCAGCTAGCAGTGAATACACACGAGCATTTCTTCTTTACAATTGTCGTTTTCTGAGAAGATGTTTTCTTCGGATCCCTTGCTGTGCTCGCATAATGTATGCCCGAAGGCTCAATAGGTTGGAATTTTAGGGACAATACTTTTAAAGGGGAGGGAACTTTATTTACGGATCGCCTAGGGTCGTAGGTTCAAACCCCGTGGGTGCACGCCTTATTTATTTTACTTCGCTTTCAGTAAGTTCACTGACTTCTAGGGGCAAAAACCATATAGTAATCGATTGTAACTATTTTCAGCACTGCTTTACTGTTAGCAAACGCCCTAATTTTGGGACTTCAAGTAAATGACAGACCTATAGGATGACATGGAATTAAACATCGTTGAATGTTTTTGAAAATGCATCTCTAACTACATATTGCTTTTTTCTCTGTATGATAGCTCAGATCGAATGCCTAGAATTTGGGCTAAATTTCAGTATATGAAATGTATGATTTGTAAAAAAAGTCAGAAAATTTTAACAAAGCCAGTTAAAGAAAAACTACAAAAATGATCGATTCCGGAAATAAAGCCGATTTTAGCCTGTAAATAAGCTTTAGCCGGTGTGAAACCCCGCGCTGTTGATTACACTGGATAGAAAAGAATGTGAGAATAATTTTGACATCAAACTTGTAAATAAAAGCAGATAAAAAGATAAGGTTTGCAGCCAGTGGTAGTCGAACCTGTAAGTTAGGCAATGCGTATATAAAGTTCCCCTCCCTTGAAAGTCAAAATCTGATTTTTTCATACTTTTTTCTGTCGCTATTGCGTCGTTGAAATGGTGACACAAAAACAGGCATATTTTCAAATAAAACTTTGAATCGAATTTTCTGCTTTTCAACCAATTATGACAATCATCATTTCAAAAATTTTGAAAATTCCCTAAAATTTGGATTTCGGCCGTATTTTTTGAGTACGCGACGTTTCGTCCTCGGGGCCGTTTCGTCCTCAGTTCTTATTATCTTACATTAATTAAAATAATTGTTCCGCCCCTGAAAAACTCATGCCCAAACACTAATGCTGCGCATTTGTGTTTTTGCGATGTTGCGATGCGATGTTTTTGGGTCCGAGGACTTGCGATGCGATTTTGCGATGTTTCAAAACTTTGCGATGCGATGTTTAAGGCAAAATTTCGTGCGATGTTGCGATGTTTGCGATGCGATATATCGCATCGCACGCAGCACTACCAAACACCTTTTTGAGAATTATTTTTCACGTGAATGTACTTTACGGAAGAGATAGGTAGTTATCTCTCCAACTAAGTTCTCAACTAAAGGCTTTTCTACCCCGTTTTAGTCACTGGAGCTGGGCAAAAAGAATCTTTTGTTCAAGAGTCTTGCTCGGAATTATGTCTAAGGTAAGTGAGTGCGCGCATCTCTAACTCTCAAGCCCCTGCGCCCCGAAGGGGGCGCAGGGGCTCGGGGGCTTGGAGTTGAGATGCGCACACTTACATACCTTAGACGCAAATCACTCGAAAGTGACTCTGGATGCATGAAAAAATATATGCATACCAGAGTTTCTTTATGCGGTAGGCCCCAGTTAACAAAACTATGTTCAAATCACATCTTTTAGGGTATCTGGATACTTGTTTAAGTTGATTTTTTTGGTTTCTTGTGCAAAAAATCAAGTTTTGGTTATACTTAGACAAGGACGAGGCTGAGGACGAAACGGCCCCGAGGACGAAACGTCCTGAGGACGAAACGTCCGTGTCCCTTATTTTTTCGACTGAAAACTTAAATAAAATATTTTAAGTCAATGTGATCTGCCATCAGGAGTAGGAGATAATAGCGGCATATTTGGCCACAATTCCAACAAAAAATCGACCACAGCAATCATCTCTTCAGTCACTATTTCTCATGAAAGCGAAAACGGCTTCAAGAAGTATTCCAGCTGCTCCACCGCTATAGTCTACCGTGACAATTTGAGTCCACCTCAAAAAAGGTATTCTTGTGGGATGTTTCACAACCACACCACATCAGAGACCACATCTCAAAGCACTACTTTAACCACTAATACCACTAAAACAGAAGAATTAGTGGTGGTACAACACAACAGAAGAAATGCTGATTTTGCTGAAAGCAGTGACGATTTTTTGTAATTGTAAATAAATATTGTAACAAACTGAGGCTGTCGTAAACTAAAGTCCGCAAAATTTGTGGAAATGAGCAAATTTCGAAAATATACAGTGCTTGCAACATATCTTTCGGGCAAAACTATCTTCATCTCTAAATTCATCCAAACTTTCATAGTTTGCAGTTTAAGAGAATCTTTGTAAGGTACACCCTGTATAAAAGAGCGTCCCTCAACTTCAGGGCCTCAATACCGGCCAAAAGTGCTCTTATAGTTACTCTTGTATCCAGGCTGATCTTTTAGTACCACTGGAGACCAGTCCAAGGTGTTCTTATATGAGAGTGGTCTTATATCTAGGTGTGGCTGTATATTGAAAGAATGCTGATAATAATTTATATTAACGCGGGAAAGGCGGAACGTACTAAACTATGCGTCTTGTGCAGAACTTCACGCTGGACATGATAGTGCTAAAAAAATTCGGGAAGAGGAACTATCGAAACGGGTAAAACAGCTTCTGAAAATAGGTAATTTTCACCCATTCCCAACCATCTGGAATCTGAGCGAAATATGGGTGGTACTCGCTAAAATTAGTGCACCACCCATGTGTATTAATATTCCAAAATGCAGGGCGTTATCAGGGCTTTCTATTTAGCACAAATTTCTATCTGCGTGGTTGCAGATTCACAGAGAATTTCGATTTTCCTGAAATTCTTGATTTCGCCTGACCATAAACTGTGTGCAGAGATGATACTCAGATGAATGCAGAAGTAAAAAAAGTGAAAAAACCTCGCTGTTATTTCGGCACAGAAAACACTCATAGTTTATCATGACAAAATGACCAAAATGAATGTAGAAGTCTCAACACAAATTTTCTATAACTTTGTCTCCACTACGAAAACCATTAATTCTGACAATGAATTCGTGCTCAGCAGGGTCAATTTTCTTGACAAAACTGCTCTTTAAAATTCAAGGTCACTGTCAAATTTATAAATAAAGATTACAATTTTAAATTCAAATATTTATTGCATTGAGCGGAATTTAAATTTCGACAGTGACTTTTTTTAAATTTAAAAGACCGTGGTTTTTGCGCACAGCGGTTGTCCCCTCACAATTCAAAAATTTTTTTAATCAATGAACTTCTGTACGGATTTTTCAACATGGTTTCTAACAAAACAAGGCCTAGAATTTATTTTTAGAAACCAAGTTGAAAAATCCATACAGAAGTTAAATGATTAGGAAAAAAATTTGAATTGGCGGGGACAACCGTTGCGCGCGAAAACCATTGTGCTTTAAAGGATTTGTGTAGTAAAGGAAGATATTACTTATAGGTTGAAAAGTAATAGAGCAATAAAAGTCGTCTACCTCGTCTGATCTGTCAACGCCAACTAACGTTGCGTTTAAATAGTTTATAAAAAAACAGCAGATTTAAAATAACTGTGAATACAAAGAAAAATTTTAAAACAAATATTTTTATATTCTTGGAGGGAAAAAAACTATTTCCGTGAATTCAAATTTCGAAATTTCAATTGGCATCATCGACGATGTTATTTTAAAGAAACAAGAAAAATATTGTGACCCCTTAACACAGGCTGCCATCTCAAAATTAAAAAAAATACATTTTGGCAAAAAAGACCTTTTGACCGTTTTTGAAGAAAAAAGTGCATTTTATCTAGTGCTTATTGCCATTTTGAAGCGAAAAAAATTTTTTGACTAAAGTTTCGAAAAGAAAAAAGATTTAGGATTCCAAAAAAAGGACAAATCTTTTTAAAAAGGACATATGGCAGCCCTGACTTAACATCATAGGTTTTTTTTTACCAACTATACAGTTTGCAGGAATAGCTTTCTAAAAAGTTCAGAAAACAACAAAATGACGTCAAATAATTTGCATTTTGGATAATTCCTTGCGACGAGCGCTGTATTATCTGTTCCATGCTGGTATTGCAAATTTTGTGTTCAATTATTATGTAAAGCTGAAATAAAACTACTTTTTATCACCAAATACATAACGAAAAAGAGTAATAGTCCAAGCAACATAAAACTAATATGTATACAATAGTCTCAAATAAATGCAAATACTTGGGGGCGTGGTATTCCGAGTCTGCTAGTTCTCCCAAATTGGGTACTGTATAAAAAGGCACATTCTCAAGTCAATTCCATGTTTTTATTGAAACAACTCTTGACTGATCTAATGGCTCTGCAAGTAGTCTTCACTTCTATCATTTTATCTATTTGTTAGCGGTAATTAATGCGGCTGCAAACCCAAATGTTTCAGATGAAGCCATATCCAAATTCGAAGAATTTTGTGGCAAGTAAGTCATGAGTGAAAACTTTTTCGACCTTTTCTTGGAGTCCCTTTTTGATAAAATTTTAAGTTTTTTAACTTATAATGGCAACTGCTTTGTTAAAGAAGCTTTGTTACTTTACTGCATTAAAAATTTAACTTAAATCGGTAAAATTCACAAAATGAACATAGTCGCCCGTGTTGTTAGTGCTCAAGCTTAGGGTCGGTTAGAACAGACTTTAACACCTTTTTCTGTAAGATAAAACAGATAATACTGGAAACACTTTTAAAAAGCCAAAAAAATATAAAAAATTGTATAAAAAAAAAATTTTGACCAAAATGGGGGGAGGGGACTTCCGGGAATCCTCGCAATATTTCAGATTATACCGTATTCACTCTATTAACTCCCCACCCCATGTTTTTTACTAAGATTTTTGACTAGGATTATTTCACAGTTAGGGCCGTTTTTAAGTAACAATTTCAAGCTTTTTTAGAGGTTAAAAATTACTCTCCATGGAGGTTTAGCAGAGTGAATATGGTATTTATGAATCAGAAGGGAAGCTAGTCTACAAAAAGTTAAGATAAAAAAGTGTCGGACCCTGGGCGGAAACGAACTTTTGGTGGACGTTAATGGAAAAGTCAACTGTATTCAGAATTTTTTAAATCTGCAAGTTGTATTAGAAAGACTTTGAAAATTTGTTACTATAAATTTTTGTACAAATCCAGCCGTCTGAGTGTGTTTTGAAAAAAATACATATTTGTGCAAATTAGGTACAAACTGATCTTTCACAACCATGAAGAGCATGAAAAACGGCAGAGCATTTTCGCGAAAAATTTGGACAAAATCAAAGAATTGAATGACAAAAAAGCGGGTGGTACAGATGTGGTGTTTGGTGTCACCAAATATAGTCATCTCACATTCGAAGAATTCAAACAACAGGTGTGTTTGCAGAGTTGGATTTGATGCACTAATAAAAAAAATGGGTTCAGATGCTTTTGCCTGACAGTTTCAATGTTACGGCTGATACTGGTGTCAATATGGTGGGCAATGATACCATGTTGGACTCAATTGTTAACCAAGGTGGAATTTTGTAAATTTAATCCCTAAGAGTATTTTAAGAGACACATTTAGACCAGCAATCAATTCCCACCAGCTTTGATTGGCGTGATTATGGAGTAGTAACTGCCATCAGAAATCAAGGTGAACTTTTTAGCCAAAATTAAGTTATCATTAAATTTTTCCTTTTCCAAATTTCCGAGTCGGATTCCCTAACTTTAGCAAAAAATCATAACTTCGGGTACGAAGACTAATAACACGAAACCTAGAAATTTATTTATTTTAAACTCTTTTTACGATAATATGTCCGAGATTGCCAACGACTCCCCCCAAATGCCATTTAGCTAATTTTCAGGAAAAGATGCTGAAAATTTCAGATACCCTATAAAATTGGCTCTTACCCAGTAAATTACTGGCTATAAATTCGGGAATTTTTTATCACCGCAATTTTAAGGAAGCTGCGGATCTTGCTGGGCTTTCTGCACTGCTGCAGCCCTAGAAAGGTAAACAATACCATTTTTCCTAATTTTTCAAAAACCTTTGTTAAGTGCCTATCTCTACCGAAATTACAAACAACAAGGCAGAGCATCTCCTAACATTGTATTGTCCACCCAGCAATTGGTTAGCTGTGAGACACACAGTTTGAAGTGTAATGGAGGTTATGTCAGCTGGGCCATGAACTACATTTCCAACAATGGACTACACTATGACTCTGACTACCCATATACTGGCACTAGCACTAACTGTGCCACAGTTAATGGTGCTACAATTAAGCCCGACGGTGTTCATGATCTCAATTCCTACTCTGAAGAGCAGTTAAGAACCTACCTCTACAATAATGGACCTTTTAGCAACGGTCAGTTAAGCTAGATAGTCTGGTCTTTAAATTACCAATTAATGACCCAGAATTGTTCTTTTTGTCATAATATTTGATAAATTAATAAAATTTTTGTGTATTCAGGTTTTGCGGTAGGAAATGAGTTCCAGTTCTATAAAAGCGGAGTCTTCAACCCATCCAGCTGTCCCACTACTGTTAACCACGCCATGCTTATTGTAGGCTATGGGACATCTAACAACACCCCTTATTGGCTAATCAAGAACCAATATGGAAGTAGTTGGGGCGAGTCTGGCTACATTCGAGTCATTCGCAATGTCAACAAGTGCTCTCTCAAAACACAGAATTACGGCCCATACTACAATATTTAATCTGCTTATATATTGTGATCTGAATGTACGCTTTAATAATATGTAATTTTGAAATAAATTTTATATACTTGAATAAAAAAACCATATATTAAAGGTAATATTTCAATACACTTTTGGTGTGCCCTTTGACGAGGTATTCTGTTTTCGCTCGCCTATGGGATGGTTTTATTAGATAGCCAGTATGCCGATCGAAATCAAAATAGCTAAGGTCATTGGCCAAAACCTTTAAATAAAAAGGCTAGTGAAGTATTTAAAAGCCACAGAGCAACCAAAGCAATTTGGAATTTAAAGAGAGAGGGGCTTTATATGGGCATTCCCTAGGTTAAACGTTCAACTACCACTGCACCGTACACACTCATTTCGGCATAAATAAAAAACTATACCTGAATGAATCGTCGGTGAAATTAGGCTTTTTAGGGGATTCTCAGCGCTCATTCTATGATATTTGTGTTGAGCAATTCCAAAAGCCTTCAGATAGTCTATTGTTACAGTCGGGAATCACCGTACAATGATTCATCAATTACAATTGTTAAACAATATCTACTGGTGAAGAAACATGTACAATTCCAGCAGTTCTGCGGTTTGAAATCCCAAGTAGTTGAAGGGCGAGATTCCGATAATATTTTACACAACAAATTGTCAGAACAAATACAACAATGGAATGAGAATGAATTACCGTATTTCCTCTAATAGAGCCCCAAATGTTTTATTTTTCGAATGCCCAAAAATCTTGAAATTGTAAATCAAAAATGGCCCTAACTCTGAAGTTCTAGTCAAAAAAACAAGGGGGGGGGCGCTATTAGAGGAAATACGGTACACACACAGATATTATGTATATTGGACAGGTATTAGGGATTTCAAACAAAACAAAACTAATGAACATCACAAAAGGTATCAAAATAAATATAGTGGCAATAAAAGCTTGAACCAGTGAGATAATTATTATAATAGACTGTTGTGCTTTTAATTTCTTTTTCAAAATTTGATAAATAAACATTCCAAAACAAAAGGCTCTAGCAAAACAAAAGAAACCAGCAGGGCAAACCCGATCAACATTGGTAAGAAAACATTTGAATAAGAATATTTGAATAAGATAAAAAACATTTGAATAAGATAAAAAAAACATTTGAATAAGATAAAAATTGTAATACTTGCAATTTTGCGCACCGGACTGTCGAATCAAAAATGGCGAAAGCTTTCAAAAATCAAGGTTGAAAAAGGTTGGACCCTAGAAGGGAACGAACTCAAGGTGTGGCCGTTAAATCTGGGCTTGATTACTAAAAAATGAAATTTCTACCCCCACTACCTTCTCCTGGCAGGGTCAAACATAATATTAAGGGCTGCAGCCCGGTAAGATTTTTGTTGTGTGCGTAAAATGGGTGAATTTTGGGTGTGGCATTCTGTTTTTTGAAATTTCAAATTTTTTAAAGTTCGTTCTAGCCTGATAGACTGTATGAAATCAAACAAGCCGAATTGAGCATCGCCTCGATCTTACCAATCAAACAAAGAAAACAAAAAAGATACAGCAATGGAATTATTAATTGTCGGATGCAGGAAGCAGCCCTTTTAATGGATCACTTACCTTTGTCACTTTTCAAAAAAGCAATTTCCCTTTTATTTCACTTTTGATTAAAAGCAAAAGCCACAGGAGGGCAGTTAAAGAGAGCATTAACTAATTAGTAAGGCTACAACAATCGCTGGAAGGAAACACAAAAAGTTTTGGCAAGAAATAAATTAATTCTGTCAGATTGTAAGTGTTGCATAATCACACACAGCCGATCCCCTGTGGTGAAAATCCATTAGCCACTGTTATTGTTTACTGTACAAAAAATCCAGTTTGGTTCCTTCGGAAAGCTCCACCTGACTAGTTAACTTTGTCTGCATATATAATAGCTCAGCTGGAGCATTTGACCATCGGCTTACTGGGGTGAGATGCTTGTAGTTGCGCAAATGTTGACTTGCATTTCTTTGAGTTTTGCTTAATTTTTTTCAGATTCACAGCTTTTACGGATTACGGTAGCTTAACCAACCGCTTATTGGATTAGACAGCGAAACCGAACAAAGGTGTCTTAGGTTTAGTGCTGTAAATTTTATTAATTGCACCGGCTCCAAAAAATTTTTGCACCGGCATCAAGGGTTTAAAATCTTTACATCTACACCGAATCAGGCACCGGTCGGTGTAGGTACGAGCAGGCGCGGCATTAGTGGATTCACATAGCTGACTGCTAGTCTGACGCCATCTGTTATAAAATTTTTGTTGGCCGAATTTTAACACAAACGAATTAACCACCAGCTGTAAGAAGTATTAAGGCCAGTGCGTATACGAGCTCAAAATTACCAGCACTTGCTCCAAGTATTATGAATGTTTGACTCGGCATCTGCACCGCACTGATAATGATCCCAAAAACTAGAGTAGAATTCGGTTGATTTTTGGATTACTCGGTTTAAATAAAAAAAAGTCTTTTATTGAACCTAGTGTTCGGTTACGTTTATTAAGGTAAAAAAGCAAAACTCACACACATTAACCTGCTCCACAAAAATACAAATTCTTTTCTTCCAGCTGCTTTTACGGTCATCATTATTATTGTGTTCTTGTATGTGTGTGACTTGTTAGAATAATAAGTGACCAGTCAATTGTCTGACAAAAACAAGAAGAAGAAAAGCAGTAAATTATAATAATTGCTTGCTTGAGCAATATTCTGCTTCAGCAAAACAGTGGCTAACAAAAAACATCTGTAATTTTAAATATCTTACTTTACAAAGAAAATATTTGTCTTCGGTCATTCACTATTGTAAAGTGGTGGATTTAAGGTAAGCAATAAAGCTTACGTAATTTTTTGCGAATCATAAATAGACAGAGTATAGCTATTGCAAACAAAACCAAAGTAACGTAATTATTGTAATAGGAACTCTGTCTCTAATACTAACCACCCCCTTCCTATTTTTGAGTAAGATTTCAGAGTTAAGGTCACTTTGGATTGATAATTTCAAGATTTTCACGGGATTTTAAAAAGGTAACCCCGGGTTTCTATTAGAATAATTACGGTAATATTGATCTTTATGGGTTTGGTCCATTTTCTTGGAACCATTACTTTGTCAACAGCGTACCGCAAATTACACTCTAGGGTGCTTTTCTATTGAAGGCGCTTTTTTCCAAGTACTGGCTATTAACAAAAGGCAAAATGTGACTTTAATTTATAGATGGTCTTTTTCAGAGTACTTTAACTTCATTTTTAGTGATTTATCACATTTACTCTGGCAAGTGTAGATCAGCGTATCTTACGGTGGACTCAAACATGTTTTTATTACTTTTTAAACTTCAAGAGACTTGTCTGAATCCGTCGTAAGATACGCTGGCATACCCTTGCCTGAGCCTAAATTTAATAAATCACATAAAAAGTGACCTTAAAAAGACCATCTATCTTTCAATAACTGAAGCCGCAATTTTTTGAGTGAAATTTTTTATTTTAAATCAAAATTTTCTAACAAATGTTTCTTTTATCTTTGTTTAATAAAAATAAATATTATTTTTTCGTTATTATTATATAAAAATAGAAGTGAGTGTGGATTTCATTCAAATAAGTGTCAAAAAGTGGCTTTAACTCTTAAATCTTAGTCCGAAATAGAGGTGTGGCTTCTTAAGAGAGGGCTTATATAAAGATAAATTCTTGGCGTTTTCTAGCCAGTGGCAATGTTTTGACTACCGCTTTCACTACCGTTTTCATTCAGACACTGCAAAAAACAATAAAATTTTCATCATCATCAAAATGACCCTGAGAAGCAGCATAAAGAGTTGACAGTTATATCCTCCAACTCCTCTTCCTATTCTTGTGGTTGTATTGTTGTAGAGCGGCTATTGCTGCCAACCCTCAAATCCAACTTCTTTCTTCTTTTTCAAAAGAAAAACTTGATTTTTTCCTCAGGATGGGCTTGTCATGTGGTGAAGAGGAGCATAGATGCTTTCAAATTTACATTTTTCACTCCTTTCCGATTCTTCTTCTCTTATTATTTTCTTGAGGCAAGGTAAAATTAATTGAACGCAGTATTTTTTGTTTATTTGTTTATTTTATTTTCACTTAATAACTTAAGTTCGATTCCTCGTGGTTGTGTGTGGTATTTTGGCTGCATTTAATTGTCTTTGACATCTTTTTGATTATGATTTCGTTGGTTGACATTAATTTGTTCTATTGAGTTAATAGTCTTGCTCTTAAATTTTTTAGAGCTTTTAAAGTTTTGAGCAGAATATGTAGTTCTAGACCACAAGTAGGCCACGAAGATAAATTAAAATTTTCAGTGGCTAAACCTGGTATACCTTATTTTATCTAAATTTATGTTTAAAACTTTAAAATTGAATTTTATACCTTCTTTTAACATAATTTTTCGAAATTTTTGTATCATCATGTAGCCCTAGACCTCAAAATACTTAAATCTCTTCATTTTTCGCAATAAAAATGTTTAGCTCTGAGGACCAGGACTACATGATTGTGCAAAAATTTGAAAAAATTATGTTAAATAACGGTCGAAAATTCAATTTTAAAATTAGGCGGAAGATTTCCGACAAAAGGCGGCGGATCTTCCATATAGCCAAAATACCTGAGGCGTACCAAGGCTCTTAATTCAAAATCGTCTAAAATCAGTACTTTAAACCAAAACCCAGCAGAATCGTTCAAAATTCTGCAAGAATTGGTTATTTTAGGATTTTTTTGCAAAAAAGTAAAAACACTTTCGGGTGAAAATCAATTAAGCGCTGATCAAACCAGCACACTTGGAAGCTCTGTTATTTTATAGAAAATTGATTTATTTTATTTGAAAATATATTTCTAAAATATCAGATCTTGAATTAATATTTCTTTTACCTAATACAGAAATTGGACTAGTGATCTGGCTTATCAAGCAAATCTGAGTTCCAGCGTTTTATATATAGCTAAATACCGGCTGTTTTAGCAGAAATATTGTTAGAAATTAGTGAAGCGTTGTCAATCAGACTTACTAATGCTTAGTCAATCAACCTGCAAGACACCTTTCTTAGCTAACTTTTTCTGATGGTTGCTTTTGTGAAAAGAAAGAAGATTGTCTGCGAGGAAGTTACTACATTCATCTTTTTGCATCGATTGCTATAATAGGTTGGATTGGGCAATACAGATTGGAAGAGGCAATTTTTTCACAAAAAAAATCTTCCGGATTCCAGTCAGTTATGCTTAACAAGATGGCATTAACAGACGAGGCGAGCCTATTTTACAGTTCAGTCGGTTTTCTAGTCCATTGTAGCTAATTCGAGGTTTGGCTGTAGAAAATACTCAAAAATCCACGGCAGGACAAAGCAAATTTTCGGTTTGATCTTTCTCGATTCTCCAGATTCAATTTTTTCTATATGTTTATCAAAAATATCAAATTCCATTTGGTAATCAGATTATGCCCTAGAAGAAGCCCAAGAAGTCATAGCATAGTTTTCAAATCGCTTTGTTCAGTTGGGGTCTTTTTCTAGTCAATTTCCGAATTCAGGGGCTCTCATTGATTTGGTATTTTCTAACTGAAAAAGAGAAAAACAGACGAAAAACGATGCGATAAAAAAAGTTAAAAAAAACTCGTAATTGGAATGTTTTTGTCATTTTTATTATGCTGTATCATTAACTTGTGATTTCAAAATAAAATATAATTATTTTGCAAACTTTTTAGATTTGCATAAAAATTATACTTGAGACGGGCGAAGTTCAGCTACAAAAACTCTTTTCAAATAAATTGTTATTATATTAGATGTATCATTTTGTCAAGACATAATATTATTCTATGGGAACTATGATTTTTGTGTGGAAACTAAATAGGACGAGAAAGAAATGGAGCCTGCTAAGTTGTTTTATTCTCACCTCCTTGTTGCTCATCGACTCTATATCTTGTATTCCAATTGACAACAGTCTGTCAGGTTAGTTTTATTGACCTTTAAGACTTTGTTGACAATAGTGAACGGTTTTTGAGCGCAGTCCTGCTTTTTTTTTGCTAATTTCTGGAACACCCACCCAGCAAGTTGCCTTAGTCCCCAAGCTGATTTTTCTGTAAAAAAATATTTTGCTTTTTCCTATATTTTTACATGCTATTTTTTAACTTTTACAATTTTGTTTTAAAAATTATTGAAAACTCAAAAAAAATAAACATTTTTAAAAAAAAACAGCTCGGATGACAAAAAATAAAATAAAAAAATCAGCTCGGAGGGGTGTTATAGAATTGACTGGAGTGGGTGTTCCGGAATTGCTCCTTTTTTTCGGTTGTGCTTAAGCGCAAAGCCGTCCAGTTAACGTTAGTATGGACTCACACTTGTTTTCCAAAATACAGGATCCCTCCGAACATACGCTGGCCTCCTCTCTGGCCTCCTAAGCCGAAAAATTAACAGAGAGAGAAAGTAGCTCAAAATCCCGCTACCTATCGTTCAACATAGCTCAATTTCATGTAAATTAAAACGTTTTATTGTTCAGATGATCCAGCAGTAACCTGTGGAGTAGACTCTTTATCCATAGACCTTCAAACAAAAAAGTCTTTTACTGGTAGAATATTTGTCAAGGGTTTTTCTCAGGATCGCAATTGCCAGTAATTTTACTATGATTGTGTGTATTAGTTATTATTAATAATAATTTATATAGATTAATGGCAGATGGCAAAAGTAAAGTTATGGGTTTTTCAATAAACTTTGAGAGTTGTGGACTGAGGAGGAATAGAGAGGTGTGTGCTTAAGTTACAGTACTTCTTGCAAATTTTACAACTCAAATTTGGTGGTTTTAATAGTGTGTACCTGGTTTTTGCTTTATTGGGCAAAGAACCCGATTTTCGGTAAACTGACTGATTCTACCACAGTTTTTTCTCCAAAAAAGTTTCATGCGTTTTTAATACTCTTAAAAGCTATATTTTCTAGCTGTTTTTTTTGAAAATGAGCAAAAAAAGTAAAAAGAATTACATCGATACTCAACTGCTAATGGTAAAAATCACTAAAAAAGAAAAAAATAATAATTTAAAAAGTAAAAATATAATTTTTTGTTCAGATGAATGGAGTCAGGTTGTTTCTCAAAACTAATTATTTTTTTTGAATAATTCTAGAAGTTTAGCATATCAACAACAGTCGTCGTCTCTTTTCACCCTGTAAGTGAAAAATTTAAGATCTTTATATTTCTGTCCAAAATAACCCTCCCTCTTACATTGAAATTAAAAAATTCCAATTATCGAATAATTTGAAAAATAACCTTCAATCTTTTGACTTGCTCCCTTTGTTGTTTTTTGGGGCTTTCTAGGATTAGACGAAATTTTGTCCAGCGTATGTTAGGACGGGCTCAAAAATATCTTAGATCCATATTTGAGTCAGTCCTAACATATGCCGGCCAGCCGTTGGAAGAGCTTAAAAAAGCACTCAAAGCAACAATAGAGGCACTAAGGCATAAATCAGGGCTTCCAACTCAAAATTTTGAAATAAAGGACATTTGGTCAAAAACGCCATTTTATCCAGTGCTTAATGGGTTTTGAGTGCCAAAAATAAAGATTTTGACGTGAAAGCTCGAAATTCTAAAGATTTCAAGTCTCAAATAAAGGACAAATCTTTAAATAAAGGACGTTTGGAAGCCCTGGCATAAATATATACCGACATACCATATCGGGCCGAAAACAGCCGTTGAGAATTATTCAGAGAAAATACTGTCGTTGTAAATTTTTTAACCACTTTTTTATTTAGATCTTCATCACAAAAATTGATCGAGCTTATAGACTGAATTGTTATTACCAAGGTGTTTTTGTCAACATTGTAATCAATTTTACTCAACTAATTCAATAAGTATAGAAGCCAGAAGAAGTGTGTCTCAACAGTTGGATGTCAGCATGCTTACCACACAAACTATTTACAAGCAAACAAACATGCCTGTTTGCAGGTTACTTACAGCTTGAAGAAATCCTTGGGTTATTTTATTCTTCTCTAGGTACGACATATTGTCGGAGGGAGCTTCTGGACCACCTGTCAAATACGCCAAAATCGGAGATCTTGTCTATCATAAATGGTATTCATTTATATTGTTACATCTTATGTTTTTATGTATTTTCTTTGTAGGAGTTGCGAAACAGATATAGCAAACTTGTATTGCATGAAAGTACATAGCTGTACAGTCAATGATGGTCAGGCGGAGAGCTGGTTTATGTACTCGACCAAATGGGGTAAGCCTATCATAGACCTTAATACTGTAGTTCTTGTAATTCGGTGGCTGTCTGTAGGAGTATTATAAAATAAGGTGGCCCACCAATTACAGCAAAAATTTGTAAACATATTTTAGGAATAAAAATAGTTGTCCCCGAAATTTCTTCCTTGAAATCTTTAGGGTTGTCAAACCCTTCAAATTTTTTCGGTGGTTTTGGTGGTTGTCTTTTGAAATCAAAGCTTAGCGTAACAAACCTTAAAATTTTGTGTTCATATTACATATTACATATGTTTGTACACAAAATCCACAATAGTTTTTACTCTGCAGTTGTGAAGTAGATGGCTATGTGCTTCAACGGCTAGACTATACCAGCGACTTATCAGCTGGCCAGACGGCATACGTCTTCAAGTTCGCAGACAAGCCCACTCTACACTTTAACTGCCAAATTGAGTTGACCCTACGGGACCAGCATACTGGTTGCACATATTCTGTAAATTTTTATCAATCAATAAAGTAATAAAAATTGTAATATTTTGTTTTTCAAGCAGCCGCAATGTGAGCGTGGAAGTGAAGGTAGCTACGCAGATGGACCCCCTTCAGCCCCTCCAAAACCTGAGCAATACATTAGTTCCCAACAACCACCCCTAGATGAATATCCCACACCCACTCCATTACCCAACAATAATAACGGCTATAATACATGGCAGGGATTGTCCAGTAGCTACAATCTTAATCGTGCCTCAGGCATTGCTCACCAACCATTGCCAGGTGCACAATACAGAATAGCGGATAACAGGTCGACGAGTGCTGCTCCACCCGCTTCTTACGTGGCTGGGACACCACCCAACTACAATGAAGCAGTCAAGTATGCGGATGGCTCAGCAGTAGCTAATGGGTCAACCCAAACACAGGTGTTTCCAAGCAATAAAGGTGGGGGAGCTGGAGTATAAAAACAAGAGTTTTGTTTTATTTTTATAGTGATTGAAGGAGTTTCCTACGAAGAACAAGCAGTAACTGGATCTCCATATGCTTCTGACAATTTATCTCCTTCGAAAACGACGGAAGTGGATGTTGCCTACCAGGTTGTGTTTTGAGCTAGTTTTTAAAATTAATCTTGTTGTATAAAAATGGGTTTGTGTTAGGATGAAAGAGATGCGTTTGCCATGAATGCTCCTACTACAGTTGATTATAGATCTTCGAATAATGCTGGAGGCAAGAAACGAATCATTAAGAGAGGTTATATTATTTGGCAACTTTAAAGCATATACATGCCCTCTTAAACCAGGATACGCAGGCCTACTTTTTTCTAAAGATTTGTACTCTATTTGAGACCCCAATTTTTTTGAATTTTCGACAATATCGTCAAAACTAGGGTTGGGTAATTCTCCGGAGAAATACTTTCCGGGTAATTACCCGGGTAATTACCGGTAATTACCCGAAAAGCGGAGAAATACTATTTGCTGATACCTAAATGAAAAAATGTATCTGCTGGGGGTCGTGAAAAAGGAGACCAGGAGTGTAAAGGAAAAGCATGGCTCAAGCGGGAAATGATTCCTGCATAATTAGATATTAAACATTGCTCCCTGGCTCTGACTTTGACGCAATTCTGAAGCAAAAACAGAAAATTAGAACGCTTCATACTTTTATAAAAACCAACCTCCAAGCGTTTCTCCATTCTTTTCGCAATTGACTTGTAGCCAGCATTGCAGAACTTGCACAAACCGACCACTGTTAAATCCCCATTTGCATTTCTTTCTTCAACTCGATTGTAGTAATTCCAACACCAGGAAAAGGGCTTGAATTTTGACATCTAAATTTTCCATCTATAATACGAATAGAGCAGCAGAAAAAAATAGTTTCAGAAAAAAATATCGAAGGTCAACTGCAATAAATACTAAAAAATAGTATTTCTCCGGTTTTTCTTTACGGAGAAATACTTAGTATTTCTCCGGGTGATTACCCGGAGAATTACCCGGGTAATTACCCATCGCTCAACTCTAGTCAAAACCTTTAAATCAAAAAGCACTAGATAAAATAGCACTTTTGACAAAAAAAACAACCAAATTGTATTTTATTTGACTAAATATATTTTATTTCATAATTTTGAGTTACGTGCCCCACTTTAAAGTCATTCATGCAATGGAATTGTAAAAATAATAAATCAGATTGCGCTAAACCAACATCCTTTTTTCAAGCAAAAATGTAAAAGGCAAAAGTTCATTTTTGCATTAACACATTTTTTCACCTAATAATTTGTTTTTAGAAGCAAAAAAGTAGCTGATTTTGACTTGCCAGAACAGGTCAATTTTTTTAAGTTTATACCATAAGTTGGTTTATTGAAAATTGTTTTTAGTCGCTTGTTGTGATTGAAATCGATGAGAACCCTTTAGGTTTATTTTGTGCACGAACCAAATACATATAAAACTTTTTTTATATAATTTTCAGCTCAAAAGTTATTAAATACGAAATCTCGTTGGGAAAAGACAGGATCAGCATCAACCAATTGTGTTTCACTGCGTAACAATCTACTCTTTCGTGTTTCATAAATTTTTATAATTTTTTTAGCCTTATTTGTGGTGGTGTCTACTTTAGCCATTTTGCTTGCCGTGCTTTTTGTGATTTTCTTTGTGTTCCTGATCAGAGCGGACAGACGCTTTATCTCTAATTTTGGAATGGAAGCTAACAGCAGAAAGTTTTCACAAATTTAAATAAATTTAAACAAAACTAAACTACTTCTGAAAGCATGTGTCAATGTTCAGATTATATTATTGTATAGATTTTGATTTATTGTACATTTGTAGCTGATTTTGTTTGTGTAATAATAAAGGCTACTAGTTTTTTTCGCGTGCATTTTAGTGAATTTTATTGAAAAAGTTTTGAATTGCGACACTAAATCCTGAAAATAATGATTTCGTGATCCCGATTTGTCAATTTTGCTACTTTAGGCAAGAGGTCAAAACTTTTCAATTCAAAATTTTGATGCACAGCTCGAATGCTAGCACATTTGCGTTTTTTAAAGTCAAAACAGTTTTCACAAAAAATTAGGTCGATACAGTTAACGCCCTGAGGTTAAGGAAAAACCTTTATTGCAAAAAGCCAATTTGATATTACCATTTCCACATTACGACCAAACCATCTTTCCGTGTAGTAATGGCTTTTAATGGGTTTGCACAACTCCGTATTTTCTTTCGCGAAAATACGATCTGCAAATACTACGAGGACATAAAGAAAGGGAGAATAAAAGCTTTTAAATTTATATTCAACATACGCGCCACCTCCTTCACCATCAATGCTATTGATCGTTCAACCACAAGAACATTATGCAATGGTCGTCCATTGCTCAACCAGACGACATTCTTTGATTACGGCTTCACTATTGGGTTGTTTAAAAAGTTTGGTGGTTCATCCTATTTCCTCGTTCAGTATTTTTTGCCTTGAAATTTTTAAACAGGCTGCAATCCGGGCATCCGTTTCGAGCACTTATTATCCCCAGCCTAGGGCCGTAAAATTCCCTTCTAAATTAATACAGGAGCAAGCCGGTGCCGCTATGTAGAAAGAGTCAAATGAGTAATTTTTTTACTCCTAGCTCGATACCCAATCTAAGATACCCTACATTGCTACGCACTGAACTGGTGATATTGATAACTGCTTGATACAGATGTCCGAATTCTAGCCGGTGCCGGGATTTGCAGCACTGTTCTAAGTCAATTCACAACTCCGAAAATTCTAGCCAGCAAGATAAGATAACTACAATCCGATTTTTCTGCAGTTATAGTAAATATACTTCTCATGAAGTATTGCCTACATAAAACAGTTTCTCTAGACTACTTTGCCCTGAATATTTGCTTAGATGGTATTAAAAGATACTGTAGATGTGCTAAATATCTATTTGGCTAGCTTTTATTGTGTTGTAACACTACCACCACAATATTTGCCACATGGATTAGGAGGCAGCAACCCAAGTGTCGGCTTTTTCCATCTCTTTTGTGGGTGATTGCCGGTTTTTATTGGTGGATTAATGGCTGTTTGTTTTTGTCCACATTTTGATTAAGCTGAAAAAGACAAGGGTGATGGTGTAATCTTTTGTAAAATCTCTTTTTGAGATTGTTTGGTTTTTGAGTAGAGTGGTACTACTATTACTTTTGCTAGTATTTCTATTGAATGGAGATGGTTTTGCTTCTGCTCTTACAAAAAGCACATGTGTTCTTCAGACATTAGCAATTCAAATTAATCTCTCTTTGCCATCTTTTGAGCAACACAAAGAGACTGTTTTCGATTGTTTCTATGCTTTTTCAGCCACTTTTGCAAAACTATTTATTTATTATTGTCTGCTTTGTGAAATGAATATTTTGAAACTTTTTTGCACTTTTCGTCAAAATATGTTTTGCGCAGCTAAATCCCCTTTTTCCAACAAAAAACCATAATCTCATCCTTTGTAATTTGTTTGGATTTTATATATTTTTGCAAAAATGCAGCTAGGTTTTGTATTGATTGGACGAAGTTATTAAACGTCTATCCAACTTGTTAGTAGCAGAGAATTGGAGTCCAGAGGCTAATCGAAAAACATGGACATTAAAGAATATATATTTCAAATTTTTGACTTGAGTTCAGATACCGTTTTCGTTGCTGTTTTTAATGAACAGTGGTTGTATTTCTGATCAAATCTTTCGTTTTTCTTATCTAAGAGCTCCTTAGTAGCTTAATTGCTGTCATCGATTTTACTGGTCAAATAGGCGGGGATTTATCTACCAAAAAATTAAAAAATGTAAATTTCTTTGATTGCTTTTGTATTTAAATTTAAAGATTCTATTTTGGCTTTTTGGCTTATTGAGACGAAATATTCGTTTTTTCATAGTTCTTTCAGAAACTCTTTTTGGTAGATCCGTGTGGAGTTACTCGTGATTTTTAGTCGCTGGTTTTTTTTCATATAATACCATCCAGCTGATTCAATAAATCTGCTAGTAGTTTACTCATTCTTTAAGTGGTTTGACCTTTCATCTGGTTTGACTAACTTTTATTCTAGTATGCTACTTTATTCTAGTATAGTATCCTGAAATACCTAACAGTTTTCTAGATAGCCTCAAGGGCTGTTTTCTTTCGGTTTTTCTTGGTGTCTTTCCTACAGCTCCGTGACTCTCTCTCTAACTGACTTACAATTTCTCTACCGAGTCTTTTTACCTATATCTCTATTAGAGCGGAACGGTACAGCTATAGATTTTTAAAGATTTTAGTAATTCTCAAACCCCTGACAACTCTTGAAATTTTAAATCATAAAATGCCTCAAATCCAGGGTTCTCATCTGAAATTTTTCAAATAAAGTACATTTTCCTTAATTTTAGTCATTTTTCGGCGAAAAGTGCCATTTATCCAGTGCTTACTAGGTTTTTGGCATCGAAGTCGCAGATTTCGACCTAAATTTTCAGAAATTATAATTACTTGTGGTCTTGAATAAAGTAAAAATATTTAAATCAAGTACAGATGGGAACCCTGCTTAAATCTGTAATCCTATATAGAAAATGGAGGTGGTGGAGTAATTAGAGGAAGGGAAGAAATTAGAGAAAACGGTATGCTCCATTATACGGGCAGCTTCTAATAAAGTGGCACGCTCTAATAAACGGGCATCCTCAAGGACCTACATCACAGCCCAGAATAAAACTTTTGCAAATCTGTTTATTTCGTTTTCTTAATTAGCACCAAGGATCCTGATTCCACTTTTTAGATTTTTGTCGAGCAGCCAAAATATCAAAAACCAACCCTTTAAGGTTAAAAATTAGACGGACATGCCCATCTAATTGATTGTACCGTATTTTCTCTATTAAACGCCCCGGGGCGTTTATTTTTCAACCCTTAAAAATCGGAAAAAATTATTTCGATTTTGAGATTTTTAGGTGCTCAACCAAAATCTGAAAAGTGGAATTAGGTAAACTCGTGCTAATTAAGAAAGCGCAAAAAACAGATTTGCAAAATTATTTTTTGGACTGAGATATAGGTCAGTGAAGGGGGCGTTTATTGAAGAGGGGCGTTTAATAGAGAAAATACGGTATACGGCATATTTTTAGCCAAATGAGAAATTTTTGTGCGCCGATAGAGATGAACAAACAGATTCTGCTTAAATAACAATTTGATGAAATTGAATATTATTGATGTTATCGATTCTATGGTGAAATAGGGGTTGTTGGACAATAAAGAATTGTTAGCCATTATTAAAAAAATGCAAAAGCAATGTTTGAAAAAACCAGGGAAGACCAAGAATTTTTTTTTTTAAGAGTCGGTTTATACAGAGCAGACTGTTTAGAAAAGTGGTTTTTTACTAGAACATGCCTTATTGACTTTTGAGCACCAAAGAAGGATTTTGACGTAAACCCTCAAAATTAAAAGAATCCGAGTCCCAAAGAGTAAAAACCTTTTTAAAAGTACAGTTACGTAACCTGGGTAAGAAAAATTTTTTAAGCCAAGTATCTGGCAAACTTTAAGTGCCACTTCGAATTTTTTCATTTGTTTGTTGCGGATATCGCGATAGTTTTTTGCTATATCAATTCTATTGTAGGGAAAAATCAAAGTAACTAGTGAATAAGTGGTTGTCGAAAGCTGCGGGACTTTGTATATGAATTATTTTATAGTCTGAAAAAATGGCTTAAATCAAAAGGAAAATACGTTCTATCATTTTTCTCGATGTACACCGACAATATTAAAATGGCGACCATGGCGAATACTTTACATATACTGAACACATAGAGACTTATATACAGTCTTGGAATCGCGTTCAAAAGGTAGCTTGGGGGTTTCCTTGTCAGTCGCAAATTCTGCAAACAATATTTTTTTGCAAAATTTGGTATATTTTCATTGTTTTATTCATAACACTTACATCTATATACAGCAAAGTAACTTTTATGATAATGTCTTTTTATCGCACGAACATACACATATCATATACTCGTACAAAAACACGAAAAAAAAATTCTCTGCAAATTGCGTTTACCCCACTGAGGTCAAAGGTTGGTCATATAAGCTACATAAACTCTTGTTTAACCAATTAGCTCTCTACCCAAAACACATCCGGACATCAAAATCAAATAAAAAAATTCTGATACTCGATAACTGCATTACATAAATTATTCGGCAAATAATTATTTAACAAAAAATGGATATAGGAAAAAAGCCAACCCAACTAGCGATTCAACTGGCCATAATTGGCCAACATAGTAACAGTAGTAGCACTGCCAGTAACACCACCGAAAACCACCATTTCGTCCATCAACAAAAATGTTGGGGAAGAGAAGGAAACTTTGGTCGATCTATGCATCTAGCAGTGGCGCCGCCCGATCGGAAATGCCATGTAAGGACAGCAATAGAGGCTTGTTTTAGCACAGCCCTCCGCAAGCAAGACCGAATCTGCGTCTCTGAATGAATCAGCGCCCTGCTTCCCAAGGCGTCCAGTAAAGGGCAACAACCAACACACTGTTTTAGGCTGGCTTGCTCCAAGAAAAAAGCTAGGAAAATAATACTACTACATCGATGCTGCCTGCCTCCTGCCCCCCTATATGGCCAAGCAGGCAGCATCAGCTAACTGGCAACTACTTCACCAGCCAGCATTGTTGGGCTGATCCCCCGCTTGCTACAGACACCTCTTTGCCTCCTCTCCTCCCTCCCCACACACATAACAATACTTTTATTGTTCTTGCTCTTTTTCAAGAGTGCTGTCTGAACTACCATCCCAATAGTCAACTATTTGTAAACTGTATCAGCCATATACAGTCGGTTAATCACTGTATTTGACATCAACTTTGCTGAAAAAAGGCTGTTACTACTAAGAGTCGAACTCGGACCAACTTTTCCGACGAGCTACGAGAAGTAGGCTACGAGAAGCTTTGTGATTTTGCCCAACATTTTATTATATATTAGTGTCCTTCAAGCTGCTCACCAAAAGCAAAGCTTGATTCATCTGCCTATTGTCCCACTCTCTCTTCTAAATTCTATTGAGCAGCCAGCCAATTGTGCCATAGTGGGTGACTAACTGTGAAGACAATCATCACCACAGCACACCCATGCATTCCAACCGAGTCATTCGCCAACTAAGTGAGGTGGTCTACGAACAATCCCCTGAATCTCCGGTGCCTCCTGCTCCTCACTCCTCCAACTCGCCATCCAACAGCCTAAGAGAAGTAGCTAGCAATGCTTTGTCCAACTATTTATTGGCTGGAGCTATTGTGCACCACCAGGACCACGTGTTCAGCAACCCAGCAATGTGATTGTAGCCAACAACTCTGGTCTTGCTAATAAAGATGAGTTGGAGAGACCAGCTACTTTGGCCTTGATTGGAAGTGGTGGAGCTCAGCAGTCCCAGCTGCACTCCACCAATTCGGCTTTCCACTACAGTGCTGCCTCTCCCTATGCTTCTTCTCCTTACTCGGAGCCGAGCACTCCAGCCTCTTCGCTGACCTCCTCCAACTTCTTGCATGTTCCAAACTATGCAAACGCCTACACTGGCATATCACCCACCCTTGAGTTTGGTATGTTTTGGAATGCGCCCTGGCCATTTGGCGCAGCTGCTTCGCACTCTCTTGCCGCTAGTGCTACTACGGCTATTGGCCAGTCTGAAATGGTAGTTTATGTAACATTTTTGCAAAAAAATCAATAAAATAGTAGAATTCCTGAAAAAATAAAAAATCTGAAAGAAAAGTCGATCGCTACAGAAGTCTTGAAGCAAATTTCATGCACTTTTTAGTAATTAACGTGTCCAGCAGTGACAATTCTTATTGTCATTTTGCAAACACTGGGCCCAGTATATTTGTAAACAATGTATACAGTTCTATGGGCCTGCCTAACTTCTTTCAAGCGGTACAATAGTTTATTTCACTCATCAAAATAACTCATAATATCAGCGACACATTTCTTTAATATTTTTTTTTGGAATTTTGTCCATTACATTCTGGATTCTATTCTGAGAAATTGAGATCTTTTTTTTTGAAATAGAAAATACTTCAAGGCGGGGTTTTTTTTCAGGTTCTTTCTTGGTTAAAAGCAAGCTAAAAGTTGAAATTGGTATTTTTTTCGCGTAGCGCCGCTGTTTCACTTGTTGCGCCTGTTGTGTTTTTTGGCTTATGCAGGGGTAGACTGGTGTACAGAGTGTCCCAAAAAAATTAAGCATTTTTTAAATTTTTCGTCAAGCGCTTCCGCGGACCGGTGAAACCCCAAAAACTTTTTTTAGGTTTTACCCAACAACTTTGTCAGTTATAACTTAATTAACAGATGAAATATATCGACCCGACTATCTATGAATGAAATACAGTCGACTCTCCCAATAACGAACCCCCTGAATAACGAACTCTCTTAATAACGAACACCTAGAGCCGGTCCCCAGGGGGTTCGTTATTGGAAGAGTCGACTGTATTGGTGGAATTTAAAACGAAATATAAAAGGCGGAAAATCAGACAGAGTTAAAAAATGCTTTAGTTTTTGTGGGACACCCTGTATGTTAGGACGGAATCAAATATGTCTTCTTACACTTTTTTAAATATGAGACGTATTCTTTGGCCACTTTTCAAACCTCGAGGGGTGTATTTCTTAAAAAAATTAAATACTACACATTATTTAATGATAAATAATAGAATGCTCTAAAAGGGAACAGCAAATAAAAAATTATTTTTGTTTATCTCAAAAAATAAACTAGAAATTTTGGCCATTTGTACAAGTTACAAAGGGCTAAATTTTATTTTCGTGGTTTGAAAACAAATGTCATAATAAAAAATCATTTTTCAATCTTACTCCAAAATTCAACAAAACTGATTTTGCTGCATTTTTGTAAAACAACTTCTGTCATAATCTCGATTTATGGAGATTAGACTGTATCATTCGATTTCATGCTTTCTGAACCGTGTGTACTTTTGGGTCACTTATCTTTTGAATATAATTTTTATGTAACTATGAATTGATAACGGTATTGGTTTTTTGGCATAAAATCACCCTGGAAATATTTTTTCACCTTTGATCAAGAATAATCGTAAAATATATAATTCCGGGGGGGGGCATTCCTGAGCCAATTTGGCTAAAGAGTTTTCTCCTGCGCATTCAGATTTAGAAGTTTGCCCCGAAACCGCGCAAAATATGCCAGTTACCTCCCACTCTCCCGCTGAAAAAATGACGACCTAGGGGAGGAGGAGGTCAATTCAGTCTACTCTCGATCTAACACCACTTCGACATAACACCCGAGAGAGGTATTATGTCAAGATTGGACTGTACACATCGACTGCACATATATAGAACGTTGCTTTATCGCACCAAGACAAATACAGTCGAACCTCCCAATAACGATCACCCTAGGGACCCGCCTCAGGGATCGTTATTGGGAGTGGCATTTCCAATAAAAACAAAAGCTGAACGTTAATGAGAGTTTTTGACAGTGCTTCAAAGTTTTTTTCAAAATTTCAGCAAAAGTTCAACACCATAACATTTATATTTCAATAATTGGCCTAAAGGAAGAAATAAATAAACGCAACACAAAAATACATAATAAGGCAATCTTCATACAGTATTTGGGTCGGCTGTGTGTGTTTGAGTGTCGCCATTTTGAGTAGTTCCGTTGGGCCAGTTATATCTCTTTTCTGAGAGATTTTTTATGAGGCGAGTTTGTACTCATTGGAAAGCTCTTTCAACGGCCGAGGACCTTTTGCATAAAGATCTGAGGTTTGTTGCAAAAAACTTTTAAGATTTTGCCTTTACAATTGAAAAATTTATTTTGATATGGTTTGAACTCAAGACAATGACGACAATAGGCGCCTTTTGCCACTTGTAAAAAATATAGGAAACTGTGACAAATTACCAAAAGCAGCCAAAAAACTTGAAAATTTGTGAACTATTAATGGCGGCAGTTCAAAAAATAACATTTTTGCATAAGTGAACGGTATTGAGAGTGTCTATTATGAACCCGGACCGGCTTCAGGTGATCGTTATTGAGAGGTGATCGCTAATGGGAGTGATCGTTAATCGGAAGGTCAGTTTGCCTTAATTTAAAACAGACCAGCCAAAAGTTTTTCGGTGATCGTTAATGATAAGGTGATGGGTGATCGTTATTGGGAGGTTCGACTGTAAGAGATACACCAGGGCAGCCATCGCTACTTATTTATAAGAATTCTACTTATTTCGGTACCCCAGATCTTAGTTAACAATTGAATGCCTAAATGTCCTAAGAGCAGCTTCTGGTGCAGAATTTCACGCTGAACACGATAGTACAGAAAAACTTCGAAAAGTCACTATTTGCGGGTCAGCTACCTTAAGCTGCATTCATACTCCCGGCAACAAGCAACACCAAAATTTAGACCCGGCCATATTTTTTAATTTTATTTATCACAGTTGTATTCTAATACACACTTCTAGGGCAACTTTCTGCGGTGAACCCGAAAAAAGCAATTGCAAGCGCTTCAGGTACTGAAAATGTGAACATTCAGACCCCACGATTTCATATGTTGCGCGACTCGATGTTGCGCGAGTCATGACCTGCGCAACATCGAGTCGCGCAACAATATGAAATCGTGGTCTGAATGTTCACATTTTCAGTACCTGAAGCACTTGCAATTGCTTTTTTCGGGTTCGCCGCAGAAAGTTGCCCTAGAAGTGTGATATTAGAATACAACTGTGATAAATAAAATTAAAAAATATGGCCGGGTCTAAATTTTGGTGTTGCTTGTTGCGCGGGAGTATGAATGCAGCTTTAAGAACCGGCCAAGTCTAGATTTTTGCATGTGTAACTTCAGAAAGGTAGATCTCGTCAATTTCAATTATAGATTTGAATAATCTAGATTGAAAAAGAAAGCGCAGATTACGAGCTTTCTAATGAGACATTAGCTAGGTATTTACGACAATTAAATGTGAAAAATTTTTAGTTCAAAAAGGTTGTTGATACTTAAATATGCAAAAAGTGTGATAACGTCATTTTTAGTTTTCAAGACTGAGAAAAAAAAAACTAAATCGGAAAAATCTTTGAAGTAGAGTAAATAGAGGCTTTGGGAGTGTTTGGCAAGACTCTCAAAAAAACATGAAAAATAATTTTGACGTAAAACTTATAGTTCGCAAAAGAACCCTGAATTTTCGACATTAAATTCGTGTTCAGCGTGGTTTTAAAACTGTCTTAAACATAAGAATTCGCTCTCAAATTTCAAATTCCGCTCATGACAAAAAATATTTGAACCTCAAAGAATTGAAGATCTGCCATTCTGAAGTTACACAAGCGAAAATGATAAAAAGAATCTGCACCAGAAGCTGCTCCTAGGACAATCAGGCCTTCCAGTGTTAATATATATAATTATTGGTTAGCTACTTAGTTTTAAACATGGTTCGCAAAAACAGCAAATTTGCTGAAATGCAGCAAATATTTGGCGTTGTGTGGTTTTTTGAAAACAGCAAAATTGCAGCAAAAATGCAGCAAAAATTTGCTGCATTTCAGCAAAATTTTGCTGCATTCTTTGTTCCCTACTTATTACGCATCTTTCATTTTTTAACTATTTTTTTTTTGCTTTTTTTCTATCTGGTGTCAAAAATGTATGAACCACTCGTATAACAGCAATACCTGGGCTACATGCAGCCCGTAAAAGTCACTCTTAAGGGGAGGGAGGGATTTCATATAAGCATCGTCTAGGTCACAGGTTCAGATCCCCCTGGATGCAAGCCCTATTTTTCACTTTATTTTTCATATTTTATTTCAAGTTTGGTATGAAAAATAATGCTCATTTCATGGCTATCCGACAAGACTATGAGCGCATGGTTAAACAACTATAACAGCTGAGTTAAAGGCTGAAGTCTACCTGAATTAGCTACAGTCGACGCTCGATTTAACATACGGCCTGGGGACTGACCCTAACCGATGTTGAACCGGCGTAATGTTGAATCGAGCGTATGTTGCATCGAGTGTCGCCTTGGTTTAATTTTAATTAGATTAACCAAATATTTCCACCGTACGTTAAATCGAGCGTATGTTAAATCGAGGGTCGACTGTACCTTATTTGGGTTTTTCCTTGATTGATATTTCTGTATTTTTTTTTACAATTGCACGTTTTGCATACCAATGTAGCCATGATTATAGGCTATCGCTCATATATCTATGCTATAATAAGCTGTAAATTGAAATGAAAATTAAAATTTCAAAATATCCAATGTAGGGCCATCCTAGCCGTCGAACATACTCTTTTTTTTTGGTCAAACCTTCGCAAGCAAGTAATTTTAATGTAAAAACATTTATATTTGATTCATCGTTCAACTCTGACTTTAAAAAACCAACAAAAGCAAAATATAAGGACAGAGCTAAAGCTTCTAGGATAAAAAGTCTAAAAGCTTCTAGGAAAAAGCTTCTAGGATTGACTTAGATTAAGTCTATCAACAAAAAAACGCTGTAAGTCGCCAATTCTAAGGGCGAAAATCTGAAGATGATTTATAAGTTTACCATTGCTCACGATCAGTACTCAGGTGGCCCGATCCTCGGGTTAAGTAGTTGGTTGACCAGGTGGAGTTACTCAGGTGAGGGATACCAATATGAGAAGTACCTAGGGAGGAAATACCCATGTGGTGTACTCAAGTGGTGGTACAGAGGTGGAGGAGTACACAAGACGGAGCTGCGCAGAAGAGAAGTATCGAGGTGGAGGAGTACAGAGTGGCAAAAAGATTCGGCAAATATTGAAAATTTTGCTAGGTAGCTCCTTGCCCCATCGATTTCCTGGAAAAATCTGTGACAGTAGTTAAGCTACCTGCGAGCTCTTCTATACAAAACACAAAAGATTTTCATTTAAAACAATATGAATGAGTTGCAGATGGATAAATTCAAACTTAAACTTTTTCATAATTTTCCGAATTTTTTCGGACCACCCTGTTCACAGGAGGGGGTACCCAGGTGGGAGAGCCCACTTTTGGTACCAGAAGTCCATCTTGTCGGATAGCCATGAGAATGAGCATTATTTTAATACCAAACTTGAAAATAAAATATGAAAAATAAAGTGAAAAATAGGGCTTGCATCCAGGGGGATCTGAACCTGTGACCTAGACGATGCTTATATGAAAATCCCTCCCTCCCTTTAAGAGTGACTTTTACGGGCTGCATGTAGCCAGGTACTGCTTTTATACGGGTGGTTCATACATTTTTGACACCAGATAGAAAAAAGCAAAAAAAAATAGTTAAAAAAATGAAAGATGCGTAATAAGTAGGGAACAAAGAAATGCAGCAAAATTTTTGCTGCAATTTTGCTGTTTTCAAAAACCACACAACGCCAAATATTTTGCTGCATTTCAGCAAATTTGCTGTTTTTTGCGAACCATGGTTTTCAACCTAAAATCCTTGTTTTGTGAAAATCTACTAAATTTGAAGGGTAGACCATCTAAGTTAGAACAAAATCAAGATGTTTCAAAAAGTGTAAAAAGTTAGTAAAACATTTTGAAGTCCCAAAAAGCGATACAGGACCAAGCTAAAAATAGCGCCCTTTTTATGAGTTCATTCTTTACTTGTACAAGAATTTTTCAATTGCGATTTTTTTCATTAACATTCGTCTGCTATATTGAACAGCTATTGTTATCAACGAAAAAGAATGGCTGATAGTTTTTTAATCGCCTCTTTCAGTTTGTTAAAAGACGTAATTTTCGAGTTCCGCTTTGTCACACTTTTATATACAACAACAAATAAAATACATTTTTAAACATCATTTATGCTTATTGCAAGGCTAATTCAATACAAATTTCTGCACAGAAGTTAGTCTTAGGGCGAACCCCCACCGATGCAGCGGAAAAACTTGCGAAAGCAAACTTCACTTTACCTGATCATGTCGCAAAGGAATGTCATAATAGTCGTGTGTTTGCTAGAAAATTCGCGGGACATTTTTTTTACTTCAAAAGTATTTAAAATATTTTCAGAATTATTTTTTAATGCGTTTTAAACTTTTGAGAGTTTATAAAAATTTTATTCTATTTTTTCTTTTTTTTTTATCAAAAAAGGAGTTTGATTTTTAACTACTATAAATGCTCTATTACGTATAACCTATATTATCCACCACGGGGGATTAATTTTCAAACTCCCGAAAATCTGAAAAATTTAAGGTCAATCTTGAAATTTTCGTGTGAAAATCCTCAATCGAAAACATGGAATCAGTAGAGCTCGTAAGAGATGAGAAAATGCAAAAAACAAATTTGCAAAATATTTACTCTGGGCTGAGATAGAGGTTCTCAAAGTCAGGGGTGGGGGATTAATAGAGGTTATACGGTAATTAACAGTTCTCTAATAGTTCGTCATGCTACAGTAGTTATGAAAGCATCATCTCCCTCCTCCTCGTAGTGATCCTACTTCTCAAGCAAACAGCCCAAAATTTTTTACATAGCTGCTTTTTGCAATTTTATTAACCCTCAATTTTCGATTACGTTTTTGCACCCAAAAATTTCAGGATCGACCCAATTTCTCCCCTATTTGGGGGTTAATAAAAGGTTGAAAAACTATTTGTGGGTTCCCCAAAAGGGTTGAAAAATAATAACTATTGGTGATTAATAGAGCATATACGGTATAACCACAATTAGGATAAAAAATTAGTTCAGAGCATCAGATTTGTCATTTAAGAAAACCCACAAGCACCAAAATCCTAAAGTTCATATTTTCAGCGGGTTTTGTAATTACTACAAATATTAAGGAAATAAAAATAACGAAAAAATTCATGTAACTTTTTTAAAGTTATTTATTGTTTGTCTTTTATTTTTTGAGTGAATTTCTTTGTTCTTAGTTAACCTGTGTCATTTACTTTCACCAAAAATTTTCAGTTTACAAACTTCTAGTACAAAAGTATAGACCATTATTCTGCTGTAGTTTTCAATACTCTATAGCTAAAAAAGCGACTGATTGTTGGTGCTACCCAGCCAAATTGCTTAACCAATCGCAAAAGGAAAAAAAGTGCTCAAAAAATCATCTATACTCAAAGAGTTTCTATTTATTTTACCAACAAAGGGAGAAGTGAAAAAAAAGAAAACAGGCAGTGGGCTCTCAGTCGGCGCAATCTATGACTCATCTCCACTATTTCTCTTCTTTGCTTTGATTTGCCCAACCACCCCCTCTCTCCCCCTGCTGATGATGATATCGATTGTTGTGTTGACAGTGGAAATGAAAGTTTGGGTGCTGGCTGATAGAGCCCCACTCTCTGCTTCACTGATTGCTCTACTTACTTGCTTGCTTTGGGGATAAATTGTGATGGCCAAATGATAAGAAACCTATTTGCTGCAATCCTTTTTTTTGTTGAGTTGAATTAAATATCAGTTTTCGTCAGGTTTTTGCAGTAATCAGTGTTTTTTTAAATCTCATTTCCGACACTTTTTTATATCCAATACCCGATTTGATATTTTATATCCTGATTATGATCCGAAAATCCATTTTTTCTGTCATGAAAACAGTTTGACACATTTATTACAAATTGGTTTTTTACAAATTGGTTTTAATACCATATTTCCTTCATTAACTCCCAATGTTTTGATAAACCCGCACTCTCTAATAAGTCACCACCCTACAGACCCTATATCTCAGCCTATAGCAAACATTTTGCAAATCTGTTTATTGCGTTTTCTTAGTTACCACGTGTTTACTTGATTATACTTATAACATTTGGTTGAGCATCCGAAAATCTCGACATCGACATCGAAATATTCCAATTTTTTAGGGGTTGAAAAATAACTCCCTATAGGGAGTTAATACAGGAAATACGGTAATCAGCTTCAACTTGAGCTTTTTTAGCATTGGTATTGTCTAATTAGGCAAAATTTTCGTTGTTATTGTGTCTTAAATGAGCGTGAGGAATCAATTTACCTTAGCAAAACTGCGAACTTTAGGTTAAGTATTTATTATTGATCTTTTATCAGAAAAAATTCACCCATGAAATTGTTTTAAAGTTTAAAATGTCTATCTTTTTCAACATAAGTTGTACTTTAAACCAACCTGCTTTATGATTTACTTTGCAGATCAGTACAAGTGATCTGCCTTCATCACTTGCAGAAGTAGCAGCAGCCAGCCAATATCACACCCAAGGGCAGTTTCTGTCTCCGGTTAACTGTAATAGCACCGCTTCAAATCAATTCTCCACCAATTGTCGAGTGCAGCAACACCTGCAAACAGCAGCTGCTAGCTTGCCCTTGAATTCCCCTGTGACTAGCAACAGCATCACACAAATGACCAGAAGCCAGAGCATGCGCACCACACCTGCTTCCACTCGTCGTGGGGTAGACGGCCTAGGGAGGTGGAAGATGATGTAGGTGCTTTTACTCCAGCTAAAAAAACCAAACTTATTCAATAAAAAAAGTAGCAGGCATTTTTATTCGCTTTGCTTCGACCGAAGAAATTACGGCTGTGCCCCAAAATTTACAGTCAAACATCGATATAATGTCCTTTCCCCCCCAGTTCGTTCCTGTCTAGGGACCCACACTTTTTCCCCAATTTTCAAAGTCTTTTGCTATTCCTGTTTTAACAGTCTGGTCCCAATATCGCAAAAATTTTGATTTTACAAGTCGTTTTTTTATTAATTTTTACCATTTAAAAAGTGAAACGTTTATAAGTGGCTTTCTTTTTAAAACTAGAGTGGGAAAAGACTGCTAAAACAGAACTAGCAAAAAAATCGAAAATCGGGGTAAAAATAGTCAAACGAATTGACTGTATGTCGACTTCAAACGGTTTCAATTTTCCTTTAGAAATTTTATGAAAGGCGGTTTTTGCTAAAAAATGTCAAAGTCAAGATTTTTCAAGCTTGAATACAGTATTAGTCTTCTTTATCTGTTTTATGAAAATCAGGTGCAACAAAATTGGCTGTTAAAATAGGTTAAATAATTATGAACATTTGAAACTGACCGAATTTCTTAGCTTACCTTGTAAACATGATCTTACTTGGCTAGGAGTATTTTACAATAAAATTTTCACGGGAAAATGACTGAATTGAACGAATAGAAGACATGTTGCAGCAAGAGTTAGATATAGAAAAGTGACTGTGTATGAAACACGATCACTACTCTCAGCTGCTGCAGATGACACAGGGGTGATTGGTTTGAAAAGGGTGATGAATCTTCTTCTTCTTTTTCGAGAACACGTAATCACTACTACCTTTGACACACCCTTGTTTGAACAACATTCACAGCAAATAAAGTTCAGTCAAATCCAAGCATTTACAAACGGTATAAGTCCAACCTCGATGTAAATCCCTGGATCTATTTGGTTGAGTTTGACTGAAAATGACTAAAACCATACCCTCGATTTAAGGGCCCATGGGTCGTTAAAGGGGACAAGAGGGGTCGCTAAATCGAGATTTGAGTGTTGCTTTAACGATCTTAGCACTGAAACTGACACAAATAACACTGAGGGCTTGGCAAGCATGTCTTCAGGGTTGTTAAGTTGGAAAAATATAATTTTAATCTCATGTAAAAGATAACTCACTCACATTTAATTTCAGAACCATAGTTCCCTGACCGAAGAAGACAAAGACAAGCGGACAAACGTCGGCAGAGGAACAAGGAGGCTGCAGCTAGATGTCGCAAAAGGCGTCTAGACCAAATGGCCACTCTTCAGAAGGTAAGTTGAACCAAACAATTATTTTAATTAAACTATCAATAAATTTATATTTATTAAGCAAGTGGATGAGTTGAAAGAAGGTAGTCGACAGCAGCAAGTTCTGATTGAACAACTAACTATGGAGGTAAGTAGAGCTAATTAAAAGATCATTGGTAAATCCTGTATATTTTCAATATTTTAGTCACACAATAAATTTAAAAAAAAACCGATTTTTATGAGATACATTTGAGTCTCACTTAAAACTCCGGATCGGCTTTAAGGGTGAGCTATTGTAAGGTTACCCGAATAATTTTTTGTTGACGGCCAACCAAACCAAAAAACACATAGGTTCTAAGAAGTGGGCTTGTGACCACGCCATCTGCCGGGCTTAGTCCGTCCACTGTCTTGGCTGGACCATTTTTAACAAGACGGCGGGGAAAATCAGAACGTAAAGAATCTAGAGGCCAAGCAAAAATCGTGCTTTTGACATTATATATCGGCGTTTAAAAAATTCCAAATTTCGATCTAACAAAAAAGTTATGGCTTTTTCAAAGTGTGTAAAATTCTTGTAACAACCTTTACTAACCTTTTTTTCTAAAAACATGACAGATCGGAACAAAAAAATTGACCCTTTCCGTAGCCTTCTTGAACAGCCAAGGGCAGTTTTCAACAAAAAATTCACTAAAAAAGACTAAGAACTGGTTTCTCTTTTGAGCAATATAACGTACCAGACTTTATCGTCTGAGCTCTTGAGCTCGTTTTAGCAAAGCAATTTTTTTTCAATTTTTAGAAAGACCATATTGAGAACATCTTGCACCAACACAGCAATTGCAAACTGCCATCCAAGAACCATGACAATAACAACCAGCAGCAGCACAACAATAACTCTAGTCATGCTGCCATGCTAGGTTACCCCTCCAATTCCATGATGCAGCAACGTTTAGGAGTGCAGCAGCAGCATTCCATGATCTCCTCCTTCAAACGCAATTCTTCACCCGCACTCACGGAACAGTGCCTGAATAGCTCTGGGATGGTGCAGCAACAACAGCAGCAGCACAACCAGATTGAGTATTTCAAGGAGGAGTTGATGATGGACTCTTCACCCTCTTCTCAATACACCAACACCAATTCCCACTCCATGATTATGGATAATGATAATGACCCAGGTGAGCAAAGAACATAAAAGGTGGGCTCCGGGTATTCAAGCCGTAATTTTAAATACTTTTTAATATAAGTTTATAAGAGTGTTAAGTTGCATTTGTTTGCTACACATTTTCAGTATTCTTGGAACTTGAGAGCCCTCTTTTCGATACCGATTTTCTTAATTTTGCTCTCCTATTACCTACAGGCCGAAAAAAATCAGCACTGCCCCGGTGTATGTGGATTGCAGCTCAGAATCTGTAATATCCAACACCTAATTTATCGATTCCAGCCAATTTTTTCCTAATTTTTGAAATAGTTTTTTTGGCGCTGCTTGGATATACAAAACTCGACTTTTTTTTAAAGGAGGGGTGAAAGCTGTTAAAGGGACATAGTCACCTGTTACAAATTTTGTCCCGCCAATTCAAAAAAAAATTCCTAGTCATTAAACTTCTGTTCGGATTTTTCAACTTGGTTTCTAACAAAATTATACCTAAAATTAAATTATATGCTTCGTTTTGTTAGAAACCAAGCTGAAAAATCTGCACAGAAGTTCAATAATTCAGAAAAAATTTTGAATTGGTGGGGACAAGTTCCAAAAACAGGTGACCATGACCCTTTAAGAAGCTAGCATCGACAAGAAAGAATTACTCCAAGTTTTGTGTTTTTTAAATGTGGTTTTCAAGGCATGTTTTGTCAACAACTCGGTTTTTCGATCTCGGACAAACTTGTGCAAAATTAAAATTTGTATTAACATCATCATATTAGAATTTATGTATTTCTTCGAAAAATGCCCTAAAACGGAAAGGGAAAACAGAAAAAACCAGGGAAAAAAGTTGTTTGGTGTTTTATTACTTTTCGATTTTAGGGCATTTTTCGAAAGAATTTCTAAATTCTGATATTGACGTTGCTAATACAACTTTTAATTAACAACTTTTTCCCATGGTTTTTTCTGTTGGTGTTGGGTATATCCAAGTAGCACCAAATATTCATGTTTTTCTAATTATTGCTAACTTTCAGTTATTTCTGATGCAGCAGTGGGTAAAAAGAATCGGTAAGAAATCAGCATATTTTAATTTAGAAAGTTTTGCTAAATTTAATTGGATGTTTAGATGCAAACAGGATGGACGTGGACTGAGAGAATGCTCAGAAATGTCTGGTGATCAGTATGATGCCTATGGAAACCATGATGGACATGAGCGCCCTAAAACGCTTTTTGACAATGCTACCATGAGAGGGTAAGTTTGTTTAGACAAAAAAAATCCAAAAATTTTATCAGAATTACTAATTTGGCTATCTGTCGACCCAAAACTGTAATCAGTATTCAACTTTTGGGGCTTACAGCTTTTTAGGCTACATTCAGTCCCTTGACATTTATATTTGCCCATAGTTTTCGCTGCAAAATGCTTTTGACGAGATTTTTCTCAGATTGAGTTCACCAGATATCGTCAAATTCATACACACTGCAACTATGCAATAATTTTCATAAAATGCAGAGAAATTCTGATTTGTATGGCACTCGGTTAACTTCTGATTGAAATTTAAAAATCCGAGTCCTGGCCAAGTTTTGGGCTGACCCTGATACCGGCCCATTTTTGCCTTTGTCCCCCTGTTGTTTTTCATAATTTTTGACGTATTTTTAACCGCTTTTTATTGTAAGCTCATCAGCATAGTCAGAAAAGCGCTTTGAGTCAGTTGAACTCGTGGGTGTCGATAGCCTTCATTTACGGAATCTCTTTGGCCTAACAACAGAGGACGCTATCAAACTGTGAGCTAATTTGGGTCTTTAGAGAAATGAAATGGAATGCGACAAATGTGGCTCTAAAATGAATGTGGTTAAGAAGAGTGAACTACAAGATGGTATCCGATAAATTATGAATTATGAAAACACGTCGAAAATTATGAAAAAACAACAGGGAGGATCAAAACAAAAATGGGCGGTATATGGGATAGAGCCCAAGTTTTTGTATTTTGTAAAAAAACTTCGCATAGTTTTGGTGTCTATGGATTGAGCCTTCTCTGAGGAACCTAATGCGAAAAATCTCATCGAAAGAATTTTTACAGCAACATTTATTGGTATATATGTGTTAAACGTGTAACAATGGTTGTAAACCTGCGATAGCTCGTAGTAAATGAATGGAAGTGAGGCTACTTAACCTTATCCCTGTTTTAGAATAAAATGAAAACGCTCTCGATTTGGGGGCAGTATCCCAGGGGTTCTTACCCAAGAGTATGGGTATAATGGGTAGTAAATGGACAAACTGCGGTGGGTACTACCTTCAAATCGGAGTTATTTTTATTTATTCTAAAACAGAAGTAAGAGTAATTACCCTTACCTCCCTTCATTTACTACCATTCAGTGAAAAAATAAGTAAAAATAAAGGTAGATAAAAAATTCATCTCTGATATGAACTATACTATGTCGAAAAAATTTTATATTTTTTCCAGCAATCCGGCCTTTGACTCAAATGTCATTTCCACACCTAGCAATGGCTTGCTGGACACTCCTTGCTATCCCGCATTTTTGCTAGAGTCACGCACTGGCTTGACACCCATGACCAACAACCCTATGCCAATCACTAATGGTCCAATGCATGTCTCATCCAACATGCCTCCTCACAACGGAGATTTGCGAGACTTGTAAGGCAAACACTTATTGTTCACAATGTAAATGTTTAAGCAGGAGCCTTTCACTTAAATATCTATATATTTATTATGTTTTCTCGCAATAATTCCCAACCTTGTTTTTGTGTATTCCCTTTGCAGACTAATCACAGCTGCAGTTATTATTTAGTTTGTATTAAGTTCGATTCCCAGTTTAGGTTTGCCAGTTTATTTGCCATACAGTCAGCTCATGATGTAACGAACGTTTTTTTCTCAAAAAGCCCCAAAAGCCACACCGGGGTTGCTTCGAAAATTAGCAAAAAATGCCACACCCAAGAGCTTCAAATGTGGCTTTTTCAAATCAGATTTTTTAATCAAAAAGCCACAGCTGGCCGACCCTGGTTGAAACTGATTTCTGAAAAAACTACGTTTGTTACAAAATTTTTGATGTTTTTCAACAACGAACTTGCAAAGATTTTTTTCTCCAGATTTAAAAAGGGAAATTCTAAACAAGTGATTTTTTTTGTAAAATCATATACATCAACTAAAGTCATCAACTTTAGCAAATAAATAGGTCAGCCTCTACAAGGAGTCGAACTTTCAAAAATATTTTTGGTTTCACTTTTTTGAAATCTTGTATTTACTTTTTCTTCCATATCCATTTCACTTTGATGTTTTCACCTTCAAGTCATTATGCTTGTTAATTTGGTCTATTTAATAAAAAAAGAATTTAGCATGTTTACCATGTTGTAATTATTTGTATTTCGCTTGCACATCATGTCTGCAATTTATTGTGATGTCATTAATTTTTGAGCCTTATCCGTCTATTTGTGATTCTACCGCCTTCTTTAGTGTAATAGACGCAACTTCTTATTTTCCGGTTATATCTTAACGTTTTGTATGGCTTTGTATGTGCAAGGCCATGAGCAGTCTAGCCATGAATAACATTTAAAGTTTTGTTAAAACATTGCCGTCATTTTGTATACAAAAATAAATTATATTTAAATATTTTAATTGACCATTATAAACGAGATGAATAATATGAAAGTTATATGGCTGACACCATGAGGGATCATTTTATGGCAGAACTTAGAAGACTGCCGTTGGGTGACGCCCATAGTCACACTCTATTGGACTATTTTGCGGCAGCCTTTATCTATTGTGGACGGCCTCCAATCACCTCCAACCACCCACAAAACTATATTAACTTTGATATGAAGTATTGTGAACTATTTGAGTGGAGGGTAACCATAGTGGAGGGTAACCAGAAAGCCATATGACAAAGTATTCCAGCACAATGGTGTAGGCACTGTCTACATCAAGAACTTCCAAGTAGAAGACTTCAGCAAGTTGTATCAAGCCTGTGGCACTTGTCCAGCCATGACTCGTAAAGTGGTCCAGAGTGCTATTAGAGCCAAAGGACGTGGTCTTGCTCTAGCTGGTATTATGGCTAAAAATGGAGACACTGCCACCTTCACCAACATCCAAGTCGACTCCAAAGTCAGCTATATTTGCCAACGTTACAATGATGGGGCAGGAACTAGTAAAGCTGGTCAATATACTGCCAAAGAGAATGGAGATGGTACTCAGTGCAAGTACTCAACCTCCAACATCCAAATGATATAAGCACAATTGTTATTACTCGTAGTTTAGATTATAGCGTATGCTTGCTTGAACATGGCGCTAAATAGCAATAAATTTTGTTTGCTGCGGTAGATTTTTTTTGTTTACTATAAGGCGCGAAGACAGAACAATGATGAAAACAGGCAACTAAAATCTGTTCTACTCTTGAAGATTACTCATAAGGAAACCTCGCGAGCTTGTTTTTCACTCGCTTAGGGGAGTCTGGTCTCATTAGATAGCTAGTTTGTGGTTCTAGTGGACTATCTGTTGCCTTTTTTGCCTTGGTCCCCCTGTTGATTTCATGATGACTTTGAGATTTGTTTCAAGTTCTTTTTTGTTTTGTCACGAAAATTTAAATTTCGTTTACTTGTTCTTGCATTTACTTCATTAATTTGCTGTGACACGTGTTTAAAGATTTAATCACTTTTTTAATAATACCGTTGGTCTCAAATTATATGTTTTTTATTACTTTCCTTTTCAGATCTTGTCATTTCCCGGATATGAGGCACTCCATTGTTGACCCGTCTCTTCTTGTGCAATCGCTGGATTTTGGATCGCTTTGCCTGCGCCGTCTCTTCCTCTATTCTCACGATGATGTGCTCAAAGCTTTGGTTGGCCTCAACTTGCTAAGGAATACTATGAATTGCGACAAATGTGATGTGAACATGCGGATTGTTAAACGGTCGCAAGTAAACGATGGAATTCAGGTGATTCAGTTTTTTCAAATATATTTTACAAATATATTGTTAAGTGGATCTGTAAAAAGCGAGCCAAAGTATGTTCAACTAAATCCATCAGATGTCAGTCATTGGATGCGAAATCCAATTTGTCTCTTTCTACGCTTCTTACGGTGTGCTATATGTGGGCGGCGGATTACGACAACAAACACATGTGCCGTGAGTTAAATCTTGATAAGCATACCGTCGTTAATTGGCTAAACATGTGCAGAGAAGTGTGCGAAAAGTAAGGTTGCCTGCTTCTTTTTATCTTATTGTATTTGATCTTTTAGTTACTGCTTCAATGACAAGTCCATCGGTGGTCCTTCGAAAGTTGTCGAGATTGATGAAACATGCATTGCCAAGCGTAAATACAATCGCGGACGGAAGCAGCCAGGCAACTCTCGATGGGTCTTCGGAGGAATCGAGCGTGGTGATTCGGGGAAAGCTTTCGCATTTCGTGTGCCAGATCGAAAAAGTTCTTCGAACAGGTGTCAAAAATATATACTATTTGTAATTATGATATGTATTTCTTTCTATGTGAATTGTATATCAGAAGAATAAAAGCGTTTGACTAAAAATCCTCTGATTAATGTTTTAAAAATTAAACGAGCGCATCGCATTGGGGCATGCAGAAAATTTCGGTACAAATAATGTTAATCTCAATTTTTTTAAAATCAGCAGGGGGGACCAAGACAAAAAGTGCTCAAATTTGTTAAAAATCAACAGAGGGGACCAAGGCAAAAAAGGCAACAGATAGTCCACTAGAACCCTTGTCTCATTAGATAGCTAGTTTGTGACTTCAAATTGAATCTGTTAGGATCTAGATCCCATATGCAAAAAAGTAAAAGAAGGCTAGTCAAGTATGGAAAAACTGCACGGGTCAAGACATTTTAAATTTCAATGTGCGCTTTATATATCCATCAAGCAGGTCACAGGTTTGATTACTACTGGGTGCACACCTTATTTTTGCGCTAATGATCTTATTGGGCAGCCAAAATTTTGAGGATCATTTTGACATGAAATACGTGAATTAAAGTTGGTAAAAAAGTAAAAAATAACACTGTGCACCCAGTGGTAGTCAAACGTGTAACCTAGGCAATGCCCATATGAAGCCGCTCTCCCTTCAGTTTTAAAATTGCTTTGGTTGTCCTGTTCTTTTTAAATATTTCACTAGCCTTCATATTCCAACGTTTTAGCCAATGAAGTTAGCTTATTCGATATTAAATCGAATACTGGCTATCTAATGAGACCATCCCATCGGCGAGCGAAAACAGAATCCCTCTTTAGAGGGCACACCCTTGATTATTGATTAAAAGTGTATTGAAACATTATCGTTAATATATAGTTTTTTTATTCAAGTATATAACATTAATTTTAAAATTACATATTATTATTATTAGATAAGAATATATGAGCAGATTAAATATTGTAGTATGGGCCGTAATTCTGTGTTTTGAGAGAGCACTTGTTGACATTGCGAATGACTCGAATGTAGCCAGACTCGCCCCAGCTACTTCCATATTGGTTCTTGATGAGCCAATAAGGGGTGTTGTTAGATGTCCCATAGCCTACAATAAGCATAGCGTGGTTGACAGTAGTGGGACAGCTGGATGGGTTGAAGACTCCGCTTTTATAGAACTGGAACTCATTTCCTACCGCAAAACCTGAATACACAAAATTTTGTTAATTTTTTCAATTATTATGACAAAAAGAAACTTCTGGACCATCAATTGTCAATTTAAAGACGAGACTAACTAGCTCAACTGACCGTTGCTAAAAGGTCCATTATTGTAGAGGTAGGTTCTCAACTGCTCTTCAGAGTAGGAATTGAGGTCATGAACACCGTCGGGCTTAATTGTGGCACCATTAACTGTGGCACAGTTAGTGCTAGTGCCAGTATATGGGTAGTCAGAGTCATAGTGTAGTCCATTGTTGGAAATGTAGTTCATGGCCCAGCTGACATAGCCTCCATTACACTTCGAACTGTGTGTCTCACAGCTCACCAACTGCTGGGTGGACAATACAATGTTAGGAGATGCTCTGCCTTGTTTCTTGTAATTTCGGTAGAGATAGGCACTTAACAAAGGTTTTTGAAAAATTAGGAAAAATGGTATTGTTTACCTTTCTAGGGCTGCAGCAGTGCAGAAAGCCCAGCAAGATCCGCAGCTTCCTTAAAATTGCGGTGATAAAAAATTCCCGAATTTATAGCCAGTAATTTACTGGGTAAGAGCCAATTTTATAGGGTATCTGAAATTTTCAGCATCTTTTCCTGAAAATTAGCTAAATGGCATTTGGGGGGAGTCGTTGGCAATCTCGGACATATTATCGTAAAAAGAGTTTAAAATAAATAAATTTCTAGGTTTCGTGTTATTAGTCTTCGTACCCGAAGTTATGATTCTTTGCTAAAGTTCGGTTATTCGACTCGAAAATTCCGAAAAAGAAAAATTTAATGATAACTTAATTTTGGCTAAAAAGTTCACCTTGATTTCTGATAGCAGTCACTACTCCATAATCACGCCAATCAAAGCTGGTGGGAATTGATTGCTGGTCTAAATGTGTCTCTTAAAATACTCTTAGGGATTTAATTTTCAAACTTCCACCTTGGTTAACAATTGAGTCCAACATGGTATCATTGCCCACCATATTGACGCCAGTATCAGCTGTAACATTGAAACTGTCAGGCAAAAGCATCTGAACACATTTTTTTATTAGTGCATCAAATCCAACTCTGCGAACACACCTGTTGTTTGAATTCTTCGAATGTGAGATGACTGTATTTGGTGACACCAAACACTGCATCTGTACCACCCGCTTTTTTGTCATTCAATTCTTTGATTTTGTCCAAATTTTTCGCGAAAATGCTCTGCCGCTTTTCATGCTCTTCATGGTTGTGAAAGATCAGTTTGTACCTAATTTGCACAAATATATATTTTTTCAAAATGCACTCAGACGGCTGGATTTGTACAAAAAAATTATAGTAACAAATTTTCAAAGTCTTTCTAATATAACTTGCAGATTTAAAAATTTTGAATACAGTCGACTTTCCCATCAACGTCCACCAAAAGTTCGTTTCCGCCCAAGGTCCGACACTTTTTTATCTTAACTTTTCGTAGACTAGCTTCCATTCATAAGATTCATAAATACCGTATTCACTCTGCTAAACCTCCATGGAGAGTAATTTTTAACCTCTAAAAAAGCTTGAAACTGTTACTTAGCAACGGCCCTAACTGTGAAATAATCCTAGTCAAAAATCCTAGTCAAAAAACGTGGGGTGGGGAGTTAATAGAGTGAATACGGTATAATCCGAAATATTGCGAGGATTCCCGGGTGTGTCCCCCCCCCCCCATTTTGGTCAAAAAATTTTTTTTATACAATTTTTTATATTTTTTTGGCTTTTTAAAAGTGTTTCCAGTATTATCTGTTCTATCTTACTGAAAAAGGTGTTAAAGTCTGTTCTAAACGACCCTAGGCTTGAGCACTAACAACACGGGCGACTATGTTCATTTTGTGAATTTTACCCATTTAAGTTAAATTTTTAATGCAGTAAAGTAACAAAGCTTCTTTAATAAAGCAATTGCCATTATAAGTTAAAAAACTTAAAATTTTATCAAAAAATCAAATTATACTGGGACTCCAAGAAAAGGTCGAACAAGTTTTCACTCATGACTTACTTGCCACAAAATTCTTCGAATTTGGATATGGCTTCATCTGAAACATTTGGGTTTGCAGCCGCATTAATTACCGCTAACAAATAGATAAAAATGATAGAAGTGAAGACTACTTGCAGAGCCATTAGATCAGTCAAGAGTTGTTTCAATAAAAACATGGAATTGACTTGAGAATGTGCCTTTTTATACAGTACCGAATTAGGGAGACCTTCAGACTCGGAATACCACGCCCCAAGTATTTGCATTTATTTGAGACTATTGTATACATATTAGTTTTATGTTGCTTGGACTATTACTGTTTTTCGTTATGTATTTGGTGATAAAAAGTAGTTTTATTTCAGCTTTACATAATAATTGAACACAAATTTGCAATACCAGCATGGAACAGATAATACAGCGCTCGTCGCAAGGAATTATCCAAAATGCAAATTATTTGACGTTATTTTGTTGTTGCACGTTTTTTGAACTTTTAGAAAGTTATTCGTCTGTATAGTTGAAAAAATGACCATTAAAATGACAAGGCGAGAATTCAGCGGGAGATAATTCTGCAAATGATAATTCCGATGAATTCTCACTCTTGACGTCTTTTTATGCAAAAACTAAATTCTAACACCGGATACTCGATTTTACGTAGCTCTGAGATTTACTTGGTTGGCAGCTCATCGTTAGTGTCACAGTCACTCTCGATTTAACGTGATCTAAATAAATTGTTTCAACGTAACTTTTGACTGGCTTCAAAATACTAATTTCGTGCATCCCATCCAATAAAATCAAGATTTTAGTCAAGCAATTTTAGTCGAAAAAGAAACAGGATGGGATACACAAAATATACAATATGTACAGGGTGTGTCAGAATTACGCGCACTTTTTTTCAGACAAAGCATTTGTGGCTTTGGGTTTTTTTTATAAATTTTATAAACATTTTTTAAAAGTTAACCATTCACTTTGTAGCTGTCATTCTTAGCCACCAAATGAGTGGTTAACTTTTAAATTAGGGTTAACTAATTTATATAAAAGAACACAATGCCGCGAAAACTTTGTTTGAAAAAAGTGCGCGTAATTCTGACACACCCTGTATTTAAATAATTAATCATCTATAGATAACTGCATCAGTATATTGAGTGTTGTGAGTGTTAAACTGCAGAAGAAAACAAATGTTGGTGTTTATTTCTTTTAGCTTTTCAGACTAAATTTCATGGATAAGCAGTTAAACTAGAGTATAATTTCACTTACAGCTTTCAAAATGCATGAAAAAAGAGAAAGTATCTCGCCAAATTTTTTTGCTCCTGCCAAAATGCCTAGTTAATGCCAAAATGCCCAAAATGCCTAAAAGCATGGTGGAATATTGTTGAGACTCTCTTTGCAAAAGGTTTCTATCAGTCTGGTTCAAACTTTCCATTCCTTATAAAATAAATAGAATTAATTGGCATAAAAATTATTGAAATACCTGAATTTGTAAAAATTATAGCTTTGAATATCACAAACTCTTCTAGTGTTAATCCTATCCGTTTAATTGGATTTAAAATCAGAGAATAAACGTCAGTCGCCACTGTTTTCCTAAATCTAAACACAAATTGTCTTTTTTGCTTAAAAAATGTCTTACTTGTTATCTTCAGCTTTGTCAGAGATACACATGGATTTTAATTTAACAGGTATCCAACCATTTGGGTAAACAAATGTGTCTGAATTTTCTTGATAGGAATAGAAGCCATCTGTTAGAACTTTAGCCATTACAGACACATGTCGCAAGAGACATTCCTATATGGGTACAATACGATTCAATTTCCACCGTCAACATATTTTGATCGTTGATAAGATTGATTATTTTGACCGAAATTTTGACGACAAGTATTATTTGACCGTTACAATCTATGGCTGACCTTAAGTCGACTGTTGGCGTAATAAGAACAAATACGTCAGTTAAGGCGAAAACACAATGAGGAGGCAGCATCCTCAATCAGACTCCGCAAACAGCACCCGCAGTCTGTTTTAGCCTCCACACTCTGTTCACAATGAGGATGAAGCATCCGCAGTCAGCATCCGCGAACAGCATCCGCAAACAGAATTCTTATTGTGAACACTCAGAGTGCGGATGCTGTTTGCGGATGCTGTTTCCAGAGTCAATATAATTTTTATGAAGATTTACTCGCAACTTTACAAATAATTTATCTCTAAATAAAAATATACTTTACAGCCGACTTCAATCTGCAATGGTGGTTAAAAAATCGGAAAATGAGAAGCGAAGTGGTGAGCTTATTGGTGGCATCCGTGACTGCCCCTGCTTATACAATATGACGAATGAGAAGTACAAGGACAATCAGTGGAAGAACAACATATAGGCCAAGATAGCCACGGATCTAGGGTTCTCAGGTATATTTTTATTGCACTTCATTGCATTAGTAAAAAACAAACAATTAACTGGCACCGGGACAAGAGGAGTGACCACACCCATTTTATTCTCACAACTACCAACAACACTACCATGCGAAGACAGAACAGACAATGGAGACTTTACAATAGATTCTAGCCGCTTCATTCGCTTCTTAGCACCCTCCAGTTCCTCTTGGCCACAGTGCAGGCAGTAGTCGGCTTGATCCATGTAGACGGTCGCTTCATTCCAGATTCTCTTCAGACGGGTAATTTCCGTTTGACTTCTTCGGTAGAGCTGCTGCAGAGAGAGAGACGGGTCGGCGGCCACTTCCACTTGTGTCCGGTCCAGTCGCGGAGACGAGGGTCCCTTCTCATTGCTTCTAGCCACCGTTGCGCAGTTTGATTGGGAGCGTGCTGCTGGGCCACAGAGATCGGCAGGCGAGTCACAGATGACAGGGAGCGGAGCTGACTTGACCACCACAGAAGGAGCTTTGGCTTCGGCAATACCACGGAGCTGCAGTTTGGCTATGGAGTCTTCTGCTTGCTTCTGGTCCACTTCGGCTTGCACTTCCATCGACGGGTTGCTAGCTTCGGTCCTTTCGCACTTCAATCCCTTTCGGTCAACGCACCCCTTCACACCCAACGCTTCGGTCCCATTCACACCTGCTAGACGGTCACCACACACCCCACTCTGTAGACGCTCCACACCTACACCACACAAACCCTTTTCGGTACTTCCCACACGACCAACGGCACTTCCAGGTTGACGAACCCTTCCATGCCTCGGGCACAACCCGCCAACTTCTCAGCTTCGGTAAATGAGGAAAGGGGACTAACCTGCTTACCGTGTTCATCGTCGTGTTCCTTCCATTGCGAGCCAGCCATTCCCTTGATCTCGTCCAAAAGCGCATTCCACTGGGTGCTGGCCATATCATCAGCCCCTTGCAGGTTTGCCTTCTCCAGAGCGATCGCGAGCCTGTCTCGGATGTCCAAAATTTGCCTCGGCACCACTTGCTTCGGCTTAGCCTTGCTTTCTTCCTCTTTCTTTTCCATTTAGCAGAATCGATAGATTTGAGCGCTTTTTAGGTCCTTTAGAACGAGGAAACTAAGATTTTCGCCGACGGGTCAACATTCTTTCGGTAGAAGACAAATCCTGTTTGAAATCGCTTTACGATTTCAAACAGTATTCGCCTCCTTTCACTTCTGCTAGACGGTCACTCCTCTCAGGACAAATCGACGGTACGGAGATTTGCCTTCGCAAATCTCCTCCTTACACATTTGATGTCATTTTTTTGGTAAATTCAGATGGGCAAGAAGCAGCTGCCACATGGAAAAATCTGCGTGCATACTTCAAGAAGAATCGAGTCGTCAAAAAGCCAAGTGGCAGTGCAAACGATTACAAAAGAAAGTGTGTGCACTTCGACACCTTGGCTTTCGTTGTTTCATTTATCAAAGAGCGTCAAGAGCAGTCGTCAAGCCTAGCTATCAGCAGCAGAGTCCAGGAATATGAGGAGGAAAATGACCAGCTTCTTCTGGGCAAGGAGCAAATCAAGATGAAGAACTCAGTAAAACGGTAAGTTTTCATGGTGAGACTAGCAATGACATATTGAGTTGTTTTCAGTGTCAAATGAAGAAAGGTGTGGTAAAAGCACAACTGAGGTCACTCCAGCTAAGAAGAAGCGAAAATTTTCAGGATGCATCGATCGAAAGCACGTCCTAGTGAGGAAGCCGCCGAAGTCAGTGACGTTGTTTTTTTTATTACAAGGAGTCTACTTCTACAGTTCTGATCGCTGTATGTGACTCTCGACACTACATTTACTATGCGATCTGGGGCATGAAGGCGATGCAGGTAATTTTTATTGTTCGTTACATTTCCACCTTAGAGATTTATAGAAATATATGCAAGAAGTGACTTCAAAAGGGCGCTGGACTCTGGCTGCTTGGAAATTCCGAATCCAAAGAAGCTTCCACAGACCGACAGTTTTGCTCCTTTTGATTTTCTCGGTGATGGCGCATTTCCGCTTGCTACACACATGATGAAGCCATTTACGGGGCGCCAGCTGAGTTCGAGGGATCAAATATTCGATTATCGGTAAGTTGTTCTATGATTATTCATAATTTTACTTTCCCATTTTTGAGGCTCTCAGAAGCAAGACGGCTCACTGAGAATTGTTTTGGAATTATGGCAGCCGTTCATCGCGTTCTTCTCAAGCCTATGGAAGTTCATGCTGCTAATGCTGACAGGATTATCAAGGAATGTCTCTGTCTACACAATTTTCGAATTGCTCATAGGCTCCTTCAAGATAGCTTTCAAGTTTCCTCAAACACTTTATTAATTTGAGTCTTCTAGATCTCGCAGACGAATGGCGTCAAGAATTGGATCCACTACCGCAAGCTGAACTAGGATCTGTCGCATGATCAATTAATGGAAGAGAGCTTCGAGAAACTCTGGCAGATTACTTTATTCATGAGGGAAGAGTGGAGTGGCAAGAACGTTTGCTGGGATTGTCTTCCTCAGGTACAGAAGATTATGAATAATATTCATGTTGTTTTGTTCTTTTGGTGCAATAAAATTATCATTTATTTGTGTATCGATTTATCATAGTGGACTTGAGATTAAGTGTACACTCGGCTGGTCCTTATTCCTCACACCAGATCGGGAGTTCACTTATCGTGCTTCTTCGTTGTAATCTTATTTTCCACCTGTCAGCCAGACATATATTTGCTGTCTGGTTTGTTACACACGGGTATAATTTTGGTAATATGGAATGGCTTAGGATAATTCAGTGTGGCTTTGGGTAATTCGGATATTTTATGATAACTTGGGAAGGTTTGAAGTAATTTAGGCTGGTTGGAGTTGATTCTGATAGTTTGTGGTAATTTGAAGTGGTTTGGGGTGATTTGGGGTGATATGGTGGTTTTGGGTGATTTTAGATGGTTTTGGGTAATTTGGGGTGATTTTGATGGTTTTTGGTGATTTGTAATAGCTTGTGGTAATTTGAAGTGGTTTGGGTAATTTGCAGTGATTATGGTGGTTTGGGTGATTTTAGATAGTTTTGGGTAATCTGGGCTGGTTTAGGTGTTTTTTTGGCGACTTGTGATGGTATGGGACAATTTGGGATGGTTTGGGGTATTTGGGTGGTTTGGGGTGATCAGAGGTGTTTTGGGTGCTTTGGGTTTTTTAACTTAAAAAACTGTCAAACACTCATATTAGGCTCACAAGGCATGACAGAGTGCAAAAATCTGAATGAAAAGTAGAAAATTGGGGTCAATAATAGTATCTTTGGAGTGAGGAGTCTGATTGAGGAGTCTGACTACTCACTTAGCATCCGCAGAATCAGCATCCTCAATCAGACTCTTCAATCCCTATTGTGAACAGAGTGTGGAGGCTTAAACAGATTGCGGGTGCTGTTTGCAGATTCTGTTTCCTCATTGTGAACACTCTGAGGTGAGGATGCTGTTTGCGGATGCTAAATCCGGATGAAAAGTAAGGATGCTAAAGTGTTCACAATGAGTAGTCTGTTTTAGCATCCGCAAACAGACTCCTTTGTTTTCGCCTTTATGCTAACGGCCAAAATGCTCAATTTCAAGCTAAAACGACGGTCAAAATATGCTGACGGTGAAAATTGGGACAGTGAATTCTACTGTACCCTCTTATATTAAACTAAAACTTAAAAAATTGAACAAAGTTAAAAAATCGCCGAAAAAACAACAATAAGAAATTCAAACTGCTGGCTGAAACCTCAACATTTTTTTTATACTAAAGATAAGCTCTTAGAAAAAATCAGAGGTAAGTTTTAAGCGAGGTTCAAAAGTTTTAAATTAACTGTTCGTTCTAAATGGCTTGGCCGGAAAGATGCAGTTCCACTTTTTTGTGTCCTTATCAACAAGATACGACTGTGACTGTGACCATACCTGCACGAGCGCCGGCATCGGGCGCCGGCACCAGGCGAAATTTCACCATGTTCGGGCGGCGGCGCCCAAAGAAAGAAAAATAATTTTACATATTTTTGAATCCTCTATAAACTCCAGATAGGCAGTTAAATGATGACGCGCTGTACCACTCTGAATCTTGTTGCGCTTCTGGACGATCGCCACATTCTCTCTACAGTTTTGGTGTGCGCCCCAGTCTTCGGATCGACAAAAAGAAGAAAATAACGGTCGTTGAATATTCTCGTTATCGTATCGTTCTCATTCTGTCTTTTGTAATATTTTGACTAAATAAATTGTTTCATTACTTTTGATAAACCTCTTGGATGGAGCTTTATTCAAACTGCTGGCTGAAACCTCAACATTTTTTTGGGAATTTACCGCTGTGCGGAAGCCTTTGATGAAAATTTCTAAAAATGACCGATTTTTTCGCCTCACCCTGTAGAGATCAGTTACGTTTTGCCATTTTCGGAGAGTGCTTATATTAGAAGAAATACGTTGTCTAGAAAGCGTCTAGTGAGAACGTCTAACTGTGTCGAAAGACTTTCCAAAAATATTCTCCATTCGCAAAAATATTCTGGACACTTCTCTGGGTACAGTGTTCACAAGGGCATGGGAAAGTGGCAGTCACACTCCTTTTCGCGTCATGCCGTGTGAAAATTGTATTGGATTGCAGGAAGTTTTATTACCTGTGACAGGGCTTTAAAAATTTTTTTTTTGACATCCAACATCCACATCCGCCGGATGTGGATGTTTCGGATGTAAACATCCACATCCGGATGTATCTTCCGGATGTTTTTAAAGCCCTGACCTGTGATTCATAAGTTAGCTGTGAGAAAACAGGCAAAGTCTTGGCCATTTCAATACTGAGCAAAATGCCTTGGTTGATGCAGTATATATTCTTAGTTGTTTTCCACTCTTCCAATATATCTTCCATGTTATTCATGGGCCAGTGTGCTGGTTTCTAAACTAACTAAACTTAAAATAAAATAGTGTAACCATTGAAATCTAATTTACAGGGTGGCGCAACATAAATTGGTGAATGAATTTTCGCTATAACTTTATGAATACGCTCCATTTCGACGAGATCTTTTTTATTCAAAAGCTGAATCAATAAGAAATCAAGTGGCACTAAACATTCAAAAAATCGTTATTCAAACGCACTCAAATTTGACCGGACAAAAAGAACAACTATTTCACTCATGTTCCTAATTTTTTAAGAAAGCGATTTTCTTTCAACAGGTCATATCTCAAAACTTAGATTCTTAAGAATTATTCTGTAAAATGGTTTTTCACAAGGATGGGAATCGTACTTTTCAAAAAATTTTTACTTTTTACGGCACCTAAAAATTTTTTATTTTCGAAGTTTTACGTCAAAATATTTTTTTCTCTTTAAAATGCCAATAAGCACTGGATAAAATGGCACTTTTGACGAAAAATGACCGTACTTTCTTGGCCAAATGTACTTTATCAAATGAATTAAAAAAAGCTTTTAGCACTAGAAAATTCTTTTAGCGCCAAAAAAACTTTTATGCACTAAAAAAAATTTACGCCAAAAAAAGATTTGCCCGGAAACATGTTTCAAGACCCGGAAGTACAATTTTTTTAAATTGACTGTCCGCCTTGAGTGACCAAGGTAAACTTCACTTTATTTCAGGTATTCTACTGCATTTTGGTCACTAGAATAGCCTAAAGGCTATATCAGGATTGCCATCTGGGTTGATACATCAGAAAAAGGTTGATTTTAGACGGTCAAATCTGATGATTTCGAAAAGGTTAATTATTCAGAAAAGGTTGAGTTTGAAAGACGAAGGTCGATTTGTCTGATTTTTGTAAAAAGAATGGATTCTAGTCAAAATTTCGAATTCTCTCCAATATTTTGCACAAAACTATTAATGGCTGTATGCATACTTGCACGATCCCCAACAAATTAAAAAAGCGTCGCCGCCTCCGCCGCCACCGGCATTCTAAAAATTTTGCCGCCTCCGCCGGCGGAGCGGCAGCCACCGGCGCTTTGAAAATGCCAATTTCACCCAGCTGGCCGGCGGCGGAAGGCGGCCGCCACCGGCCGTGCTAGTATGGCTGTATGTGTAAGTGGTTAGGCAAATTAATGAATTTTCCAGGCACATTCGCAAATGCTTTTATTTTTGGTCGTTTTCTGCTTAATTTTGAATTTTTTTTCTGACTAGCATTTAGCCCAGGATCTCAGCTTTCTTACAAGCTATCAACTGAGCAAATCAGGTTTGAAAACTGATTTGGATGAAAAGTGTTTTGAATAGAGCAAGTTGTTGCAAAAATTTGGTCCGCTTGATAACTTTATTCTTAAATTTTTAAAATTCAGTTCGATTAGTTGGTAATTTGTAAGAAATATGACATCCAGGGCTATATGTCGGTCAAAAAATTTTGAAATTGAAAAGGAAACGACTAAGAATAAAATCATTTACATATTTGCTGTCATAATCTATTTATTTGCCGGAAAAAATCACGGATTTGCCGGGAGTTTTCAATATGAAGAATATGGAGAAATATGATGAAAGCTGTTTTTTGGTGTAATTTTAGAAATTGTTATAATTTTATGTAGCAATTTTGAAGTGCTAAACCAAAAAACAAACTTTAAACCAGTCAAAGCTGTTAAAATGCTCGTCAACTTCTAAAAATGGTTTCCCAAAATTACTTTTCTACCCCTTCCTGTTTTGGTGTGTTTTTGCATGCCGACTCCAAACACAAAAGGAGATTGTTATTTAATATTCAAAAGAAGAGAAAGAGCGCGACAAAACTGTTTTTAGAATTTTCGAATATCACAACTTTGTTACTAGTGACTTAATACAGTCCGTATTACCTACCAAAAATCGGTGAGCTAAATCGTTTGTATAGTTAACTGTAGTTTCGTACAGTTGACTGTATTTTTCGTATAGTTAACTGTGGTTGCGTTCAGTTAACTATAGAGGTAAAAATAGAGGTAAATAGAGCTAAATAGAGGCAAACCTCTATTTAGTGGCTTTCGTACGTTTTATAGATTTAATAAAGTGGTCCTCCAATTTAGTGGACCCTTAGGCTCCTATATTGAGGTTTCACCATACTGGAAACGCAAATCCGCTATTTATTTAACTTTTTGCTAAAAATTATGATTGAGTTCCTATTTCTCCGGTTTCGCAGAGAATTCTAGAAAATTTTCCGAAAAATTCTCCAGAGAATTCTCTGGTTTTTATTTCTCTGAAGAATTCCACAACCCTAGTTTTTACCGACAGTGATCTGTCTTAGCTAGTAAAAATCTGCCGCCTTGCTTAAAAGGAAACACCCAAGCTGTCTTTCCGATGTGATTTCAAGACCTACCGTATTCTCTCTAATAGGCCGACACCCTCTAATAAACCGACACCCCCTACTTTGAGGGACCGTATCTCAGTCCGAAGAAAAAAAATTACATCGCTGTTTATTGCGTTTTCTTAGTTCCCACGAGCTCTATCGATTCCGCTTTTTCGATTTTGGATTTTCACCCGAAAATGTCGAGTTCGACCCAAAATTTTCACGATTTTTGAAGGGTTGAAAAATAAACCGACATGTCGGCCTATTAGAGAGAATACGGTATATAAAAATGTTCGTGATGGTTGATTGGTTAAATTAAAATTTTCCAATTTACGCGAGGCAAAAAATAAGAGCAGCATGCCGCTCTACTAGAATTAATGCGGTATCATAAAATTTTACATACCACATGACTATCTGCATAATCCAGTTCACTGCGGGCTGATAAAATCAAATTTTTTATTGACCAATTTTCAGATATGGCAAGAAAACATGCAGATGTTTCTCTTAATTTTCTTACTTTAGATTCTGTGATTAGTAGTGACTGCAAAATATGGGCTTGCGAAGACTCTTTGACAAAAATGCAATCCTAAAAATTCACAAATTAGCTTAAAAAACCCCGATTTATATTTTTTTTCAAAAATTTTATACGTATCGACGCAACTTTTAATTCTGCGTCAAATTTTGTTTTTAGATTTCACCAAAATAAAATATGCCAAAAATTGTTTTTCTTCAAAAAAATTGATTTAAAAATTGTACAGGATTCATTTCCAGACCTATTAAAGTTTTTGTTTGATTTTTGATTGAAAATGAATTAAATGAATGATCGCTCCTGGTTCCAAAGAATTTGTTTCGTCTTCGTATATTTGCACATGTTATGATGTTCTGGCGTATCTTCAGCTTTTTTTCGATGCTCGACTCGAAACTCATGCAGGCGACCCATGCACTCCATACCAGATCACAGTCCAAAAATTTTGTTTAATTAAAATCCATTTTCAACTAAAATCAAACAATTTTTTAACAGATCCGGAAATGATGACAACGTTAACGAATTATAATGAAAGTAGTGCCAATGAGTTGCCCGGATAGTTGGCTATCGAACGAAAAAAAAGATCTCTCCAAAAGGCAATAAGATCAAAGAGATATGAGCAAAACAAAAAGTGTTACAAATTTGGAGGACCCTGTATTTAGATATAGTATCATAGAGCTGTAACAAATTCAGTTTTTGTGGCCGAAAATTAAAAAGTAGAGTGAAGGGCGTTTTGGAAATCTGAATTTTTTAAGATTGTTTTAGTTTAACAAGTGAGATATACTATGCGAAAGTTCATGAAAAGCTGCAGCAAGCAGGATTTGGAAAAATATCACAAAAATGCGGTTTTGCCCAGCCAAACCCTAAAAAACTGAGGTGGGTACTACCTGGTCAGAGGGATATCCACCTGGATGACCGAAAATTCACCTAGATGGCCACCTGGCCATCCAGGGTATCCACTTGAATTTCCTTGGATGGCCGTTACCCACTCCAATCAAAAAATTAAGGGGGATACCACCTGGTCAGGTGGACATCCACTTGAAAAATAAAAAATAAATTGAAATCGGAAACAACTTACTTTTTTCTTGATCAAAATCGCACCGCAAATATGTGACTAAATATATGACCTAAATAAGGCTTTTATATACCCCACACCAATACTTTGGGTGGCTGCCTCTCGGGTAGGGGATTATCCACCTGGACGACCTGAAAATGAAAAACTTAGCCAAGTTTAAAAACAAATTATCCTATTACACGTGAAATCATGCAACGAATCCATTTTGACAGGACTAAAATTTCGACTTTACCCACTTCTATCTCAAAACCTGTGGTGAGTACTACCCACCAGGTGGATATTCAACTGAATGGCCTTAAAAATCTAAAAAATTAAGAAACATACCATCTTATCGTCGCCATACAAATTTGCGTATGACAAGATTGTTCTGTTTTTGAATCTAACAAACTTTTTTTTCAGGTAATCCAGATGTATTACATCTGGATTTACACCTGGTCAGGTGATAGTCACCCCAAGTCTTGGGGTCCGAAAAGCTTCAATAGAAATTTTGGACTTAACAAAGAAAATTCACTACGCCATTTTAGATAAGAAAAAACGGTTGTTCTTTATTTTTTCAAATTTTTGTTTTTTAGGCTATTCATGTGGATATCCGCCTGTCCAGGTGGTACCTAGCTAAGGTTTTGAGATTCGGGTGTCTAAGATCGCGAAAATTATGTTTGTTTTCGATGCTTGCCAAAAAAAATTTTCAGGGCAGCCACGTGGTTATCAACCTGACCAGGTGGTACCCACTCCATCTTTCGGGGTCCATGTTTTATTTCGTATATTTTAGTAGAAACGAAACACATAGATCGACGTCACAGCCGTTTGTTTTTTTGTAAAAGTAGCTAAATTCACTAAAATAACACAATTACTTTGGCTGGACAATTACGCCCATATTGTTCTTTTCTTTCAGAAAATTCTTTCTTTGTGCTAGCTCAGCAACTATAGTATCTTTATCTGCATTTTTTGGTAGTTGTATAGACAAGGGGTTCATTCCCATAAGAATGCTGCGGTCAAATCGGCACGCTCGACATTCTAGTACTAAATAATCTCATTTATGAGCTTGTTAAACAATATACAGTTGACGCTCGCTATAATATATAGATAAAAAGTTTTCTTCTCGACTAGGGTCTGAACCCCTTTTTTATTTATTTTTTAAAGAGTTCACTGAGAAAATTTTTTTCGTATATTCTTGTAGAGCGCTCCGAAGTGATAGAATGAAATGCTGACCCTTTACCCAGATCACGTAAAAAATTAGGGAGACAAGGTCCCACGAACTTACCGAATAACCATGATACAGGTATCAGGTTTTCTGCAAAAAAGAATCTGCAAAAATCTCTCAATGAACACTTCCGAAGGTTTCCTGGTTAGTTTTTAAAGTCTTTTGTCAATTTCGATCCGACAGTCTATTGCAAAAGTCTCGATTTTTGCTGTCGTTTCTAGAAAACACGATAATTTTGTCATTTAGACCCGCAATACTCGGTATAAAATACGCGTTTTTACGATATATGCGTCTGTTATATAGAGTGTTGCGGGTATAAATGAAAAATTTATCGTGTTTCTTGGAAACAGAAGCCTAAATTTAACACTTGCGATATTGCGACTTGCGAAGTTGAAAAAGTGATGGACCTTAGGTGGGAGCAAATTTTTTTGATGTATCTTATATCAAGCATAGGCCGTAATTAAATTACCATGTGACAAGTTTTTCAAATCCAGGCTAGCACATTTAAATCGTGTTCCAGATAAAATATGTCTTCGGAAAAATGATTTGCAACCTTAAAAAACATTTATGTAGCTACAGTAGTTTTTCTCCATAATTTACTCCATAAAAGTTAATTATCCAGCAAGGTTTACCAATTGTTTCAACCTTTTTTTATTTTTTTCAACCATGGAATGGAAGTCTGGTAAAAAATTGAAAATATTTCGATTTGCTGACATTTTTTGGAAAATACAACAGATTTAGCAAGTATAGAATTCGACCAAAGAGATTAGCTCACATTCGTGTTTCTGGGACCTAAATCAGAAAAACACCGACTATTTTTTAAATTTCGAGCAAAAAAATCTTTTTGAACTGTGAAGGGTAATCATGGTTTTCAATCGAAAAGATTATAATTTAAATTGGCGCCTCTGATATGCATGCTTTTTTCGAGTGAATGGTGCGTGAGTGTGCGCATCTCAACTCCAGCTTCCAAGACCCTGAAAGATACGCAAATAACTAAGAGCTAGAGATGCGTGCACCCACTTACCTAAGACATGATTCTGAACAAAACTCTCGACCAAAAATGCATATACAGGGTTTTTTTGCCGTAGCCCATTTTAAAACACACGATAAAGAGACTTTACAGATGTCGTTCACGACATTTTTAAATTTTCCGTTCAAGGCTCGCTCACAATAGAGGTGGAAGCCGGATGCTTGGAAGTCGGTAACCTCTGGCTTTCCGTTTTTCTGGTCAAAATACCAGAATTTTTTTTCCGGCGAAAGAAACTTGAGAATAGATAAAATCACTTTACAGAACGAAAAAATGATGAAACTCGAGGAGCTACAGGACCTTCAGGTACACCTTCAGGCACAAAACTTTGAGCTAATTATTTGGAACAATATTTATTTTCAAATTAACATCCAAATACACTATGACGTAGCATTGTTCTTCCTCTATCAGATAGAGGGTTTACTTTTCACTCTACTCAATTAAATGACTTCCATTAGCGGCAGTACATTAGCGCAGTCGTTTTGGCAAGTCGTCGATGAACAAAAATGATTATTCACCTACTTTCTTTTTTGTTTTGGCTTTTCATCATAACGTCTGGCACAAATAAAAAGCAATTCCTATTTGATATAGGAAGAATAATGCTACGTCATAGTGTATTTGGATGTTAATTTGGAAATAAATATTCTTTCATAGAATTAGCTCAAATTTTGTCCCGGAATTTTTCACACCAGTTAAAACTAAGATTTTTCATTTAAATTTTGTTTAAATTTATGTACCAAACAGCTGGGAATATTATAGTGCATAAAACTAGTTGGGCGTCCACAAATCCAACAAATCTGTGGTGGGATTTGTCTATTTCGATAAGTAGAAGCAATTTCCATTTTTTAATTTTCATAAAATAAAAAATTAGTTGAAGATTTTTTAGAAATACAAATAATCCATTACAGTGGAGATGGCCAGACACAAAATCTAAAATCAGGATTTAGATTCTAAAAATCAGAATTTTGAACGAGGCAAATCAACAGATTTCAACTTTGCGATCGTTTTTTTAAAACTAAATGACTTTGTTAAAAATACCCCTTGACTCTCAATTTTCAACAAGCCCTATTTTCGAAAACGGAGTAAAATCATTGGGTTTTTGAAAGACAATAGACACAATTGAAATTTTCAATTTGGCAACTGGCAAAATAGAAGGATAAAAAACTTAAAAATTTAAGGAGAGAAAGTGTCAGATCCAAAACGGGAAAAACCTTCTGGGGATAGACAAAATAGTCAAATAATCAGGCAATAACTTTGTGTGAAAAGAATGGTTTCTGTTTACTAAATATCTCTCTTCAATTTATTCACAGCCAAATCAATAAAAAAGAAGCTCGGAAAAAGCACCTTGACTGTCGAGAGAAACAGCCGAAAAGTTTAAAAAGGGTGGCTAGCATGGATATCACAGTTTGAATCTCACATAAGGTGATTTGAGCTCGTAAAACATGAGGCTTTTTAAGAATGCCGCCAATCCTTGGCAGGGTTCAAGAATCTGTACAATTTTAGGGTAGATCCCTGAATATACAGGGTGTAACAAATTTTCCTACACTTTTTTACAACGCCGTTTTTTTTAATCTGTTTTATGGATCGACTCACCTCGCTCTAAAATTTTTTTTGACGTATGTTGTGAAAAACACGATTTTCGCTTGGTCCCTTCTGTGGTTTTGGTCTTGCCCATTAACAGGGTGAGTTAGAAAAACTGGTGCAATTTAAAAAAATTTGTGTAAGTAACGCCTTTCCCTACCGAACCGGAAATCTTCACAACGTATGATTTTTATTTTTAACAATGAATTGTCCAACTCATATAATACAGTTAATTTTGGCTCCATATGTGTTCGAGGGATCTCCGAAAAAAAGATGCCTTTGTCCCCTGTTGTTAATTTTTGTGATTTTTAAGGCTTAGGTTAAGGCATTTTTTTTAAGTATATGAATTGATTTTGCTATAAACCTGTGAATGAAAGCACATGTTCAAGTGCATCCTAACATTCGATTCTTAACTCTTACCTCAAGCCAAGTCTAAATAATTACAAAAATGTACAACAAGGGTACCAAGGCATATTTTTTTCGGGTGTCCTTCAAACACATATACAGCCGTTTTTTTTTGTTCTAACAGTTGCTGGGATTGAGAAGAGGCTCTATGCTTAGAGACCTTTAACTATTTACTATGCTGATTTCATAATGAGTCTCAAACAAGCTAAGAATATTATTTTCTGTGAAAAACATTGCAGAGGAGTGGATAAATAACAGTTACGTTCGAAAATTGATTTGAATTTTTATTTATTTTTGCACCAATTTTTGTGGCTCACCTGTAGAGGCCATATGCAGACCAGGACTAAATCCATAGGGGGACCAAGCGAAAATCGTGATTTTTACAATATTGAAGCGGGGTCACCAGGAAAGTTCAGTATTATTGCACGTAAGTAGTCCAATTAAAATTTAATGGTCCAAAATATTTTACTGCTCCAGCCCTTACTTTGGTGGTCCAGCCTGCGCTTTAGAAGTCTAAACATTATTTAACTAGTCCAAAATTATTTTAGTAGCCGAATGAATTTGACTAGTCAAATGGTATTTTAAAAGTCCAATACATTTTAGTGGTCTATTTATGTATAACGTATATTGTATTCTTACTCAAAAATAATTAATTTTTTTTATTAAAAATTATATTTTTTGAACATTTGCAGAGGGACACACAGTTGTATTGGCATAAAAAGGACAAAAACAGGGCTACTAAGATATTTATGAAAAGGGACAAAGGGCTGTTCAGGGAGTGGAAAGGAACAAAAGGGCCATTAATTACATAAGGTCCACTAACAAAAAGATGTTGAACATAGTTTGAATACTGGGGCCTTAAATACCGCCCCCCCCCTCCTTTGCGCACCAAGTTAAGCACCACAATAATTGAGTCGCAAGATTTACGACTGTTGAAGGATGTGAGTACAAACCGCAAGAAATACCCTTGGAGATTTGAGCTGCGTCCTCATGTGCTTCAATATCTGTGGCTGATAATTTGCACGCCAAGATATGCGCCGCGAAAATTGTGCTGCAAGTTCACTACTGTTAGGCAAGAGACTGTGGCATTGGAACTGCAAGATTCGCACCCAAAGATTAGCGCTGCATTGTTTGCACTGCGCGATTTGCGCCGCAATTTTCGCGCTGCACGATTTGAGACAATAGATTTTTTGCAGGCTTAAAGCCTAAAATAATAATTGGTTGGCACCATAAGATGGAATGCCTTTAAAGACTTTCGAAATCGAACTAAAAAAATATTTGAGCCCTGGGCTTAAAATTGAGGTGCTGGTCATGCATGGAGAATCCACAATTCAATGAGTGGAAGCGATTTCCATTTTCAAATTTTCATAAAATAAAAATAAATCAGCGTTTATTATAGCGAAATAAATAAGCAGCTATTCTAATTAAATAAATAAAACACAGAGAGAAAATATGTCTAAAATAAATTTTCTATTTATTTAATATATCCCTTCAATTTATTTACAGCCGAATCAATAAAAATACAATTTTAAAAAGCATCTTGACTGTGGAGAGCAGCAGTCAATTATTAATTGAATGAGGTTTGCCAGCATGAGCACACCAAGTTGAAAAGATGAAAGTAAAATATTTAACAAAACTTACTACGCCTCGTCCCTTCACAATGTAAATCACCTTTTTACTCAAGACCCCATTCTTCACTTTTTAATGAAAGAATGCATGTGTGTCTTTTTTTTCTACGATTTTATATTTTAGTCAAAAATCATAAAGGAAGATAAAATAATTGTTGGCTGAAACCTCGAAAATATTTACGGGGTTTCATCCGTTCTCGGAAGCCATTGACAATTTTTCTAATGATGCTGCAGCAGCAGTTTTGATTAGCCCTAACAACAACATTGAAATCGCTCTAATACAAACTTAACTTTATGAATTTTGACAGATATTTATGAGGTCACTCATTAAAAACAAAACTTTCCAAAACTATTGTTGTTATTTGTATTGTTATTTACAGCACTAATTGATACATAGAAGTTTTATCAGTACAGCCCTTAAAATTTCCTACACTGGTCTCTAAATTTTATTCAACTGCTTCTTAGCTTTTCTCGCTATGGCATCAGCTTGACGCTTTCCTTGTTTCCAGATCTTTTTTTTTTGCTTCTGATTCGGACCGTTACCTCGCTTTCTCTTTTCATCTTCTTTGTTTCGTCTTGCTGATTTGGTTCCTTTAAAGAATCTTCTTTGGCATTACTTGCAGGAATTTCTTCAAATGTTTCCTGTTTAACGCAAAAGTAGGCCAGCGTGTGCTAACCCGAACTTTAGCAAAAGTCTAAAATACGTTTGAGTCCGTCCTAACACATACTGGCCAACCTTTGCCTAAGCTTAAAGCCTAAAAAATCACAAAAACCCCAGGAAAACCAATGCAAATCCCCCCATTGAGGGATAGAGCCGAAGGTCCTATTACAAACTCCTGCGATTATTTTTGCCATAATTTTCTTATTTTTTCACGTGTCGACGAGAATTTTTTTTTAGAAAACACGGGAGACATTAGGTACCAAACATTCATTGCTACTTTTAATAATTTTGGCTTCTCAAAAATTTCTCCTTTCCAGGTGCCTTATACACCAGAACCAGTGATTCATGCAATTAAACGGGTCAACGATAAAGGTAAGAGCGTTGCCTTCTCTCACACAAGATATCGCCAAGAATACAGAGCTATTAATTTTCTATGCTAGCGCCGGATCGCAAACCGGTCACAAAAAATGGTATGAAATTTTCAAGCTCGGCACTGAGCTTTTTGTTCTGGTGCATAGGGTATCTGAAAAAGGTTTTTAAAACGCCAAAGTTATCAAAAGTGGCAAAGAGTTAACAATGAATGTTCGCTGTCTCAGAAGGAAAAATCTCGTCGAAACGTGGAAAAATAAAAAAATTTATGGCGAAAATAAACACATGAGTTTATAATGGACCACTCTATATATAACCATAACAGTTATCAATAAAGCAAAAGTGTCAAATAGTTAGTTGTTGAACCATGAAAATTTTCAAGCCCTTAGCTAATTATATTTCGAATACATTTCCAAAAAAATTCTCAAATCATCCTGCTACAAAAAAAGGTCGCTCATATTAAACCAATATATAGAATAGAATAAATTAACGAAAGATCAAATTAAATAAAAAAAACCATTCTAGTCAGCTGCTAAAATCAGGTCCATTACGATAACACATGCATCGATATAAGATAAAAAAATATGTGCAAGCCGTTAACCATTTAACTACGAACTACATTACGAAATCCCTACCCCAGCAAACAAATGGTGATTTTTCTCAACTTTTCAAACCAAAAGAGCTTGTGCTTATAGTTATTTAAAAGCTGGATTCCTCTCGGTCATTTTGGTATATTATGAGTGTAGGTGTAGTATGAGGATCATGGCGCACCACTTGAAAATCTGTGAGTATGCATCTGGATTTTGACCACGCACAATTTGATAGCTTCTCGACCCATTTTCACCAACTTGGTCAATGATTTAAGCAAAAGGGACCCGCGCAATCGGGTACAGCATGAGTTTATCTATCCAGAGTCTATGTTGGGCGGACCAGGCCTTGCCGTGTTAACAACTCCGATCCCCATGTGTGAAATTTAACAAAATTTGACGCTGAGCACGATGATTTTTTTAGTTTTTCTGACCCACGGCCTTTCAAAACAGCGAAAAATGACACTATTTGACTTTCATTTGAATCGCATGGCGTGGTGGATAAAGTGTTGAATTTGGTTGAAATTCGAGGTATGAAGGGGTCAACTGACTTTTTCAAGTTGGGACACTGAAAATCATACGTTTCATGTTGATTATCTATTTTTCTATGTCATATTAAATTAATGTACATATGTTTCATGGCTCGTTTTAAAGATGAGACTCTGAGCTTTCCAACGAGATACTGCTTACGTGACTAGCATGATAAAATTTAATAGCTAAAACAACTATCTAATTTTTCAAAAATGTTGTATTTACTTTAATGTAGAAAATTTTGTGTGAAAAAGCCGTCATTATGTGAATGGTATGCGCCATTCGACTGAGCAAGAAAAACTGCATAGAATAGTACTCTAAAAAACCAAAAAAAGGCCTTTGAGAGCCTTTGAAAGTAGAGTCCAAAAAACAAATCGAAAAATTATTGAAAAGATAATTTAATGTAAAATTTATTTTTCTTAGCTAAACTCTAAATTCTGACATCAGATATGAGTGTATTATTTCAACGTTTTATCACTTAAAAGACAATTATTGTGATTTTCGAAGTGTGTGATTTTTTTGATTATCGAATTCGGCCAGCGTTTGCTGAAAATTCGCTCGGCTGTAGCCTCCCGAAATTCGGTACTCAGAAAAACCAGTACATTTCTTAAAGCAGTTCATACTTAGTAAAATTCTTATGATGAGCACTTTTTTAAAAGCCCATTCGACGCAGGATGAGTTGTTTTTTTCTAATGAATACAAAAACTTTACAATCTGTTGCAAGTTTTAGCGAAAAACGTGTTTTTCCCAAAAATTCAGCTTTTTCGAACACTAATTTTCGGCCAAAAAACCGCCATAGAAATCGGAAATCTGCCCTCTCCCTCCTAATTTTTAGTGCATCAGAAACAGAAATTTCCCAAAAAGATTGGGGGAGGCAAGACGAAAAAGGCCTTTGAAGTTTGCCAGTCGTCCTGACTCTTTTAAACTTTTAGCGTGAAAAAATTTGCTCAGCAAAACCTCAATTTTGACACCGGATTCGTGATCAGCGTATCTGATTTGCTCATGAAACTACTCTTAAATTCCTCTCAAGACAATAAATATTCAAACAAGTCAATACTATTTAATTCGAATATTTATTGTCTGAAGAGCAGGGATAAGATTTGCATCCTGTTCATAATAATAATAGGATATTTTAGGAGGAAAAGTATCCTAAATGAGGATTCTTTTTCAAATTGCCTCCTATGTTAGTTGGTCATTTAAAACTGAAATTTAAATTGATATCTCAGATATAAGGTTATTGGTGTATTTATCATAGTTTAAATCTTAGTTTTCGGACTGAAATTGACTCGGTGGGGTAAAGTCTAAGAGCTCCGAATCACTACTCGTCTACTAGAATACTTTTTCCAAAAAAGATTTTAGATTTGCTCTAGTCTTGAGTGAAAATAAATTTTTTGCCTAAAAACTTTATACAATTTTCTGGATGGGCTAATTTTCTTCCATTGTCTTTGTTGACAGACTTCATTTTTAATAATATAATAATGATGAATGTACCATAGATTGCTGGAGTATCTGCAGCAATGCATAACAAGGAAAAATTCACTCCCTCCTAAAATAGGATATTTTAGGATACTTCTTCTCCTAATATATCCTAACTAGGGGCAACAGGCGCCTACCGGCGCCACTATCATATTTTAAGAATTACATAAATAATAATCGATCACATAACCTTACCTGGCTACCCTTTTTCTGGTTAACCGCCCTCTTGGCTACCCTCCTCCTGGATAACTCCCTCCTGGCTTTCCCCTACTGGGTAGTACCCTCCTGGGTAACTTTTCCCTATATACTCTTCTCTTATACGGCGGCCACGATGAGGTGAATCGGCCACGGGGTGAATCGGCTGGGGGTGAATTGTCCGTCTCCCTTCGTTAGGATCAAAATTGATATTTCCTCCATGCGGATCGAAAAACTGTATCTTTTGGGCAGGTGGATATTCAACTGGCTGGAAAATCAAAAATAGACTACTTTTGCTGCCCTAAAATCGAATGGCGAAACCGGTTCGTTAAGACTAAAATTGCAACCCGGGTAGGTACCCTTCAGATAGGTCAGATAGGATAAGTGGTCGTCCGCTTGGATCAAAAAAAATTAAGAAAATTACTTTTACTTTTTCAGATTCCAAATTTGCTTTGTGGACTAACTCGGGCATGCTGAAGGTGTTTTTATAGCGGTGAAATATCGTTTTGTGAGTTATTTTTTGAGTATTGGTGTATAATTGATTTTACCAAAACTTGATTTTACCAATACTCTAAAAATTCCCAATAAAACGGCATTTCACCACTATCAAACCATCTTCAGCGTGCCCGAATCAGTCCAGAAAACAAGTTTGGGAACCCGAAAAAAGTAAAAAAAATTGCTCCAAGTAAACGACCACTTGGTTTGGTTGCTTCAGACTAAAAATTTTAATTTCCGCTATATTTATTAATACAAGAGGGTTACTCGGGGTACTGTCGAACCAAATACCCAAATAAAACACTTTCTGCCAAGACAAATTTCTGTTGATCAATTCACCTGTAGATCAATTATGGGCAACCCTAAATCGAGAAGAGGTTCCTGGTTCGAACTTACCTGAGTGCATACCAGTGTTTCTAAAAAACCGAAACGGAATGCCACAAACTGAAGCAGAAACCGAAATTCGGTTTTCGGTTTCGGTTTATGCTCATGAAACTTTCAGGTTCTTGAAACTTTCGGTTTCTGATTTCGGTTTCGGTTTTTGAAATTTTCAGTTTTTGCTTTCGGTTTCTGCTTTTGATTTCTAATCCTGCTTTTGATTTCTGCTTTTAAAACTGATTTTTCGTTCGTATACTTCTGCATATTATGTGAATTTTGTTTTTTTTGTGGATATTCGTGTGGATCAAGAGAATAGGAAACTTTGACTTCATACCCAAAACCGAAAGCACAAACCGAAAGTTGAAAAGCAGAACCGAAACCGGAAGTTTCAACAATCAAAACAGAAAACCGAAACCGAAAGTTTCATGAGCATAAACCGAAACCGAAAATTTCAAAAAGCAGAAGCATTATGCTTCTGCTTCTTTTCGGTTTCTGCTTTCTGCGGTTATATTTCGGTTTCTGCTTTCCGTTTCGGTTTTTTGGAAACACTGGTGCATACCTTATTTTTTACCACATATAATCATCACCGAGGTTGCTGGTTCGAATCCCTCTGGATGCAAATAGTCTCGAGTCCATTCAAGGTCCGATCACAGGGTACTTAGGGTACATTTTTTGGATTAGGGCAGGGTTCGACAAATGTGCCCTTTCCGGGCACAATGTGCCTTAGAATTTTGACCCCAATTTCAGAATTTTGTGTCCGAATTTTTTTGCCTATCATGGAAAGCAACTCATCCTGAGCAACTTTGAAAAGAACTGTCATATCAAAAAAATGGTCCTGCACGGAAAATTAGGCTTTTCAAAAAAGGAGGTAGTGGAGACCCCAAAAAATGAAAAATTTTATATTTTCAAATGCTCCACATTTTTTTCATACTTTTTTCAGAGTATAATATGTCATTCGACGCAGAAATCTCAGGCTTTTCTTTTGGTAATAAAAGATTTCACCATTGAATTGATTTTTTTTCATAAAAATGGGTCTAAATGCTGTAAAAAAACTTTTTGAAATTTTTTTCGACATGAAAAATGCTCTACACAATTTTTTTGGCTCTCTCCTGTTATATCCAAAACTGTTACATCTAAAAATGGTTCTAGTTTTATCAGGTTCTCGCCAAAAGTTCCAGCAAGGTTTTAGCCTTTCAAGTTCAATTTATTTGTGATACAATACTTCAGGCTTTCCCTCTAATACTATATGGAAAATAACAAAATTTAAAATGAAAAGCTAGAACCGTGCTGGAACTTTTGGCGAGAACCGGATAAAACTAGAACCATTTTTAGATGTAACAGTTTTGGATATAACAGGAGAGAGCCATTTTTTAATTTTGCCTCAAACTTTTGGTTTGCATATTTTAAGCCCGTTCATTTTTGCACCATATAACTCAAAAATTTTTGTAAAAAAGAGTGACAGTGGGAAGTTGCGCTATTTTTGTAAACATAATCGTTAAAAAATTTATATGATTTTAGTGGTGTTTTTGCCCAATTATCGTCCATTATGCATTGTGCATTGCTAAAATGATATGTTTTTCGATGCAGGACACAATGGTTTTTCTTGGGTGGCTGCGGACTCGGATCCCGGCAACTGAGAACACGGACAACTCAGCTTTTGAACAACTGATCTCAAAAAAACTCATATATCGGACAACTCAGATTCAAACAACTGACACATGTACAACTGAGATGACACAAAACTGAGCCCAAACGAGGAATTAAGGAATTAACATAAATGACACGAAAACACAAATAGCCTAATATGCCTACATTGAAACACAAAAGAATCGAATTGCCAGAAAATCGAACGTTATTTGAAGTCAATTGTCATATAATTCGAAATTTTCGCGCCCAATTATCCGAAAGATGAGTTTTAGTTGTGATGAGTTGTCCTAAAAACGAATTGCACATTGGGCGGGTATTCAAAAGATCACTATAATTGTGATGAGTTGTCCTATATATGAGTTTCTTTTGAGATCAGTTGTTCAAAAGCTGAGTTGTCCGTGTTCTCAGTTGCCGGGATCCGAGTCCGCAGCCACCCGTTTTTTTTACTGTCAAATCAAATTTGCTGAAAAGCTAAAAAAATTTGACAAAAAAGCGTTTTAAATAAAACTATCATTTTCAGGTATAAAATTTTTTACCTTTTTTGTCATTTAAAAAAATGATCTCCCTCAAACTTTTTGAACACATCATCAGAAAGCTCCACTAATATTGCATGAGATGGCTGAAAAAATTAAAAAACTGAAAAAATAACTGAAAAATAAAAAATTCCCATTTTACGAGAGGTCCGACCAAAGGAAAGAATTACAAAACTTCTCTTTTAACACGCCCAATACGAATCCGTAGACCTGTACATTCTGACTCAGAATTTCACTCTGAACACGGTAGTGCGGGTAATTTTTGCTTCAATGACGGGTTAAGTAGTTGAAAGAGGGTCCGGAAGGCAACAAGTTGTGGATGGTCAAAATCCAGCTGGATACCCACAAATTTTCAAGCGGTGTGACGTGATTATTAAACTGCACGTAGGCCCATAATACACCAAAATGTCCGCAAGGATCTCAGCTTTATATTGATACTAAACATCGCCTATTTTCATTCATAAAGTCACTAAATCACCGTTTATTTGATAGGGTAGAGATTTTCATAATGTTGTGCTCTGACTATCTACGAGCTATAACTTTGTTTTAATATAATTGTCCCAAGCTGTCGCTAGCCGAATTTTGCTGGTACCAGCCTTTCAAAATATTTCCATCGGCGACGAGCGTGCCCTTTTAACGGTGTCCAATTCTATTCCATCCTACGTATGTCTCTCATTTGCCTGAAATCCCAAATGAGGGCATTTGCTGACAGTGAAGCAGTGCTGAAAATAGTAAGAATCCATTGCACAATGGTTTCTGGACATAGGAGTCAGTGAACTTGCTAAAAAAGTAGAGTAAAATATAATAGAGTATGCACTCAGCGGGACAAGAACCATCGACCCGAGGCAATGGTTAAAGTTTCCTCCCCTTTAAAAGGCCGTGGGAAAGCTTGTTTAAGTGAGCAGGGACGTATCCAGGGGGAACAACCGATCAAGAGCTTCCAAGATTCAACCACACCCCGCCCCGCCGAATTTTTTCGGAATTTTTTCATTCTATTATTCCAATAGAACGACGGCCTCTATTTGGCCGACAGTCTCCAATAGAAGACAAAAACGGTATATAGCTTGTCGCACAGCTAGCATAAGCACTTTTATCACAATTGACATTACATAACAACACGATACAGAGACATTTTCATGTGTCGTCTTTTGAGTTAGCTTCTTGAGAATCTTTGAATAGAATATCTTGGAATAAGCGATCATACATTGAAGAATAGAATGACTCAGAATAGGCATCTTCCAGACAATAGGAATCTTCAGGGGAATAACTGTTTTGCACAATTGATGGAACACTGGACCTGACAAATAATGGAGCTTCACATGCAGGAATGGCTACAATAATAATCATTGTTGCCTACCAATTTTGGATAAGATCTTTTCCGCCACTTCATTTGGAATAGAAAACCTTTCTGATGAAAACTTGTAGCAGTCTACTACATCAAAGCCTAAAAGTATAGATTTAGAAGGGATCAGGACGTTTGAGTCCCGGGCCGTTTGGGTCCCACGGCCGTTTGTGTCCCGGCCGTTTGTGTCCCGGCCGTTTGTGTCCCGGCCGTTTGAGTCCCGGCCGTTTGGGTCCCAGGCCGTTGGGTCCCAGGCAGTTTGGGTCCCATGCAGTTTGGGTCCTCGGCCGTTTTACTCCCCAGCCGAGCAATCAATGCTCCCAGCATTGATCCCGCATTTGGGCCCCCGCATTTGGGCCCCGCATTTAGGCCCCAATTATAAAAATTTTATATTTTTCAACGCAGATGTGTTGTACGTATTAGAACTGGTGCTGCACCAAGAAAAAGCTATGGGTCATCAAAGGGTCAGCCATTATCCCGTAGCATGTACCCCCAAAGGGTCAGCCCTTATCCCGTACCATGTACCCTAAAGGGTCAGCCCTTATCCCGGACCATGTACCCTCAAAGGGGCTTCCTATTGAATTAGGTTGCCTGCCGAAGGCAGGCAGGTAGTAAATCTAGAAAAGTCAAAATTTTCGATGGATTGTATGCGGAGGGGCCCAAACGCGTAGTAACCGGAAGTAGACCGTAAGGCTGAATGGCAGCTTGCTGTTGATTTTCTTCATCGCTTGAATAGTCACTGAGGCCATTTACAATACAAAACAAAAACATTTTTTTGAAAATGAATAATAGTTGTGCGGGGACTCAAACGGCCTGGGACCCAAACGGCCGGGACTCAAACGGCCGGGACTCAAACGGCCGGGACACAAACGGCCGGGACACAAACGGCCGGGACACAAACGGCCGGGACACAAACGGCCGGGACACAAACGGCTGTGGGACCCAAACGGCCCGGGACTCAAACGTCGCGGACCCATTTAGAATGATGAAAATCTAAAAATTAAATAACAAACATCGTTGCACGCAGAAAGAGGCATCTAAATGAACTGACCTAAAAAATACTTGGAGACGAAGCGATTAATAATCTACGCTGTTTACCAGTAAACATTTTGGCTCTTATGTTCTCGCTTTTTGTTATAGCAGTAACGGCAATCTTTCAGCTAAATAATAACAGCTAACTAATTTATCACTTGACAGACAAAACTCGGCAATTAATATTGCAGTGAACTAGTAATAGAAAAATTAAAACCTGATATTGTATTATCCTCTCTCCACTGTTCTTAGACATAATAAGCCGCCAAACTCTTATTTCAGCAGCCGGTTAAGTTTTTGGAACAAGCTGAGCATGTAGCTGTCCAACTCAGGGAAAGGAGATGCACCTTGACCGCTCTGAAGATCGTAAACCATGGCACTCTGACTAACACCTAAATTTTAATCAGTAGATGTAATTTTCCACTCTATATTTGGGAGTACAGTCGACACTCGATATAAGGACAGAAGTTCGTCCCCGCCTCGGGTCAGACACTTTTTTTAGCCCGATTTTCGAAAATTTTCACCGGTTTTGTTTTGTCAGTCTGGTTCCAAATATCGCAAGGATTCCGATTTTGCCGATCGTTTTTCAGAAATCCAGATTTTTTTCTTCTAAAAAAAGCAAAAACTCGATATAAGGACAGGGATTTTTGAAAAAGCCTGTGTTTAAATCGAGTTTTTGCTTTTTTATAGGAAAAAAATCTGGATTTCTGAAAAACGATCGGCAAAATCGGAATCCTTGCGATATTTGGAACCAAACTGTCAAAACAAAACCGGTGAAAATTTTCGAAAATCGGGCTAAAAAAAGTGTCGGACCCAAGGCGGGAACGAACTTTTGCCGGTCCCCAGAGTGTCCTTATATCGAGAGTCGACTGTAATACCGGAATCTAAGTGCGTTGTTTTAGGAACACAATCTAATTTTTTCTCCATATATTGGATTGGAAGAGACAGATCAGGAACGTTGATGACATCTATAAATTAAGGTTGCACAACGACTACAAGAAAAAAAATATTGAAACCATATAAATTATAGTCTTTTGGATGATCAACGCATCAAGGAAAATTTGAGCATTACTAACCGGACTTAAATCTGAAAACAAAAATGTCTCAATAACCAAAACTCTTACCTCATAGGGTCAAGGATCATGACGAACAACACCACGAAAGAACTTACCTTCGTAAAAAGTACAGTAGTCTGCCAATTTCAAAATCGCATCTTTGCCACACTAAAACAATATACGTTACTCATTAGCATAGTGGGGCACATTTCTAAAATTTGGGCGACGTCCCTTCCCCGTCTTTTGAGATTTCCGCCGGCCGTACCATTTCCCCGCCCGTCCTGCCGGCTGTGCGAAATTTCGCCTGCCGGCTACTTCGTAGCCGGCCGTCCGCCGACCATAACATAAAATGTTTTGTATGAATAATAAAACGGTAGCATACAATAATGGGCATCGTAATTATTATATGTTTTTTCGTCATAACTTATAGACTTCTACAATGCCCAGCCTTCTGCTCTCAGCGTGCATCGTAAGAATGGAGAATAGACCTTCAGCTGCTCCAGATAAAGCGGGAATTATGAGTATGTCAAGCGCAAGTGTTCTAATAAAACTGTCTTTAGTGCTTTTTTCGCTGTTATTAAATTGTTCGGTTATGTTCGGCTACTCTTCGGCTGTTATTAAATTGCCGTCCAGGACGGGGCGGGCCCGGCGCACGGGCGCCCCCTATGCTCATTAGGTATGAAAGCAATTAAGAAAAGTACTAACTTTGCTGGACAGGAAAAGCCGAAAATTTCGGTTTCTGGAGTATACCTAAATAATCAGTTAGTTCTCATAAACATAAAGCCAAGAAAAACTTTGCTCACCGATAAATCGCAAAGGAATTTAGATGTACCATCTGCTTCTTTGATGATCCCAACATCTTCAATAATCATCTGCTGGCAAATCCGTTTGACTAGTGGTTTCAGAGCAACATTCGAAGGGAACAGCTTCTTTTTTGGCATGTGAACTAAAGAAGAACCAAGATAGTACGCAACAAAAAACAAAACGAACCAATGACATGAGCAGAAAATTTGCCTAAAATATATATTGAATAACGATTCTATCTCTAAAAGAATGATCTAGATAATAAGACAAACTAACTCGGAGTCGACGAATCCAAAATCAAAAAGCTAGTGCTTCTGTCCAGTTCATAACCAAGCAAATCTGACATACACCGACAACAAAGATTAAGAAACTTATCTAGGGTGGCTTCAGCATCAATATTCTCATTGAATTCCTTATAGTATTCCAGATCGAAGTATAGTCTATAAAGCAGACGTTTTTCAAACAAAATTACTATTGAGCGAAAATACCTGCAAGGCATGTTCTCAAGTATGATTTCATAAAAGTGACGACACCTAGCATCGCAAGACCGGTACCACAAGTAAAATTTGCGAAGATCGTCGGCGAGAAATTTGCGACAACCTGTGAATGAAGACTTATTAACAAAATAATTATATAATTAACATTTAAACGAAAGCGTACTGGTTTTAAATTTCGGGGACTCAAAGGCGAATACTCTGGCATTTGGAAAGTCTTTCTTGAGCTTAAGAACAGCGTCCTGTTGCCGATGATCAATTACGAATTGTCTCCGGAGCAGTTGTGAGATGTCAGGTACGGTATCGGTCATGTCTGTGGTCTAAAAAGATAATTTACTCAGTTATCCGAGTTTTCCATAATCACATCCAACTTTTGAGCCGACCAATAGAACCACAAATATTTTTTTCTTAAAATTAGGTTAGAGCAATACATAAATAAACTTTCAAGCACAAATTTTCGCGCCCGTGCCAAAAAAAATTCTTACAAAATATAAATAATTGTGATTTTGATAAACAGAAAATTCCATGGGTATTAAATTTCGTAAAGTTGCAATCTTATTGTTTAGAGACCCTAAATTCAAGATCCAGGTCAAAAAAACTTAATTGTTATGCAAAATTTCTTTTTTGATTAAAAAATAAGGCTCTCTCCTGTTATATCCAAAACTGTTACATCTAAAAATGGTTCTAGTTTTATCAGGTTCTCGCCAAAAGTTCCAGCAAGGTTTTAGCCTTTCAAGTTCAATTTATTTGTGATACAATACTTCAGGCTTTCCCTCTAATACTATATGGAAAATAACAAAATTTAAAATGAAAAGCTAGAACCGTGCTGGAACTTTTGGCGAGAACCGGATAAAACTAGAACCATTTTTAGATGTAACAGTTTTGGATATAACAGGAGAGAGCCAAAAATAATCAATAAATTTTAGTCAAAGAAGAAATGTTTTTTTGTGTTGTTTGAAAAAATTCCTCATTTTTTAATTCTAATTTCTAGTTAAAAGCAATTTTTTCGGAGTATGGCATAGTGATTTTACAACGCATCTATATGTAACTAATCTATTTGTAATTTTCTAGCAAAATGAGCCATCCTTATAATCGCAATTATCACCAAAAAGGTTATGGAAAGCGAAATACTGTTCAGAATGCCACTTGTGGGGTTTTTTTCACTGTCGATGGTGAAGAAAGACGTGCTGTGAAGGAAGCTATGAATATCCTTGAAATATTCTCTGCTGACTTGGCTACTGGATCTAGTGCTGATCCTATTTCTACTGATCATGTAGCTGATACAATTCATAAAAACGATGTCTCAGATGAATTGACAACGATGTGTGAATCTTCAAAGGGTACATCTAATACAAATGACACACGTTTTCGACAACTTGATACTGGTGATTTTAACATATTGGTCAGATAAGTTTAAAACCACCATGTTGCAGGTGTGAGAAACACGATGTTTTTCGGGTTCTAGCTTCTCTTTTCACTGGAAATTTTTCGAATAATTTTTTTATATTTTAAGTTCAAGTTTGTTGAGCAAGGACAACATATACAAATTTGTTGACATGATTGTTGAAGATTGCCAAAAGAACAAGCGTTGTCGATTCCTCGCTAGAATTTTGCCAGTCGAGGTATGTTATTAAATGCGCAAAGCTTTTTCTGCAGCTAAAAGACTTTTTTGCATCTAATACAAAAAAATCAGTTTTTAAATGCAAATAAAAGCCTTTAAGATGCAAATAGAAATCAATTAGCTGCAAAAAAAGTATTTTAGCTGCGAAGACAATTAAATGTGAAATGAATTTTTTCAGATGCAAAAAAATCTTTAAGCTGCAAAAATCACTTTGAAAAAAGATTAATAAGATAAACAAGCTGAACAAGCTAAACCAAAATCTGTGACAAAAAAGTGAATCTTTAACAAAAAAAAGTATTGCTCTTAAAAGATTGATATTTTGAAGCAGTTCAATCACTAAATTTTAGCTTGTTGCCAATTCTTCGTTATAGGAAACTTGTACAGTCAATATGGACTCCATTAGCACTTCACTTAAGCAGATCATTCGCTCCCACCTATATGCTTTTTGTGCCATCCACACTGATGCTCCTTCTTATGCAGTGGATTTCAAGCAGAGAAACAATGATTCTCTAAAACGTCAGGAAATAATTGATCTTGTGACATCTACTATGGGTATGGGTATTTTTTATCAACAAAATTTTTGGTAATAAAATATATAAACTTGCAGCTGAATTATCACCTGACAGCAAGGTTAATCTGACCGAGGCTGATTTGGTTTTTGGTGTCAATGTTGTGAAGAGAACCACTATGCTGTCTTGCCTTCGCTCATACTTTCAGCGCAATCGTTTCAGCATCCGAATTGCTTCCGAGAAAGATGAGAAAGATGCTGAAGTGAAAGCTGAGGACGTTGTGAAAGATCAAGAATGAAATCCGCTGAGAATATTCTGTGCATGTTTTGCAGCTGAAAAAAATAAATCCAATTTCTTTTTACGTAAAATCATTCTGACATTCTAAAAGAGATCATCGCCGTTGATGGCAATGGTAGGTTTGAATTTCAGCATTTAAAGGACCATACTTTTTGCACGCAGTGGAATGTGCAAAATTTGAATTGGCGGGAGACACTTCTCTTTCGTCTATCAGCGTACTCATTTGAGTCATTTCGAATTACTCGAAAGAGTACACTGATAGACGAAAGAGAAGTGTCCCCGCCAATTCAAATTTCGCACATGCCACTGCGCGCAAAGAGCATGGTCCTTTAAAAGACGTTTTTTTTAAAGGACCATGAAACTTGATAAGCACAGCAATTTGCGGTATTCGAATTCGCGCGGGACCACCCTAATTTTGTCCATAATGTTTTTGTATTATTATTTTTTGTGTGCATTGAAAATTCGAATTCTATTTATTAGTGAATTTTCAACACACTCCCCTATAAGTAGTTATGGTCAGTGTTCTCAATAGTCAGAGGCAGAATCGAAAGTCAGAATGAAATTCAAAAATGGCTGTAACTAATTTACCCCGCCAAATTACTGATTTACCCCGCCAAATTATTTTTTTACCCCGCCAAATTTGAATTTTGAGCAAAATACTCGTTTACCCCGCCAAATTACTGATTTACCCCGCCAAATTATTTATTTACCCCGCCAAATTTGAATTTTCGGTGAAATACTGCAGTAAATTTTGCGGGAATTCAGATTTTATAGTCAAAAATGACTTGGATCGATCAAAATCCCACCCCCGAGTGGCCAGAAGCCCCTGAAAGTTGGTTTTTTGGGGGTTTACTAGTGGGGGGGGGGTAAACTTTTTGCGAAAAATCGATTGAGCGGATCAGATTTCGGGTCCGATGGGCTCAATCGCTCAGGATTCCACCCTTAACCATTCTCAACCATCTTAAACCACCCTAAACCATCCCAAACTGCTCCACACCAGTATCTAACTACCCTAAATCAGTGCTTAGGTTGGTTTAAGATGGTTGAGAATGGTTAAGGGTGGAATTTTGAGCGATTGAGCCCATCGGACCCGAAATCTGATCCGCTCAATCGATTTTTCGCAAAAAGTTTACCCCCCTTTAGTAATCCCCCAAAAAACCAACTTTTAGGGGCTTCTGGCCACTCGGGGTTGGGATTTTGAGCGATCCAAGTCATTTTTGACTATAAAATCTGAATTCCCGCAAAATTTACTGCAGTATTTCACCGAAAATTCAAATTTGGCGGGGTAAATTAATAATTTGGCGGGGTAAATCAGTAATTTGGCGGGGTAAACGAGTATTTTGCTCAAAATTAAAATTTGGCGGGGTAAAAAAATAATTTGGCGGGGTAAATCAGTAATTTGGCGGGGTAAAACAATTTGAGCCATTCAAAAATTCTGACAGTCAGAAAGCGCGGGAAATTATTCTTACTGTCAGACTCTTTTTGACTCTCAGAAATGACGATCAGACAGGGAAAAAACAGCGTGATCTGATCGATTCTTTTTTCTGACTCTCATTTTTGACAGTCAGAATAATATCCCGCGCTTTCTGACTTTCAGAATTTTTGAATTTCATTATGACTTTCCATTCTGCCTCTGACTATTGAGAACACTGGTTATGGTGCAGTGAAAGTAGGGTAAGTCGTCCGATCTGGCAATGTCGAGCAACGTTGAGCTCGAATAGTAAACGGTTCTCTATTTTGAAAAAATTTTACATGCAAACATAAAAAACAAAAAAAATATTGTTAAATTTAAATATCGCGAATTCAAATTATTCTGGCTGCGCCTTTGAATATAATACCTAACCTGGATGTAACGACACCTACGGCGTGTCCCCATGGAAGCAGTTATACACAGCTTCAACAGATAAAAAGGGATTTTCAATGCAATGCTGAACCTTTCAAAACTTCGCCCCCGAAGGGAACATTCGAAATTGCCGTTCCTTTTATTAGATTGTCTTTTAAAAATATCTTATTTCATTTAAATTGCTAAGAACTTAGCAAATAAAGTGCGGTGCATAATTATACGACCACTTAGAACAAAGCACTATTTTGCACTAAACAGAGCACTATAACAAAGCACTACCATCATTAACAGCTTTGGAATGTAAGCCCTGAATCTTAGCTACAATTTGATAGGTCAATCTTTTATTTTTCATCATTCCGGAAAAAGTTATGACCATCAACAAAAAAGTGTCGATTTCTAGTCAAAATCAAAGTAAATCTAAGGAAAATGGTTGTTTGACCGCATAAATACTGATTTTTCTTAAAATTTTTAATATCATAATTTACCAGTTAATGCACTTTTTGGAAGCTTAATATTTTTTCTACAAAATGACATGTCAGCTTTTTCATAAGATTGTACAGGGCTGAGAAACGGACGGTTTAAATTGAAAGAAGTGAAAAACCTCTACTTTTGCTTTATTTTCAGACATTTTCACTTCTTTCAATTTAAACCGTCCGTTTCTCAGCCCTGTACAATCTTATGAAAAAGCTGACATGTCATTTTGTAGAAAAAATATTAAGCTTCCAAAAAGTGCATTAACTGGTAAATTATGATATTAAAATTTTAAGAAAAATCAGTATTTATGCGGTCAAACAACCATTTTCCTTAGATTTACTTTGATTTTGACTAGAAATCGACACTTTTTTGTTGATGGTCATAACTTTTTCCGGAATGATGAAAAATAAAAGATTGACCTATCAAATTGTAGCTAAGATTCAGGGCTTACATTCTAAAGCTGTTAATGATGGTAGTGCTTTGTTATAGTGCTCTGTTTAGTGCAAAATAGTGCTTTGTTCTAAGTGGTCGTATAAATATGCACCGCCGAAATTTCACATTTTTGAAAAAATTTCTTACAAAAATATCGGCTACTTATCGATACTGTAGCAAAACCACAGTTTTTCAGCGCGCTTTTTCGAATGGTGGTAGTAGATTTTAGGAATTATTTCGAAAAATCCCGAAATTCGCAAAATAGGGGTGGTCGTATAATTATGCACCGCACTTTAAATACCAAAATGGCGAAGATGTCTTACATAAACATTCATAATGACCAGAACCACAAAATTAGTCAATATCAAGTATATAGAGGCAACTAACATTATGTAAAGCATCTTTATCCTAAATAATCATCAAAACTACTTATTACTTCTTTTTAGACATTTTATCGTCATTTTTTGAAATCATTGATTCCATTCTGGCCAACTTTTTGGCCGAATCAAATAAAGCTTGTGGATTAGTAGAAGTGTCATGATGGTCTGTCAAGGCTAGACCAAATGGTCGAATGTGGTAGATTAGATTATGAATAGCATATAATTGGGCTGTTTTAACATAGTGAAATGAGATCATCTAAATAGTAGCCGATTATAGTCTTACTAAAAATGGATATTCTCACTTACATGGTCTGAGCAGCATTCAGAGCCTTGTTTGTAGGGGTAATACATGTATTTGGTAAACCTAAAGCAACATTTACAAAAATATTTTAGTGTTTTCAGTTGAATTATTGCGCTAAGTTTGATTCCGCTGCTTGTTATATTTTTAATTTTACGCTAAAATTTTCTAAAATTTAATTTTATTTCAACAACCGTTATTACTCTATTTTTGGTAAAATTGTCGGGCCACCTGAACGCAGGGATGGGAATAAAAGTTTTTAAAAAAATACAGGGTGTGGCAAATATTTTGAACTACTTGAAATGGTCATAACTTTTTTATTTTTCAATCATTCGTCAATATTTTTATTAGAAAAGGGAGACTATAGGAATCCGTTTGACATGTCATTTGTTACTTTTTGTTCAAAATTTGATTTTTGTTGAATTGATGAAATTTTGCTTCATTTTCAGTTTCAGTTGCTTCATTTTCAGGTGGCATTTTGACTGAAAATAAAGCAAAATTTTATCAATTCAGCGAAAATCAAATTTTGAATAAAAAGTAACAAATAGCATGTCAAAAAATTCTACAGTCTCCTTTTTCTAATAAAAACAAAATATTTACGAATGATTGAAAAATAAAAAATGTATGACCACTTCAATTAGTTCAAAATATTTGCCGCACCCGTGCTATTGACTACTTAAAAAAGTCCTTTTTCCAGCGCTTGTCGCCATTTTGAAGCGAAATATTTAAAGATTACCATTTGGGCAGTGAAGCGTTGTTTTCAAAGTGTGATAGTGGAGAAAATGGTAGCATTCGATGTCTGCCCTGAGATAAAATAAAACGAGAATTATTTATAAGTAATTTTAATGGTACTTCTGAGTCACGACTATCTCCAGCAGCCACACCTACATTGGCCAAACATTCCCCATCTCAGCATCTTCCGCTCCATTATTAGCTTTCTTACCTGCAAATATCGATTAATCGATCATACTAATTAGACATGTTCGATTCAATTACATTTGGACGGATCAGGTATACCCTTGACCACTAGTCTGCGGACTGCCTCTTTTGAGAGGACATACCCACTACCACCACTCATATAGCCCTGTTTGACAAATGGCTTGAATTTGCATCCGAAATAGACTGGATCAGATGATCTGCAACAGATTGACTTAATCAGATACCCCCAAAAAATTAAAATATTACGAGTGAGCCATGAGCATAAACCTGAGATTCTCCATAATCACATAAGTGTCATCGTCTGCTTTAAGGAACCAGTCGAAATTTTCCAGCTCATTGTTGTAGATATGCTGGAAAGCCCTGAATTGAACTCATTTAGAATAGCTATTGTGAAAAAAATATATGATTTTTATTCAAAGCATACCGTATTTTCTCTAATTATAACCCGGGTCGACAATTTTTAAACCTCCCCCTTGAAGGGGGTCTATAATTTGAGAAAATACGGTACCTTTTAGTCTTCCCCAGAGCAGACTTCTTCCTTCAGCTGAAACCAAAATAATTTTTATTTTTGAAGAATACTTATTTATTGTTACCTATACCCACATCCACACTAGGGATATTGCTATTCTACAACTTGAGAATATAAAAAATCATTGTTAACATGGAGAAATTCACGGAGAACACGTCTGTGAATTCTTTTTTATTTATTTTAAAAAACGCCATTCCTGGTGGTGTTTTCAGTGGTTTAGATATTTGAAGAAATCCACTTTAGGTATATTTAATAACAAGGGAACTTCACATAGTCTCCTTGGCCTATTGACAAACGGTATATACTAGTCGATAACTCTTCGAAAATCCGTTTATGTCCTGAGCTAAATTTAAGGATTAAAAATGCGTTTGAATGTATATAGTTGTATTGAAAAAATATAGTTTCATAAGGATAAATATTTTTTTGCCCGCTTCTGGCTTTTTTCTGCCCGTTTTTGCTTCTTTCTGCCCGTTTTTATGAAAATGATCAAAATAACCCCAATTTGTGATAAATAAAATTATTCTTAGCCGCACTAGTATACAAAATTTCCTAAGAAATCCGAATTTGTTTACAGAATTTCTAAAAAGCTCTTAGCTGTCCAGTTTCAGCCACTTTGCAGAATTTAGGCGAAAAAATCTCTTGCATGCAATAAATGGTCACATCTCAGCAGCCAAGAGCTTTTTGGAAATTCTGTAAATAAATTCGGATTCCTTAGGAAATTTTCTATACTGGTGCAGCTCAGAATTAAAAAATTATCACAAATTGGGGTTATTTTCGATCATTTTTAAAAAGCGGGCAGAAAGAAGCAAAAACGGGCAGAAAAAAGCCAGAAGCGGGCACTTTAAATACTTCACCGTTTTATAATAACCCAGTCACATATATGACCTGATGGTGCAGTGGGTGTGAGTTAGTGTCGTGGTAATGCTCTCGAGTTCGACTCCCACCATCTGCCTTTTGTTTTGTTTTTTTCTCTTTTTTGTTTGCGGTTTTCGCTTTGTTGTGTTTTTTCAATGTATTTTTAAGCTTCAAATGCATTCTTTTTTCTTTTTTTTTGTTTGCGGTTGCGAAAATCACCAACTATTTCAAAGTTAACAAAGATTGATTTTAGTTTTCGTTCATTTTTTTGTCGATAAAGCATGTTATTTTGGTGAAAGTCTCTTATTAACATATTGCCCGGTGTGGAATAAGTAATCAAGTCTCTCATTAACATACCCTCCCATTAACATAATTCCTCATTAACATAACGGTCTTTCCGGTCGCTTGGGCTTATGTTAACAAGGGATTCCACTGTATATACTTTTAAAGGCACTTTTAACCACTTAAATTTAGCTCAGGGCAAAAGCGGATGTCTAAGTCTAATAAGAATTTTCGAAGAGCTATCGAATGGTGGATACCGTTTGTCAATAGGCCACGGACACTATGTGAGATTCCCTTGTAAGTTGATTATAGATTGATTATTATAAGACTCTTGAATACAATGAGTTAGCTGTTGTCCAAAAGGTCAAAAATTTTTTAAAGCCTCATATTTTATCAATGTTAGGATCATATATTTCTTCTTATGATACTATTTTGTAGCCCTGCATCTTCTCTTTCAAATGGCATATTGAACTTAGCTTCATTACTTTGGATATTTCACCATTTGGCTCCAAACACTTGTGAGGTAATTTTAAAAAGTATACGAGCATTTTCATTACTTTTACTGGTCAAATATTCGATGGAAATGTGAATGTCGAGACAAGATCTTATCACCATATTGTAGCGCAGCTCAAGAGCTACAAAACCCTTCCACAGAACTGTTTTTTTTTGAAAATCTGAGTGTTGAGATATTGCTTTCTGAAAAATTATATTTATTTAAAAAAATGACCAAAATCCGAAAACAATTGAAAAACTTTGATTTTGGTCATTTTTTCAAGAAATCGATTTTTTCAGAAGGCCATATCTCAACACTCCGATTCTAAAAAAATCTGTAGCATGAGTTTTGTAGCTCTTGGGCTGCGCTACAACATGTTGATGAGTTGTTGTCGTAACGTTTGAAATACAATAAAACATTTGATCACTTAAAGTGATGAAAATGCTCGTCAACTTTTCAAGATGACCAGATAAGTCTTTCGAGCCACATGGTGACTTATCCAAATAATCAAGCTAAGTTCAATATGAAAGAGGAACTTTTGGTGAACTGATTTTTGGACGAAATGTAATTGCACCAGGTTTCGAATGTGGGAGAAATAACTTTAAATAAATCTTGTTATGGGGTTGCAAATTGTGAAAAATAAAACTCGATTCTGTCAAAAAAAATCACGTCTGAGTCATAACTTCTAACACCAGTTTCGTGTTCACGAAAAATTTTTGGGTGTAGGAAGCCCTATTCCACAATGGGGGGGAGGGGAAAGGTGTTTTGCCTTGGTCCCCCTGTTGTTTTTTATTGTGACTTTTAGGCTTAAACTTAGGGAAGGGTAGGTCAGCGCATAGTTGCACGGAAAACTTCTCGGCGCCGGGTGCCGGCACCGGCGCTTGGCTTTCAAAAAAATTGGCGCCGGCATCGGCGCCCGGCGTCTGTGGGCGCCGTCATTTTGAAAGGCGCCGGGCGCCGGAACCGTCGCCGGATTTTTCAAAAATCGGCGCCGAGCGCACAACGTGGCGCCGGTCATTTTCAGGCGCTGAGCGCCGAAAAAATCCATAAGTAACTAAGAAAACCTTTCTTTTGCAAAAAAGGCTTATTTTTTAATTTATCATTAAAAAGAATGGCAAAAATTTTTCTCGTTTCTCGCCACTAATGGGTAAACCTAAGATACCAGTAGTATGCTTGTTGAGTACCTGCATAACTGCGGGAGTTGATGGCTAAAACTTTTCAAATTTCATGATTTTTTAGTCAATTATTTGTACAAAAAGAATGAGCTTTGTTATTTTTCAGCAAAATTCAATAAAAAGATTAAAAAAGATTGTAAATTTTTGGAGAAAAAAGTAGTAATAAAATATGCAAATTTGCTAAAAAACGGGCACCGGCGCTGGAGCTTTTGAAAATCGGCGCCGCCGCCCTATTTTTCTGAAAATTTCTGGGGCGCACACCGGCGCCGGCGCCCGTGCAACTATTGGTCAGCGTATATTAGGACGCATTCAAACGTAAGTCTAAGATATGTTTAAGTCCGTCCGAACATACGCTGGCCTACCCTCGCCTAATCCTAAAAAGTCCTAAAAAACAACAGGGGGAGCAAGGCGAAAACAAACTTCTTTTGAAAAGGCATTCAGCTCCAGAATCCGATATTTTGGATTAAGCTGAAAGTATTAAAAAAAATCAATGTACGTTATTCAAAATCGTGTCCTGAACAAGGTTTGTTAAGACCAAAATGCTGTTTTAACCAACTGGAATATCAATACCATGGGTAGTTACCCAGTCCAAGGTGATCGACCTTAAACTTTTGTGGATTATTGTGAATAGACAAACGAATTTTGCATGCCTAAATCAATCCAGAAAAAAGCTTTTGGATCATGGAAAAACCGTAAAAAATTTTTGCTCCAAGTGGACGACCACTTGGTTTGGTCGGTTAAGACTAAAAAATTAAAATTCCAGCAAAATTTTTACTGAAAGTGAGAGTACAAAAAAGTCATTGGATACACTGAAAGTGAATGTAAGACTGAGAGGCAAATTTTTCCTATTGGGTACAACACTGAGAGTGAGAGTGAAAGGCATAGTGGGAGTGAAAGGAGAAACCACTAATTGGATACGTAGTCTCACAGGACTACTCCAGGACTGGCGTTTCTATTTCAAATCGAGTTCAGGACACGATTCTGAATAGGTATGATACCTTCAAAGTTATTCCAGTGAAGAAAAAATAATTTCTGCTACCACCGGATTCAAATCTCTAACTTCAAAAAATTTGCGCAAATGAGTAGTAACAATTTTTTGTGACTTGAAACGCACGTTTGAGCTTGTATAAACGTTAACTGGCCTAAATTTACACAAAACAAAGTTTTCTGTCTGAACTTGCTGCCTCGTTTTGGTATCAAAATGATGTACAGAATCTGCATTTTCTGTTACAGTCAAGTGCTGTAAAATAAACGGTGATATCAACAATTTCTCGATCCTTATAAAAAAGAACTAATTTTTTATTTCTTTTTTTTAAGTGCTAATATTTTGCAGGTTATACGGTCACTAACCGAGTAAATTTGTATTCTTTTGAAAGCTCGTTAACTCTGCACCAGATAAGTGTTTCAGCTACGTGGAATCAATGTCATGTAAACAGATACAATCAAATAAATAAAGCAACTCCAAACGAATTTCCTTTAAAGGGGCATGCCCGTGCCCGACACGGAGAAAAGGCGGGACCACCACTTTTTTCTTTCTCGATCATTTTTTACATGCGTGTTCATCCAGATTTTTCAAGTTTTCTGCCTACTTTTAGTACAGGGTGTTTTTTTAAATTAAAATTGTTTTAGTCTGTAAATTTTTTTTGTTCAAACACTTTAAACAAGTTTATGCTTGTTTGAAAGCCCTTAATTTATCATTGAAGACGTACTTTTTTGTTTTTAGAAAAAAATTTATTTCGGTTGTAAAAAAATCGATTGAAAACAGGTTACATTTTTGACAAGTTTACAGCAATTTTCATTATTTATGCCGATAAAATTTTTAATTAAATTTCTAGTGATGCAAAAATTTGAATGTTATCTTGTAGCGCAGTTCAAGAGCTACGAACCCCAATTTGCAGAAAAAAAAATCGATGAAAGAATTTTGAGATATGGCTATTAAAAAAATGGAAAATGGCTGAAATTCAAATTTTCTTCATTTTTTCCAATTTTGCTCATTTTTTGAAAATGTTTTTTTAAAGACCATAACTTGACAATCTTACATCGAGTGAGAAATGGAAGGATTCAAAAAATTTGTTGGTCCCCGCCTTAATTTTTTGAAACGCACGATCATTTTTTTCGCGCAGCGGCTGTCCCCCGCCAACTCAATTTTTTTTTCCTTATTATCGAACTTCTGTACGGGTTTTTCAACTAGGTTCTAACAAAACTACCGTAAAACCTCTATTAAACGGACACCCTCCAATAAACGGACACCCTCTAATAAACGGGCACCCTCAAGGACCTATATCTCAGCGCAAAAAAAATTTTTGCAAATCTGTTTTTCGCGTTTTCTTGATCACCTCGATCTTAGTTGATTCCGCTTTTTAGATTTTTGAGTACCCAAAAATCTCAAAATCAAAATATTTTTTTTTCGATTTTTTAGGGGTTGAAAATTAAACGGGCATGCCCGTTTAATAGAGGTTATACGGTATACCTAAAATTAAATTCTAGGCCATGTTTTGTTAGAAACCAAGTTGAAGAATCCGTACAGAAGTTCAATGATTGGTAAAAAATTGAATTGGCGGTGGACAACCGCTGCGCGCAAAAATCATGGTCCTTTGAGTGTTAAAAGCCAAAGTATCAGCATTATTATGGGCTGTAGCACACTGTATTCTAGAATCTTATAATAATCAATTTACAGTCAAACCTCGTTATAACATACCCCCTTGGGACCGACCTAGGGTATGTTATATCGAGGCGTATGTTATATCGGGGGTTAATTTTAGCAGAGTTTATTATTGCAGGGACCGACCCTAGGGGTATGTTATATCGGGATATGTTAATAACGAGGTTCCACCGTATAATCGACTTAATAAATTACCTAAAGTGGATTTCTTCGAATATTTAAACCACTGAAAACAACACCAGGAATGGCGTTTTTAAAAAAACTAAATTCACAGACGTTTTTTCCGTGAATTTCGCACTAGAAGCAACAGATGTTACAGTCGGCCGTTGACGTGTTAAACAATTCTAGTAAGATATACCTCTGAAGCTGTTATAAACACCTGAAATCACAAACTCTTTCAAAATACGGGAAAAAATATTACAACAAACATGCTTGTTGCATCTCTGAGCCCAAGTCGAATTTATATGTATGGCTTTGCTGAACGTGTTCTTCTTGGCTGTCCTTAATTCTTATGCTTGTTAGACAGAAGAATGAAAAATAGAACTAACATTATCCAACAAAAAACACGCACGTTTTTCTTTATTTGAATGGCAAGCTCTCCTTCTTCTAAAAAAGATAAATAATTCGGTATATAATTTCCTGAAAACGATTTTATCGTTATAAATTTGACTATATGCGATCTCTTCTCGCATCAAAAGTTTAAGTAAGGCGCCAACCCCAACCTAGACATCCTCTCCAGACCATTTCTATTATAGGGAGACGCTGGGTATATTAAAAGGGCATGTACACAGGTTAAACATTGGCTTGAGTTTACAATCCCCCCACGGGGAGTGATCGGATGGAGGAGATAATATCATATTCGTGTTTCTCGACCCCGATTTCATGAGAAAACCGGCTGTTTTTTGGTTCTGACAAAAAAAATTTCGAACCACAGGGGGGGGGGGTCGGTATTATGGTTTTTTAGTCAAAATTTGAAAAATTCAAATTGGCGCCTTTTGAATTTTGAAGGGATTAAGGGATGTATAGGGAGGGAAAGGAATAAAAGGGGCCACTAATCATAGAGGGCCCACTAACAAGAAGATGTTGAACATAGTTTTGAATATGGGGGCCTACCGCATATATAAACTCTGGTTTTTTCATGCATCCAGAGTCACTTTCGAGGCGCACACCCACACGTGTGCGCATCTCAAATCCAAGCCCCTGCGCCCCTCCCCCCGAAGGGGCGTAGGGTCTTGAGAGTTAGAGATGCGCGCACTCACTTACCTTAGACATGATTCCGAGAAGAACTCTTGATCAAAAAATGCATACAGAGTGTATAGAGTTTCTTTTTTCCACGGCCCAGTTGAAAAACATGGTGAGGCAATCGAAGAATACAAACATTTAAATTTCTGACGTTCTGCCATAAAAGTGGCCCCCTTTTTTGCCTTCCCTTCCCAATACAGCCCTTATTCCCTTTAAAATTCAAAAGGCACCAATTGAAAATTTTCAAATTTTGACTAAAAGCCATGATATCCTCCCTGTGGATCGAAAATTTTTTTTCTTAGAACCAAAAAAACAGCCGTTTTCTCATGAAATCGGGGTCGAGAAACACGAATATGAAGTTATCTCTTTCATGCGATCACTCCCCGTGGGGCGGATTGTAAACTGCAACCTAAACATTTTTCCTCGCCAATTCAATTTCTTTACCTGTTATTGAATTTCTGGTTGGATTCTTTAAAAGACGTTTTTCTAATTTCGCAGAACAATATGTTAACTCGATTTTTCGGAATGTTTTAAGCCTTTAATGTTTTTTCCAGTGTTTAAGCAACTTTGACACGGGTTGTCTCGAGTCCTTCCGAGTAAATTTTGAAAAACTCGCTTTTTCAAAAGTTGCTTGTCTAAAGTTTTGTATTTGGGTTTTATCTTAATTCAAGGTGTTTTAACTGACAAAGCTTTTTTCTGCTGCAAAAAGACTTTTTTCTGCTGCAAATAGACTTATTTTGCTGCACATAGACTTTTTTTGCTACAAATAGACTTTTTTTTGCTGCAAATATATTTTTTTACTGCGATACATACTTTTTGTATCGCTTGTTTGAATCTCTTATGTTCCTGACACGACTACGATTCGTGGTCAGGGTCTTTTTGCTCCCGTTGTTATTACATCATTATTGTTGTGCTTGTGAAATAAAGCTGCCGTTAATTTCCGCTCTCCGCTCTCTATCCGATCCCGCAAGATACAACATTGGCGCAGTCGCTATGGATATGGGCCAGCTCACAAATATTGGATGCTAAAATAGCGCAAATGGTGGCTCTTTTCAGCAGCGAAATGGTGGTGGTGACAATGCTCAGCCTGCTGTCGCAGATGCGATGGGTAGAATTGCACGTTTTAAGATGCAAGCCATCGAGAGAAGCCCAATGAGAGTAAATTATAAATTCATAAGTAACTTGTTTTCCACTTTTTGGGGTCCTTTTCTGAGTCTAGGAAAATAGCTTATAATAATCACCAAAAAGTTTTTATTAGAAAGCGCCCTTTCAAAGGAAAAATCATCTGCCTTTCGATTTATCTAGAAAAATAGGAATAATTTGCCTGTTGTTATTAACTTTGATAATTTCTCAACTTTTGGGCGCATACAACGGCCTTTGTTACAAGGAAATCAAGTATGAGTTAACAAAGATCCAAATCACACCATTTGCTCCAATAGTTGGCAAATATGATTCATATCATATTTTGAAAGTTTTTCTGCCAAAACAAACTCCAATCGTAGAAATAATTTGGAAAAGCCCCTCTGAGGCCAAACTGCTCCACCCCCTGGGAGGGAAAAAGAAGACTATAAAAACCAGCCGATCGGTTTATCGGGGTCAAACAATTCAAACTCGTCCCAGCACGTATTGTTATTTGTATGCTGTTTATTGCGCCTTAGCAACTGTATCTTGTTACTTTTGCTTAGGCGCTGAGTCTTTTTGGCACATGAATGATTGTATTTTGTTACCTTTATTTTTGTGTATTTTGAAGTAAATAAAGTTAAATTTATTTACTAGAACTTTATTTTTGGGAACTGTAAAAAGGCTCCCACATTAAGCGGAAATCAACCCCCATCCATCCGGGTACCGATTTCCGAGGAAGTCCGTAAGGGACAACCAACCTCCTTAAGCCTTAGAGCCTACACAAGAGCATCTCACCGATTTCGATCGTTCTGGTGTTTTCGAGTATTGGCAAAGGCAGAAGCGAACTTCAGGGCATTCGCTTTTGCCTCCATCACCTGCTGCTCCTTCAATCTCAACGTCAACCCTTGGTGGTCAAGTGCCATCAGTCGTCATGAACATGCTCATGTCTTCATGTGCTGTTATGCCTTCGTCCTCTGCTGCCTTTCAACTGCTGGCTGCCTTGCTATTGGAAGCTTTACAAGTTCCGCCCAAGTTCAAATCTGCTGCCGCTCCTCCTCTCAGTTCCTGTGCTGCCTTGGAGCTGGTGGTGGTGGATCCTCCGTGTTCAATAGGGATTCAAAAGAATTGGACTTCAGCACCTCTCCCGCTAGACTCTTTTGAAGGAGAGAAGGTGTTGTATTGCTCGTTTGAATCTCTTATGGTCCTGACACGACTAGGATTCGTGGTCAGGGTCTTTGTTGCTCCCGTTGTTATTACATCATTATTGTTGTTCTTGTGAAATAAAGCTGCCGTTAATTTCCGCTCTACGCTCTCTATCTGCTCCCACAAGATACAACAATACTTTTTTGCTGCGAAAAGGCGATTGCAGCAAAAAAAAGTATTCTTACATGAGCAATATTCGCAGCAAAAAAAAACTTTTTGCAGCAGAAAAAAAGGCAAAAGGACAAACAGGTTTTTAAAAGTATTTGTCGCGCGACAAAGACAGTTTTTTTCTGGATTTGTCGAGCGACCAAAACTCTGCAAGAATACGCAGAAAAAAAATTGGGATTGAAGTACCCCCAGGCCACAGTCAGGGCCCCTTCCTTGCAGCTTCATATAGAACATAAAGGAAACCGTTTGTTTAGCGCGACAATAATGGAAAAAGACGTTTTTGTCGTTGCGACAAATACTTTGAAAAACCTTTTTGTCCGGGTTTCCAGAAAAAATCTTTACCCATCTTTCATCGCTTTTATATATCGCAAATTTTCAGGAAAGTTCAGTTTTTGACCATATGTCAATTCTAAGGTCAGATTCGTGCTCAGCGCGCTCACTTTACTCCACTATAAATTATAATTTTCATCTGATGTGGAATAGATAAAGTTTTCTGTAATTTTCTGGTCTGAAAGTTCGCACAAGCCAAATTTTTTGCTGTGGAACCCGTTTCGGGAACAAAAAAACCCTAAAACTTTTACTTTGTTTTTGGGAGCTTTTTCGTAAACAAATTTATTATTTCGAAATAGCTACGAGTGCTGCGCCAAACAAGGCCTTTGTTGTCGTTAAGCGATGAATAAATCAATGAAAAATACCCTAAACCAGGGCTCGCATCGTCTTTTTAAAAAAGATTTGTCCTTTTTTGGCACCCCAAATCTTTTTTTATTTTTTAAAATTTAGTCAAAATCTTTTTTTTTTCGCTTCAAAATGGCAACAAGCATGAATAAAATGACCTTTCACTTCAAAATAGTCAAAATGTTCTTTTTTTTACCCAAGTGTCCTTTTTTGAAAATTTTCATTCGGGATAAACCCAAAATATCAAAACTACGAAAAATGGATTTTTAAAAAGCGAGTTTTTCAAATTTTCTCGGCATGACTCGAGACTACTCGTGTCAAAGTTTCTTAAAACACTGGAAAAAATTATAGGCTCAAGAAAGAATTCCAAAAATATTCAGTTAACAAAATTTCTTTTCACTTCTGAAAAATTATAAAAAAAACGTCTTTTAACTTAATTTCAAATAAAAAACAAGGTCTAGAATTTAATTTTATGTGTAGATTTGTTAGAAATCTAATAAAAAGTTCCGTACAGAAGTTTAGTGATTATGAATTTTTTTGAATCGCAGGGCACTTATTTTGAAGGCGTGAGCATACTCCTTTAAAATTGAGCTCAATTGAAAGAATAGGAGGCATTGTAAAACGGACATACCATGGTCATGATCAAAACATTAGAAGTTGTTGGCCTTCCACCTTATTCAGCAATTCATTTTGCTCGTGATCTTGATGGTGAATACTTCTTCTGGCTGAATTGCTTCTTTTTTATATTCTCCTCCTTTTTGTTCATTGACCAATGACTTGTTCAGAAAAAGAAAGCTAGGGTCATAAACGAGTAACGAAATATTCTGTACGATTAACCTCCCATTAATAAGCCAACGAAAAAATAGAGGAGGGGATGAATCCGGCGGAATCCAAACATTTCTCCAAGCAATCGAGCATATCCAGACACTGATACTGCCAAATAATGCTGAAATAGTTAACAACTATGAAAAAATGTTAGTATAAAAATCAATTATTGGTGAAATGGGAAGTGATTCACTAAAAAACAACAGCATTTATCGCATATAATAATAATTGGACTGATTCCACCTCTATGCGAGAAAAAGAAGGGAGGATTAGCTCTCAAAAACCCTTGAAAGAAATTTCTTTTATTCATTTTTTATACACTCGATTTGCAAAAGGATCTGGAATGAAAGACAAGCACCAGAAAATGGCGATAAAAATATTTTTTGTAGTATATGAGATCTCTTGTCTCTTCAACCAATACAACAAGCAAAACAATTAATACTTTAACAAACTGATGGTGAGACAACAAATACTAATCCTGAATTAGCATACTAATCAAATCAAAAGATGTGAAGGGCATGAACTCAAAAGATACGTGGCAAAAAACAGACTTGTGGGGTATATTAATGAAACACAAGTTTAAATTTTAGATTGATTACCCCCACTATCGTCACCGTAGATGGGCTGCATGACGTTTGCTCAAAACGACACTTGCTCAAAATGACACTTGCTCAAAACGACAATTGCCCATCGTTTTACTTTTTTGCCCTGATATAACGGTAGTGAGGAAAATGTCGTTTGAGCAAGCGTCGTTTGAGCAAGTGTTGTTTCGGCAACTGTCGTTTGAGCAATTAGTACGTTGAGCAACTGTCGTTTTGAGCAAACGTCATGCAGCCGTAGATGAGTCAAAGAGTTGAACCACCTGACCGTTCAATAGCGCGTAACCAAAGATAAGTGAGGACTTGATTAGCTTATTTATAATTAGATTATTGAACGAGCAAATATAATAAACAAGGGACAACTGGCAACTATCGGCGCCTCCATCATGCTTGGTACCATTAATAGACTCAACATTACTCACAAAATACAGACTAAAATGTAGCACATCCATTTTGGAGAGCTAAATTTTTTTGGAAGCACGTTTATTTATAGGTATTTGTGCTAAAACGAAATCTAAGATGTTGTATTTGAGCATTTTGGTGAGATATCTAGCATATATTTGCACAACATGGCAGGAAAATCGTACTAAACACCTACACATGCCAACTATTATATAGAGATTTCCTATTCGGAACTTGGGAAAGAAATTAGCAAAAGAGGGTTATATAAAGATGTTAAAGTAGCCGCATGATCTAGCTCAAAAAATATGACGAAAATCTTGCCACCAACACAAAAAATGTAAATGTAATAGAAGGAGAAGCGATATGATAAATCGGAAGCATAAATATTCAAAGATCACCCCCTTACCAATGTAATATTGATTTTCGTATGAGTGTTCCTATGCAGAAGGGCTAAAAATAACAAAGCAAGTTCCATCAAATAATCAACAGGAAATTTATGCTAAAAGAATAGTTGAATTTCAAAGCTGGATAAAAACAAACACAACCCGTGATAAGCGCAAGTATGGCTATTTAGAAGGAAGAGGTAAGCAGAACAAAATAATAGATAAGCGCAAGTATGGCTATTTGGAAGGAAGAGGTAAGCAGAACACATAATAATTTATTAGACAATGCTTCATGTAGCCAACAAAAAATTAACGTTTAGGATGAAATCAGCTACATGGCGCCGGAACAACCAGAGAGTGCTAATCATCTCCGAGACATTCCCTCAGCGCGTTCAGCTGAACAGTAGTCTTTAATCTTGAAGTCAGAATTGTTCTTAGACACCAACCTCATTGATTTTGAGAAACAACTAAAAATAAATTCTCAAATAGCCAAAATCTAATTATTTTTCACATTTTATGGTACCTTTTTCTCCCTTGTTATCTTCAGTCTGCAAACGTAGGATTATAACAGAAACAAACAATAAGACAGAGTCACGTACTTGAAGCACATTTCCGCAATCTCAGGAGAGACCTCTTGCACACTGTCGAATTGCTGCAACACACCTTGCCAAGGAGAGATTTGACGGAACCTACAACCATCTTATATGTTTGACTTCTACTAATAATGGACGCCTCAGCGCGCTGTCTTATAAACCCAAGCCGAAAACTGTCGCTTACCGTATGTGCTTAGTCATTGGCGAATAGTCACTGCAGAACATCCATGCGGCTTCACATCGCTAAACAATAGAATACAGTTATAACTTACATCAGGATTGCAAGAAAACATCTCACGGGATTGTTTTTGACATCCGGATTGCACGGAATATACTGCTCTTGGTAAGGCAAGAATTCAATGGAAAATCGGTCAGACCTAATAACATACGCAATTTTCAAACCCGAATGTGAGGAAACTGATTACTTTGGCGCAGCTGGAAGACGAGTAATTCGAAGCACCACTGGCTTTCCCGGTTCAATCAGACCTAGATTTAAAAGATTAACCTAGCAGATAAAAATTTCCACAAGAAAAAAACACCTCTATTGGGATGCACACGAAATAATTTTGGACTTGTCACTTTCTAAATTTTCCATTTCAGCCAGATCAGCAGATATAATTATTTTATCTGGCTTACTATGAGGAATGCCAAGGCACACTCACTTAGATTTCTAATTTCATGCGTCGTGCACATTTTGTCGGAAGAGTTTACCCATACCTACGTTAAAAAATCGTCATTCGTGATTATAAAATCTACATGCGAAAAAAACCATGTCCGGCTCTAGGGCTACACTCATTGGTGGTGGTACATCTTTGTCTTTCGGAGTTGTTGAAATCAATGGCGAGGCAGACATAGCACCACTTATACCTAAACATACGAAGTTAATACTAATGTTAGCCACTTTTCTACAAAAATACAGTCGAACCTCAATATGAGGCCAGTTTTATCAGGTTTCGTTGGCCGTTAGAGAAAATTAATATAAATTTTAGCCTCGTGAATGAAGTACTTTTAGCATCTAAGTTTTATTTTTACCTATGTATCTGTCCGAACTTGTAGAATGTGTGACAACAACCACCCAAAAGATAGCTTCACTGATATTTTCTGGCAGGTTCGTGGGAGACTCAAAGGAAGCACTTATACACGTCAACGCATGTTTAATTGAAGTTCAACTGAGCCTTCAGCGAAAATTGTACGAACTTCCATTGAGAGTTGGAGGAAGTTCAAACAAAGGATGTTGAGAAGAGGATGAAAAGACACTGAGCGGAGGTTCATCGGACTTCCGGTTAAACATCCTTCGAAATTCAATCGAACATCCGCTGACGTGTATAAGTGCTTCCTTTAAGCCTCCACAAACCTGCGAAAAAAGTCGTTCGAAGTTCAAAAATGTTATTTTTCATCCCACATCTATTTTACACCCTATCCTGAACCTCTTACGAGCCTCGCTCGATACTCTTGTAGCGGTAGTCGTCAAATTACCTGAACCTCTTTTATGCTCCTTTGAACTTCGGAAAATTCAGTTCACCACTTGTGGGAGTCGAACTTGAGACCTAAATTTTTCGACTCTAAACTTACCACTGCGCCATGCTACTAACTGACTTAGTTTGGCTTAGCCGCCCTATATACTAGATACTCCTTATTAGGTCAATACCTTTACATATGATTGGGTAATTTGGTTTGTTATGACTGTAATTGTGTTTATTATGACCAAAATCGTTTTAAACGCCAAACCTTAGGGTGGGTACCACTGCTAGAGTGGATATCCACCTGCTGGTCTAACAATCGAAAGTTGATCAAATTCAAAAAGCAGCCTATCTTTTCTAACTTGAAATCGTGTGGGAACTTAGCTTTCTTAGTACTGAAATTGCGATTTTATCAATCCGAACAAGAAAATCTCGGATGGAAACCACCTGTTAAAGTAGACTGGCTGGTCTGAAAATCGACATTTAGTCAATTTCAAAAACAAATCACTTTTCCATACCCAAGATCACATGCATAAATCGGTTTGTTAGGACTAAACGTGGTATGTAAGTACAGTCGACGCTCTCTATAACGACTTTCAAGGAACCGGCTAAACCGAGTGGTTATAGAGAGCGTCGTTATAAAAGCGTCGTTTTGACGTGAATGTAGTCATACGTGACCGAATAGCTGTTTTGTCGGAGTCGTTATAAAGAGCGAGTCGTTATGAAGAGCGTCGACTGTACCGTATTTCCAGTGATAGGGTGGCCCTCTCTAATAAGGCGGCTACCTTGACTTTGAGGACCTATATGACAACACAGTAAATATTTTGCAAATTTGTTTTTGCGTTTTTAACGGGTAAAGCTTTTCCTTGCTGCAAAAAGACTTCTTTTTGCTCCCAAAGGACTTTTTTCGCTGCTAATTTTTTTTGCTGCAAAAAGACTTTTTTTTGCGCCAAAAAGACTTTTTTTGCTGCAAAAAGACTCTTCGTGCTGCAAAGAGACTTTTTTTGCGGCTAAAACACTTTTATGCTGCTAAAATACATTTTTTGCTGCAAATATTGTTTAGCTTCACATGCCTTCTTTTCAGAATTTTTCACTAGTAATATCAATTATTATACATATTTTGCGGTCAATTTGTCTACAAAATTCTTATTATTTCTTAGGAACGAATAAACCATGCTATTCAACTCAAAATTGTGTGCTGAAAACAGTTTGTTGAGACTAAAATCCTGTTTTGACTAACTAGAATCTCAATACCCTGGGTTATTTATGAAAAAAAAAAGAGTATCTACTTTAAAGTAGTCGACTTTGAAATTAAGGGAATCATTTAGATTGAGCATACATATGATTATATCATGCCTAGAACAGTGCCCTGAGTACGTTAGTGTATATGAAAAGTCGGTTTTTCGTCGCGAAATTTTCAGGCAGTACTCAAGTTGTCCAGCCGGACCCCACTTGGAGAATAAGCGACTACCTAGGTTTTGAAAATGCGATTGATTGACCTGTTGATTGATTCACCTGTGCACAAATTGACGTGTGGACGAATTGGCAAATGCATGAATTGATCGTGGGCGCATTGACTGTGGATGAATTGACGTGTGCACGAATTGACGGTGCACGGATTGACCGTGGAAGCATTGACTGTGGACGAATTGACGTGTGCACGAATTGACGGTGCACGGATTGACCGTGGAAGCATTGACTGTGGACAAATTGACCGCAAAATATGTATAATAATTGATATTTCTAGTGAAAAATGCTGCGAAAAAGGCATGTGAAGCAAAACAATATTTGCAGCAAAAAAAGTATTTTAGCAGAAAAAAAATTATTTTAGCAGCAAAAAAATCTTTTTGCAGCACGAAGAGTCTTTTCGCAGCCAAAAAAAAGTATTTTTGAAGCAAAAAGAAGTCTTTTTGCAGCAAGGAAAGCTTGGCCCTTTTTAACTACCACGAGCTTTACCCATTCCGCTTTTTGAATTTCGGATTTTGACCCAAAAATCTTGAGATCGACCTCCAATTTTCCGATTTGGGTTAGAAAATACTGTGGTCGGCCGCCCTATTACAGGAAATATTGTACCTCAATATGGTGGGTGTCCCGGTAGGGTAGGTAGGTTTTTCAGTAGGGTTTAGTTAGTCCGTAAGGGTGGGACAATGTGTGTGAAGACAGTAGGTGCAACCAGTGTGAACGGTGAAAAAGGGTCGTGAAAATTAATTCAACTCGTATTTTTTTGCTAATTATCACTAAACAGTATGAAAAAGGTGCAAATTCGCAATTTTAGATTCCCTTTAAAAAAGTCCAACTTAGGCAATACTAAAAACTAATTTTAAGCAGAGGTGGGTTAACTATACCACCGCAAAGGTACCTAAGCCACCTTTAGAGCTCAGATGGTGCCCAAACTACCAATGGCATACCCAAAACATTCGAAAAGTATCTGATACACCTGCACGTATTCAGACCGCTAGAAAATATCCAGCAAATCTAGAGGAATTAAAACCACATGAAGGATATCTAAACCACCTAAAGATATTTAAACCACATGAAAGGAACGTTTTACCTTTTTACCATGGGTAATATTTGATTCTGCCACCTAATCGTTGAAAAACGCTCCTTAATTCCGGGAGAAATGCCCCTAATTTATAATACTCCTGATTACTGAAAAATTCCTCCTAATCTCAGAAATACGCCCCTAATTTCTCAAATATGCCTCCTAATGTCTGAAATATCGGCCACGGACAAATTATCGCCGCGGCCAAATATCGCCGCGCCAAAACACCGCCGCAGACAAAAGATCGCCGGCCATAACATCGCCGAGGCCGAAATATCGCCGATCAGTTTTCAGTGGAAATCAAAATAATTAAGGACTAAAAAGCTGGTATTACGTCAATTGGTTCCCAGTCATGAGGTTATTTGGTCAAGCGGTGATGAATTCTCCCGTGGTAAATTCCCTCCGGTTCAAATCCTGGTGGTTGCAGACACTGTTTTATCTTGAACGCAAACCCTTCCCATCCACCCTTTATTTCCTGGCCGAAACTATGCGCAGCGGGTCACTGGTACGGAAGGCTCACGTCTTTAGTTTATTCTTACGTGCAATTTAACACTGTGAAGACGGCTTTGAGACTCAAGGTAAAAAAAATCAAAAACCCTGTTTCGGAGAGTTTTTTCCGCAGAGTTTGGACAAATTAGTTTTGTCTACGGACTGCGCGAAAAATTGTGATATCGCGTCTATGTGCGAAAATCGCGAAAATCTATGATACTCAGCGTAGTTGATTTACTTGTGAAAGTATAATCAGAAAAAGAAAATGAGGTCATAGAAAAATTAGAGATTTCGCCGGTATCATGGATTTTACACATGGACGCAATATCGCGATTTTTTCGCGCAGTCCGTAGACAAAACTAATTTGTCCAAACTCTGCGAAAGAAACTCTCCGAAAAACGATGAATGAATATTTGGATAAGGGAAGTCAGTTATTTAAAAAGATTACTTTTTATTAATATGATCCTACAGCACTCTCTCTAATAACTCCCGACCCTTGGTTTTTTTCACTAGGATTAAAGAATTAGTGACATATTTGATTAATAATTTCAAAATTTTTCAGCGGTTGAAAAATAACTCCCCATGGGGAGTTAATGGAGTGAATATGGTATAAGGTTTTTTGGCGCTAGTAGCGAATTCCCTATATAACTAGCTTGAAAAAACTGTATAGCTTAAATTTTTGTAAAAAATAAATCTGCGAATATAAAAATCACAGCTCTTTCATTTAAACATCGAAAAAATTGGGCACTTTTGTCGTTAACCCCCCCCCCCCCTATAAATTTTCGGGTACTTGTTGCGTTTACGCCCCCCCCCCCCCCCAATTGCCAAATCTTGACTCGATTTTGACATTATTTTTGGAGCATTGTTTTTGGAAATGTTTTAAATATTAAATGTTTTAGATAATGGAAGAACTACGTAGCTTCAACCTCGCCAATCTCTATGAAAAGCTTTTGAATTGGAGTGATGATGTATTTATCGAGTGGTTGCAAAATCTGAAGCTTCTTCATTACGTAGTTCTTCCATTATCTAAAACATTTAATATTTGAAACATTTCCAAAAACAATGCTCCAAAAACGATGTCAAAAATCGAGTCAAGATTTGGCAATGGGGGGGGGGGTAAACGCAACAAGTTTCGAAAGGTTACCTAAAACCATGTTCTTTACTGGTTTTTTCTGTTCAATACGATAAAAAACATCTCTAATCAGTTTGTTAGCAACAAACTAACTCTTTTTTCAAAAAATTGACTTAAAGTAGCCTAAAGTAAATGGTCTTTCCAGGGAATTTTTGACTAAACTTCGGTCACATATGTAGGTTAGGCTTATGCTTTTAGGCCATAGTAGGCCAGCGTATGTTAGGACGGACTCAAACATGTTTGTCTTACTTCTTTAGTGTCCGAAAAGAATTTTAGAGCCCGTTCTAACATACGCTGGCCTACCCTGGCCTAATCCTAGATGCCTAAGCCTAAAAAAAACAACAAAAAAATACCCTAAAAGACCGTCTATTTTTGCCGAGTTGAATCAATTCTTTAAAAAAAGAGTTAGTTTTTTGATTAGAAACTGATCATTTATGTTTTTTTTTTCATAGTAAAAACAGAAAAAACTAGTTTAGAACGTGTTTTTGGGCTAATTTTCGAAAATTTAGAAGGGATCCCGACGACAAAAGTGCCGAAAATTGAATTAAACGTAGGGGAAATGCTATTGACGCGAGAAGAGTATTGTCCTTTTTCCAGAAACAGTATAACCAGTGTAAATCAATAAATTTAGCGCAATTGATTGTTTTTTCTATTGCATATTTGGTACCATTCAAAAGCTGAAATTACGGCAAATTTTTTGAGACCAAACACAGCTATGATTACAGCGAAAATAAAAATTTCAGTCACCACAAGGCAACCAAGGCAAGCAAAAAAATTCGAAAAATAGCCTTTTCACACTTTTTCGCCGTTTCTGTCATTTTCACGGCCTTAAAAATACTTAGACCTTGAAAAAATGCACTTTTAAGCTACCCCAAATAGTGTACTCCTGCCTTTTATTATGGTATTCTATTAATTCTAAAGCAGAGAGCTAGAATAGGAAATGAAGTTCGAAGGAGCCTAGTCAGAGGTTCGGCCGAGGTATAAACCTCCTAGGAACCTCTTTTCATCCTCCACAGACAATCTCCTGGGTGGTGCACTATCGATAGAGGTTCAGAAGAATCTCTAGCCAACCTATCGACATTCAAAAGATCTCTGCCCGAGGTTCGATGGAGGTTTGAACCTCCCTTGACAATCAAATCTTCAAATTTGAATGTCGTAGGAGGTTCAAGCCTCCGTCGAGGTTCGCCTGAGCATCCAAAGAGTATCGCAAAAATTATCGGTGTTTGTCCTTCCCCTACAATATACTATTTACAGAATGGCTAAAATTGATTTCAAGCACCAAAATACTGATTTCCCGCAGTAAATACACAAATAAGAGTATTTCTCAGGGCGTGCGGTCAATTGGTCCACAAAATTATTTTCAAATTGATCTTTTTTGTCCTGTAAAGAACTTCCGTTATTTTACAAGTTTTTCGATAATTCAGCCTTAACCCTACTGGTTAATGGGGTATTTTTTTAGTTTCGTTAAAATTGCTGGAACGACCATTAAGGCTGAACAAACTAGAGCCATTTCTCAGTGTTTTCTAAATTGCAGAATTAATTTTTTTGATCAATATGTAGCCCTGAACCTCTAGTTTCTAATGAGCTATCAACTGGCTCAATGTATTTGAAAAAAATTTGAGGAAAATGCATTTTTATGAAACTACTTCGCGTTTTTCAAAACCATGGGTGCTCTCACTTTCACACATCACATCGAACCAGCTGATAGCTCATTAGAAACTAGAGATTTAGGGCTACATGTGATCCGAAAAAATAAATTTTACAATCTAGAAATCACTGAGAAATACTCTTGTTTATGTATTCACTGCGGGAAAGCAGTATTTTGGTGCGTGTTTTCAGTTACGGCCTTTACAGAATTGAAAAAGTTATGCTTGTTATGCTAAGACCACACAGTTTCAAAAATCCAAACTTTAAGAGGCTGTATCTCAGCAAAGAGCTTGAATATCAAGAAGTTTTCAGCACTTTTACTTTTTTTTAGGTAGCTCAGACATTGTCACCGGGCCAGGAATAAAAAAAATAATCAGACTCTACTTGCATATACCCCCCCCCCCCCCCCACCAAATCAACTTTTTTTTAAAGTGTTTTAAAACACCCTATATCGACTCAAAATCGCCTCAGGAGTTCAAAAAAGACATTATTTTTAATTTCTGGTCAATAAAAAATTGAGTTTCGGGCACTTTTGAATTTTGACTTTTTACCTGTTTTATCATGTTTTGGTCACTGGAGCTGGGCAAAAATAGTCTCTAAATGCATTTTTGTTCAAGAGTCTGGCTCGGAATTATGTCTAAGGTAAGTGAGTGCGCGCATCTCTAACCAACCAAGCACCCCGTGCCTCTTCGGGGCGTAGGGGGCTTGGTTGCTTGGGGTTGAGATGCACACACCCACATACCTTAGACGCAAATCACTCGAAAGTGACTCTGGATGCATAAAAAATGTATGCATGCCAGAGTTTATTTATGCGGTAGGCCCCAGTTAACAAAACTATTTTCAAATCTTATCTTTTTTGGTCTTTTAGAGATGTCCACGTAACTAGAGACAGAAACAAGACAAGATCTTGGCCAAGATTTTGTCTTGTCTTGCCCCGATTTCGACTGAAAATCTTGTCTTGGGATCTTGCTTGGTCATTTCTAGAAATCTTGGTCTTGGTCTTGGTTTTATGGTCAATCTTGTATGCAAAATTCACAAAAACACCCGACAACCCATTTTATCGTTTTTTGGGCCCATAGCATACCTGAATTCTGTTTTGTGGCTTTATACAAGGTTAAAAAAATGGCGAGACAGGACAATTCCATCCCGCTCGCCGTCCCGAAATCCCGCCTGAACATTTTCAACAATGTCGTGTCCCGGTGTCCCGTTTAGAAAAGAATTATTCAAATTTCATTCCGTGTAGTCCCAAAAATGTCAAACTTTCATCTCTAATAAAACACACGTCAAACAACATAAAAAGCACAACATCAAGAACAGGGAAACATAGTGCGTAAAATTATAAAAAACTAGCCACAAGTTTTGCTATAAAAATTGTCACCTGTTAAAAACTGTCAAAATTGTCAAAACAGTCAACTTTCGATTTAAGAAACCCTCGATTTAACGAAACTCTCGATTTAACCAACTTTTTTCAATGCCTATCCTGCCAGTGATTAAATAAAATGACTAAGATTAACTCTTGATTTAACAAGACTCTCGGTTTAACGAAATTTTTGCCGGTCTCCAAGGGTTCGTTAAATCGAGAGTTGCCTGTATAAATCTTGGTTTTCGGCCAAGATCTTGATTGGCCGTTTTCAAAAATCTTGCTCTTGGTCTTGGTCAAAATTTCAGCTAAAAATCTTGTCTTGGAATCTTGCTTGGTCCCCACTTTCTGTCTCTACACGTAACCTCTTAGGTTGAGATACCTTGGTCCCGTAGTGCGCAGAACAGATAAATTTATCTGGGCCGATAAATTTATCTATCAGATAAAATACAAATTGTTTTTATCTGACAGATAAAATTTACCTGCCAGATAAAATTTTATCGATCAGATAAAATTCGAGTTTTAAATAAAAATCAATATAAAATTAAAAAATGGGTTACACACTTGCAAATCTGAAGAATTTTTTTAAGAAGAATAGTGACTAAAATAGTTGATGGGTTTCAAAATTTTTCAGCCAGGATTTTTGGCGAAACCCATCAACTATTTAACTCAGCATTATTTTTAAAAGTATCTTCAGATTTGCAAGTGTGAAACCCATTTTTTATTTTGTATAGATTTTTATTTAAAACTCGAATTTTATCTGACCAATAAAATTTATCTGTCAGATAAAAATAATTTGAATTTTATCTGTTAGATAAATTTGTCGGTTCAGATAAATTTATCTGTTCTGCGCACCACGTTGGTCCCCAAGGCAAAAATGCAAAAAAAATCAAAAAAATGCTAAGAAGTGTCTTCCCACTGATTTTTGTTGCTTTTTCACGTTGAAAGTAGCTAAAATGCCCTTAGGACACCATTTTAGGCATTTTCGGGCCAGTGGGGGATTGTGTGCTTTAGCCTACGCTGGCCTATCCTTGCCTTAGCCTAAGCCTTCCCCTAGAGACCACCTACAACCTATCACCATCCCCCCCCCAGTCAACAAAACTATGGGTACTAATTCGGTTTACACCCCAGCCCCATTTTTTATTTTTTTTTTTGCATTTGCTATTTTTGGTCGTGTTCTTGTTTTTTTGTGAGCTCGGAAATTTTACGATCGAATCAACATGGCAGAAGTTCAAGAGCAGGCACAAGCTAGAATATGGCACACATCGTTCTGTTTTAAAAGTTATGTCTCAGATTTTGTTTGGCGTCGAAAGTTCAGTGGAAATGATAGTATGTTTTATTTATGGTCAGATTGTTGAACTGTATGTATGTGAATAAATAAAATATGTTTGTCGCAACATAGAAACCGATAAAACCAAAAACTGGGGTGGGGTGTAAACCGAATTAGTACCAAACTATGTTCAACATCTTCCTTTTGTTTAAAATTGGCCCCCTTTTGGTCTATTTCCACTCAAATACAGCCTTAAATCCCTTCGAAAATGGTCAAAATAGTACTTTTTGGTGGTCCAGAAACTCGATTTTTTATTGACCAGAACCCGGGATTTACAGCACTGGTGTGATCTAATATGAGGAAATACATTAAGCAGTTCTAATTTTTGTCTAAAAAGTTAGAAATTAAAATCTGCAATCTGTAGTTTTTAGGTTTCAGAGATCTCTTCGTGAAATTCCTTTCATAATTCACAAACTGTCATGCGATTATGTTTACTGTGAAAAAATTCTCGAATACCTGTCTAGCCATCTTGAAGACTCTGTTTTAAAAAGTTGCACTCAAAACCAATCTAACACAACTTAATTTTTTACTCTTTTAATAAACAGCCACAATCTAATTTGGTCTCTACCTTTTTAGATATTTTCAAACACCACAGATTGTGTTATAAAACACAAAACTGTTTTCTGTTCAAGCGCTAGTTGTTTATCTCACTATTTATCTAGCACAATCTACTAGTTATTTTCTGGAATTGTTGTGTCAAATTTTTTCCAAACTCTTTTGTCTACCAAAACTTGCGGCCTAAAAAGAGCACAGCAGCTCCTGCGCTAAAAACAAGAACAAGTGGCTAAATTCAGTGGTGCGAAATAATTTTCCAAAACAACATCCAGCTTTGCATTGACCTCTATAACAGGAGACAAAAGTGCCTGCAGCAAAAATTAAAGCAATTATTGGGATGATTTCCATTAGAGTGCCCTCATTCCTACTTTTTTGCCCGCAAAAGGCAATTATTTTATTTAGCGCGACTCGTCCCAACTAGCTGCAAATGGTGTGCTAGAAAAAAACGGCTCTGTTGGCTTCTAAGTTTCTCTGAGCAGTTGTATGCCTAGGTTTTGCTATCATTAAATAGTTTTTTGTGTGCGCCCGTGTGTGAAACTATTTTTGCACACTAGCAAAAAAAATTTATGGCTAATGAGACAAAAGAGAAAATTTTTCTGCTGGCGATTGCTTTATTTTTTGTCTTTAGCACAAAGTTTGCATTCTTTTATTTTTTCTTTCTCGCAGAGTTGTTTTTAATTGGCCAATTTTTGTGAATCTGGGAGTTTTTACTGGAAAAAGCACTTTGATGAAGTGTTTTTGGAATGCCACTTGGCTTCTATTTTACTCAAGCTTTTAGACTAACTTGCTAAAGGTTCTGATTAAAGAAGTTAATTAAAGGAACTTTTGGTGTGTATGTGTGCTCATTTTTGTTTTCTGGAAGTTGTATAGTTGAAGCTGGTGACATTTGCGAAGATACACTGTCTTGTTTTGACTTTTTACGTTAAAATCTTAGTTTAAGATACTTTGCGAAATTTTAATTCTTAATCTAGCATCCTTCTTTAATTATTTTTGTTTTATTGCAAAAAAAAAACACCAGGCCATTTTCAGGCCACTTTACCTACACCGATTTTCAAATTTTCGAGGCCATTTTGCCTACACCGTTTTCGGAAAAATCTGACGGGGGGGCACCGATAAGGAAAAAATCTGACGGGGGGGGGGGTTTATCACGTGCATAAATGAAAACGGTATCCAATGAATAAAAACGGTATCCAGGTACCTTATCTAAGTGGTTTACCTTGGCCCCCCAAGGCAAAAAGTCAAAAGTTTCGAAAAAAAATTCTGAAAATGGTCTTTCGCCACCTAAAAACATGTTTTATACACGTTTCAAGTGCTAAAACACATGAATAAATGGTCAAAACCCATTTTTGAGAGGTTGAAGGATAATACACTCCGGCCTGTCGTTAAATCGGGGTGTCGTTAAATCGAGGGTTGACTGTATTATTTTTCTTTGAATTTAATCAATTTTTCTGTAGCTAATTTACTATTTTGTGGCAAAAATTTTTTATTTCTGCGGCGATTTTTTTGTAGATTATTTTTTTTTCTGTGGCTCATTTGTTTTGTGGAATATTTATTTTGGCACTTATTGGAAGGGGGGGGGACCGGATTTTTCACTGATTTGAGAATAGTGTTTGAACGTCTTCTAATTGATTTTTATATGCTCAAAACGATAGAAAATTTGTTCTGTGATACTTTTCTACGTAAAAGTAAAAACGAGAAAAACCAACCTGAAAGGATACCTAGATGGGTAAAATATAGATTAGCGGCACTTTCTGAATTTTTTTACAAATTTTTATCAAAAAATCGTCCATTTTTTGGACGAAAGTTTTCAGACAGTCACCCCTAATAACAAAATCTCTTCCTGAATCCGAATCTGTTAAGATCAGATCGAAATAAGTGTGAGTCTTAAACATCAGAATTTGAAAATTCGGCCAAAAAGTTCAAAGTAACCGAAATTATTGAGCAGCCCGATATTTATTGGAGTGTGATGTTTTTGGATCGATTCATGTAAAATGTGTTGCTGATGCCTTGAGTAGTGTCAGTTCCGCGAAAGTACTTGCAGCACAGTTGAGTCTCGATATAACACGACCCCTCGGGACCGTAAAAAGGTCCGCGTTATATCAAGGGTCGCGTTATATCGAAGGTAAATTTGACTGAATTCCTTTTGCTGGGAATTGAAGGGTCGCGTTTCAAGGGTCGCGTTAAAAATATCCAATTCCGCATGGGGCCTATTTACGAGCACGTGCCTGAATTATAATACCGATCACAGAACATGGCAAGTTGATCAAAACAACCAGCCTTGGCCAGAAGAACACTTTATATGACGACAGCAGAATGTCGAGAGCCTACCGATACATATGCATTAGTGGTAAGCTACAGAATTAAATTGTGCAAAACTACTTTGCTTAGTTGTTTGAACTCGCAGCTTTATTTTACTTTTCATTGTTATTATATTATTAAAAGAAATGTGTATAGTTGAAAAACATGTATAATTGGCTTATTTATTTGTGCAATGAAACATTTCAAGGTTAATAATGCTTAAAAAGTAAAATTTAACCCTTAAAAATGTGTAGGTGAAATTTAGCTTCACTTGTTATCCACCCTCCGACCAGGCTAAGGATAAAATCCGCGGATAAGGATAAAATCCGCGGATATTTTTATTATTGCTACGGATAAAATCCGCGGATAAAAATCCGTATCCACAGATTTTTATCCGCGGATATTTTCATTATTGCTACGGATATTTTTTTATCCGCGGATTTATCCGTGGATATTTTGATTATTGCTACCGGTCCAGAATAAAAATTTATTTCCATCTTCTCGTTCGATTAAAAACCCCAGAAAAAACTTGCAATTGCACTTTTATATTAATTTCTTGAACGAAAACTGGAAGGGAAACTCATTTACTCGGCTTTCTGGTTGTTTTGCTGCAGCAGCAGAAGTATTGCAAGTATTGTTTTTATGTGGTGCTGTTGCAAAACTAATCAACATTGCTGCCATATCTAGCCCCAATTGCTTTATACTCCAGCTCAAGTATCTAAAGTTTTGCTTACACACAAGCAAATAAGATTAAGTTGCCTAGCCAAATAATCTTATTTGGCACAATCGGCCACAAATAAACTTCATAAATTGGTAGTGAGCTGCTCATATACTCAATTCCAGCTAATAGTTTTATCAGTCCCAATAAACGGTTCTCTCAATTGGCTGAATTAGTAGTGGCTGGCTTAGGCCAACAAAACAAGCTGGAAAACAACAAGCGAGTACACGTAATGGCCCTTTTCATTGACTCGTCAACTGCTGCTAATTTACTTATGAGTGCGTGACACAACACAAAGACTCCAGTTTTTTTGGCTAATATTTTAATCTGCCGCCAAAATGTTTGACTGTGTTACTAAAGTACTCAATTTTGCTTCCACACCAAATAATGTGATAAATTCTGAAAAATGCCCAATAATTTCTTTAAAATGCCTTCATTTTCTATTGGAATTTTTCACCTAAATTTTTGCTTTAATTTTTGAAAGCTTTGGGTGGTATTTAATTTTGCCCCTAATTACTGAAAAATGCCCCCTAATTCGCTGAAAAATGCCCCTAATCAGAAATTGAAAGTTTTTTTCTTAACTTTACGTTTATTTTTCAATTTTTTCATTATCGTGTAGCCCAGGATCTCAGCTTTCTGACGAACTATCAAACTTTAATAAATAATCACGGAAATGTACAGATTTAGGGGTTAGAATGAAGTAACGTTTGTTTTTCTCGCGTTTTTTCAAACCCCTGAATTTCTACATTATCTAAATGATTCAGTAGAGTTTGATAGCTCGATAGAAAGCTGAGATCTTGTGCAACATAAAAGTGAAAAATTTGTTAAAAAAATAAACGTAAAAGTTAAGAAAAAAACTTTCAACTTCTGATTAGGGCATTTTTCAGCGAATTAGGGGGCAAATTAAAATTACCTTAAAACTTTTACCATTTCAGGATCTTAGGATTTTATCTTTCAAACGACTTATCAAACTCTATTGGTTTTTCGAAATGTACAGATTCAGGGGTTGATCTGAATACAGTTAACCCCGCTACAGTGACACTTCGCTATAGGAACACCCTCGCTATAGTGACACCCAGAGCAGCTCCCAACAAATTAAAATACCCTCGATATAGTGACATATGTGAAGTTTTGTTGATTAAAGTTGCAAATTTAAGTCAAAAAAAAGTTTAAAGACGAGTTTTAAGCCCTCCGTAAATTTTTCAATATTAATTACGTGGTTTTTTATTTGTTTTGTTGCCAATATTCAACCAATGATGTATATAATGCCGAACAACTGTAGTACAGTTCAAAACTGTCATACAGTTGTGATTGATTTTTGCAATTGTAGGGCAGTTTCTGGCATTATTCACACGCCTGGTTTAATCAAATTTATTAATTTCGGTTTTCTCTCAGGAAACACTATTGTTTTGCTATTTATGTCCGCAACCCTTAATTTAGAGCCTGAGAAATGTGTACGTTAATTCCCGAATCGGGAGTCTGAATGGCGAATTCATGGTGTTTCCTTGACCAACCTTTGACCAGCAAAATCTATAGGTTTTAGATCATACTGACGCATCAGAGCTGTCGAAAGACTTTAAAAATTAGGTTAAAAGGTTTCAGACCCTAGACGGTATGAGCTTTTGGTTTATACATAAAATCAACAGGTGACTGTATCACCATTTGCGAAACCCTCGATATAGTGACACTTTTCAAGAATTTTTTTGAAAACCCTCGCTACAGTGATACCCCGCTATAGTGACACCCTCGCTTTAGTGACACCCAGGCCGGTCCCGAGGGGTGTTACTATAGCGGGGGTTGACTGTAACGCATATTTTTTCAAACCCCCAAATATATTCACTTATGAAATCATTACCGTATTTCTCTAATAAGCGCCCCGGGGCGCTTATTTTCCAACCCTCCGTCTAGGGGGGCGCTTATTAGAGCGGGGCGCTTAATGGAGCAGGGCGCTTATTTTTCAACCTGTAGGCGCCGAGGCCACCAACCTTGTTTAACCCAAACCTTGAGAATTATAGTTATAGACATTGATTTCCAGAATTTTTTTTTCACAACTGCTCAAATTCAAAACGCATTATTTATGATGAAAGGCAACAGAACATACTGAACAAAAAATGCTGAGTTTACAAACAAAGAAAAAATGCTGGGTTTACAACTTTCGATCATTCAAAAATCGTGAAACTGAGGGTTGAGCGCATACATTTCATCATTCAAATCAACTTCAAAAGATTCGTCGAAGTGAAGAGATTTATTGCTCAGATAAACATTTTCATCGTCTTGGTCTGCGTCTATTTCTTCAGCATCATTTCTCGTCTGTCGAATCTCATCTCGCGCATTCAAAAGATCATGGAATCCCTCCGGAATCCTTGAAGCAGTGCATTTGGTCGTCCTCGCTTCCATTATGGCTGATAGTGATCCGACAATCTGGGAAAAGAAAGTTTTCGTTAGTAAAAGAAACAAATTGAGTACGAACTTGAATTTTGTTACTAAAAAACAAGTTTCCCAAAAACAGAAATACAAACTAAGCAAAATAGCCTTGAGAGGGGGGGGGGGGCGCTTATTAGAGCAGGGGCGCTTATTTTTCAAACCCCCTCCAGGGAGGGCTCTTATTAGAGCGGGGGCGCTTAATGGAGCAGGGGCGCTTATTAGAGGAAATACGGTAAATGCAGTTTGATTACTCGTCAGAAAAGTGAGATCCTGGGCTACACTATGATTTTAAATTAGTAAAAATTTTAAGAAAAATGAAAATAGAAAATTAACTGACATTTTTCAGCAATTAGCGGACAGAATTTAACATTACCCTATCCATATTCTGCCGGGAGTTTGCAATTTGAAAATCAAAATTACGACAGCGGAATTCAAGATTTTCAGCAACCAATTTCAAGCTTTTGGTAAAATAATAAATACTGTGCATTTTTATTTTTAGTATTGGCCTTCGGATTTGCTATTATATTTTTTTCATGAAATTGAACTTTAGAGTAGCAGTTAAGTCTGCTTGCTTACGCTTGGATAATTGTCGAAGCTCGCAGTGCTATTAAAACTGAAGCCTAATAAAACCAAATTGTTAAAGTGGACTCTAGTCTTTGATTTTATCGTGTTTCATGTCTATTTATTCACTCCGGATTTTTTTACAAGCGCACCAAAAGACGACACAGAAATTTTGGCGCTACTGGAATATACCCCACTCAATAATTCACGCTTAGGCTTAGGTTTATGCTCAGGGCTTGAAGTAGCACAAATGGGGCGTAATCGTTTTTCCAATGAGATCTTTTGGCCAATGTCATCTTTTTGCAAATGAGATCATTTCGCCAATGGTATGTTTTCGTCAATAGCTTTTTTCTCAAGTATTGTTATTTCCTTGTCAGGCAAATTACGACTGATTCTGCAGCTCAGCTCACTGGCTACCAAAATGAGTGGTAATTTGCCTGACAAAAATAACAATATTTGAGAAGAAGCTATCAGCAAAAACATGCCATTGGCGATGTGATCTCATTGGCAAAAGTTTTATTGGCAAAACGATTACGCCCCGAAACGATAAACGCCTAATTATCTGAAAAAATGTCCAGGCTAAAGAAAAATTAAACTTTCAACAACAAAAATGTAACATTTCCTTTTATTTATTTTGGGAAGATACAAAGCATCTGGGACATCTTTTTGTGCTTTTCTTTTCTGGCTATGTCAAGGAGGTGTGTATTTGCTGTTTGAGTCCAGGCCAGCCACCATTATTCGATTGAGTCCAATTTCAAAGTAATAGTCATTTGGGGGTGAGGCAATGATGAATATATGAAGGGAGGGGCACCACTTGTTGTTTTTGAAGAAGAGCTCCTGCGTTTCCCCCCTTTTTGGCTTCATGCCCCTCCCCTTTTGGAAGAATTGAATTCAATTTAGTACGTAAGAACAAGTCCACATGCTTCGATTAATTTGCGAGAAAGCACTTTTTCGGTAATTTTTATTCGGTTCAGACAATATACTTTATTCGTGGCAGTGATTTTGGTGTAGTTTATTGCTAGTGATGTCTTCTGTTTGTTCAAACGAAAATGCTATGTTGGCTTTTTGTTTTGTTTAGTAGCTAGTTACATGTTCAGCATTGAAATTAAGAAGATCAATTTTTGTCATTTTAAAGTTTTTTCCTTAACTTTTCTTTTTAGATTTCGAATTATTATTTTTGGTTTTTCAAATAACTCTGACATAGACTTTTGCTTAAAAAGTTACGTATCTTTCTTATGTTGGTTACTACAGGGTGTCCAGAAAAAAATCCCTACACTTCAAGGGCACCGTACGACCATTTTTTTATTTCACTTTTTTCAACGATATGTCATTTTTTGGAAATTCTCAGTACGCAGATCTATGTTTTTTCTGTAAAATAGATTTGGCAGCTCCTGGTATGCGCTACATTATGAAATTTACAGCTTTTGAAATTTTACGAATTGTTTGACCATTAAATATTTTAACAAAAACTAAAAATTTCCGGATTTGAAATCGAGATTTAAAATTTTGTCTATCAATTCATCCATAATTTTTTCATCAGTAATAAAAAATGTTTATTTACCATTGGATAAAGAATTTCCAGGGCTACAGAATGATATATCGTTTGAAAAAAATTGAAATAAAAAAATGGTCGTACGGTGCCCTTGAAGTGTAGGGATTTTTTTTCTGGGACACCTAGTAAATAAGATTAATTTAGAGAAAGCAGTGAGTTAAATTTCATGAAATTTGAAAATTTTAAAAGTTGGGGCCATAAAATGTTCGCAAGGACAAAAATTTTAAAAAATTCTTTCTATCATAATTTTGAAAGCGTCAAAAATTATAAAAAAAAATTGCATAAGTTTACAAATATTGAGTAATCGTATTTGTAAAAAAACAAGGATGTTATGTTGAGTTAGTGCCCTCTACCTAATTTTAGGCGTCATTTTTTCGGTTAAAAAGGTGTTCATCGAATAGGTGAAATTTATAAAAATGAATGAATTAATTAACGAGAATTTAAAAAAAATCTCTCGATATTTTTATAGTTTTCATCGTTGAAAAATTTACAATGACGGCAATTAATAAAAATTCGTAAAAAGATTTCAAAAAGTATATTTATGGACAGATAACTAGTTGTAAATTTATATATAAGCAGGTGAAAAAACCACTATTTACAGTTAATGGCATATTTGGAAGTGAATTTAGGTAATTCTATTGAGCTTGTTTCTTAAATGTTGAAAAAATTACCTTTTTCTTGAAAATGCTTTTTGGAAATACGCTTTTTCGCTAATTTAGGACTAAAGCAACTAATTATTATAAACTTATGAATAATTTTATTTTAATAGTTTGAACGATTTATGGCTCTATCACAATTGAAGGTGTAAATGTAAATGTAAGTGTAAGTGTAAATGTAAGGTGTCTTCACAATACCAAAAACATTTACACTTACACTTACATTTACACTTAGGGTTTCACAATACCAATGTAAGTGTAAATGCAAAGTTTTCACTTATTTTCGTTTTATTGCTAAATATGTGTTTTTTTTTAACAAATATGGATTTTTTAAAAACAAATATGGATTTTAAATGTTGTTGAATTTTTTAATGGTGCCGGTAGTGTGGATTTCCAAGAAAATATGATTTGATTGAAGTTTGATTAAGAATATCATTAATTGAAAACTTTCACTACTAGCAGTTAAAATTCAAAAAATATATATTTGTTGATAAATAAGCAGGATTTTAGCAATAAAAATTAATAAGTAAATATTTGCATTTGTATTGTGAAGGGGTAAGTGTAAGTGTAAATGTAAGTGTAAGTGTAAATGTAAGTGTAAATGTAAGGTGTCTTCACAATACCAAAAACATTTACACTTACACTTACATTTACATTTACACTTACACTTACATTTACATTTACACTTACACTTACATTTACATTTACACCTTCAATTGTGATAGAGCCATTAGTTACCACATTTATAGGGGCACGGCAACCTAGAGAGGCACATACTATGCAAGTCAATTTCTTAGTATTCCTTTCTCAGTTGATTTTTTAATTTTGTAAGCATTGATACATTTTCTGGCTCTATTGAACTACGCATATTGATTTTGAGCTTTTCACCAACAGTCGCCCCCCCCCCCCCCCCGGTTTTTTTTTATTTTTCTTAGGCCCAGAATAAGCCTGTGTATGCCAAGATTACTCGAAAATGTTTCCCAAAATATAAATAGGGTAAGAAAAAGATATTCGGGTCCGACTTGTTTGAGCTGTCTTGCGCTCGAGCCAAAGCCAAATTACAACAGCCAACAAAGCAAGCTTGTGGTTTATTTTCAGTTTAATTATTTTCATCTAACTTCATATTATTTTTGAACGGTCGTTGTTATCAAATAAAAAGGCAATTGATGGTATTTTAATCGCCTTTATTAGTTTGTTAAAAGACTTGAGTTCCGCTTTGTTACACATTATTAAATTTAACACGTAAAAGGCTGGCTGTAAAGGTATAACGACGACTCGATACACATTGTGACTCGATACACCAACTCGATACAGTTGCGACTCGATACACCAACTCGATACAGTTGCGACTCGATACGCCAACTCGATACAGTTGCGGCTCGATACGCCAACTCGATACAGTTACGACTCGATACGCCAACTCGATACAAGGGTCTCGAGTTTGACCTTCGTCTAGTGTTATTTTGACGTTTTGTCATTTTTTTCGATGTGTGATGGGCTTTAATATCTTTTTGCGTCTCTGAATCCTTGATTCTCATCGTCATTAGGGTGTTTGGCACCTTCTGAGATTTCATACAGAGTTTGCGCCTTCTACAAAATTTCAGGCCATTTTATTGTCTTTTTATAATTTAGGCAAAGCCTTAGGCAAAGGGTAGGCCAGCATGCGTTAGGACGGCCTCAAATGTGTTCTGAAACTACAAAACGGCTGAAAATATAAAAAATTCGTAAGGGCATGAATTAAAAAAATGTTACAAGATTACCCTCTTCGGGGACATAGGGGCTTGAGAATAAAATATGCGCATGGAATATGCGCGCACATACTTTAGAGACAATTCTGAGCGATTCTCTCGATTATGTACTTATTCGTAGGCTCTTTTGCCAAACTCTAAAGAGAAAACCAAGTGATAAATAAGAAATAGGATATCCAGCGGCATCGCATAAATTTTAGCTGCTTTCCGAATGTTTAGCCATTATCAAAGTAAATATATGGCTAGAAGTGATTAATATTGATACAAATGAATAAAAAATGGATAATATTTCTTTTTGTCCGTAGAATACTCGTTTTGTCCGTAGAATATTTTTTTTTGTCCGTAGATTTTGAATGTCCGTAGAATACTCGTTTTTGTCCGTAGATTACTCGTTTTGTCCGTAGATTTCTCGTTTTTGTCCGTAGAGTTGATTCTCGACACGAAATCAACCACTTTTAATAAAATTTGGTCATTTTAAAATTTGGCCAGATGGCTTAGGACCCACTTGGAGTCCGGAGTGGCCAAAGGGTAGTAATTATTTTTGTCCATAGAATACTCGTTTTTTCCCATAGATTTTGAATTCCGAAGAATAGTAATTTTTTGTCCATGGAATACTTGTTCATGCCCATTCTGTTTTTGGTCATAGATTTCAAGCGTCTATACAATAATGACTTTTAATTGTTAGATCTGTATGATTTTTAATGTTTTGCACATTGTCAATTGTATGTGCAGTGAAAAGTATGAATAATCACGGCGGGCGATGGGCATACCGAAAGGTTTCTGACCAATTGTCCGGTAGAAGAATTGGCGGTAGAAGAATATGCGTAGAGCCGTGTTCTACATTTAGAGTTGATATCGGATAATATATCTCCCTGTAGTATTTCTTCAATCCACGTTTCCATATCAACTACACAATTATTTTCGTTAAACAAAAGCCACGTTTTAACAACGTTAACAATAACAAGCCTACAATTGAAAATTTATCCTTGAGAAGGTCTTCCTCTCTTTCTTTTCTTTCCCAATATATCAGCCACAGCATGCCTCGGAAATTGAATGGCTCCTTGCTTCTTCATGATCAGCAGCGCATGTTTGCATGCTCCCTTCTTTGACCCCTCATAACAAGTGCACGAATAGTAACTTGGCCAGAGCGAAATGGGAGAATTACATAGAAGAGCGACTTTAACTCCTGAATCAGATTATATTACAACAGATTTAGCGATTCATCGGCAAAAATCTACCAAGTACTGAACCCAAGTTACGAGATGTAGCCCCCCATTGAAAAGATCATAGCGCTGGACGATATCTTGATCAGTCACCTTCTTCGATGGCATCACGAAAATACTTCTGCTTCCATAAATTCGACGACCTTCTTCTTCTAATAAATGAGCTTCGCGATAAAGAAATTGTGTATCGATGGAACTGAGGCCACAATCTAAGAAAGGCCCATGTAACGCGAGAAGGTATGAGGCATGAATGAATTACCTGGTGATCTGGACACTTGCTGGCAATTTTCGATTATTTTTTCGGCTGCTCGCAGAAAGGACGCAGTAGAAGAAGCTACGAAGGTACCGCAGTCTTATTACACGGTTCCAGGACTCAAGACCAATTGTCGTAGATGGAAAGCTATTAAATCCTTCATACCAACCACTGAGATTTGACTCGACCCAGGAAGTGCGAAAGTAGGAAATAAACTGTGTACAAATTGCTTCTTGCGATGCAATTGTATTGCCAGTATTCCAGAAGTGCACGCACAGCTGAAACAGACGTTTATTACGTAATATCAAACAGCAAAATGAAACCTTGCTTAAATTCTAACTCACTGCATGCCAATTGTACCTTTCCCACATCTCGGTAGATTGCTTGCTTGATTTCTTTTGAGAGGCTTAATTGTTTCATCATCTTGCGCAGATTCTGCATCACGTGGAAAAAACACATCGCTCGCAGCGCATTAGGCCACACGAGTCTTGTAGCTGAACTTTTTTGATAAAAATTAGTTCAATGATTAAAAGACTAACCTGCTGTAATTGATTGGTCACCATCAGCCATTAACACCGCTGGAGAGTAATTGCATGCGCTGATAGCTCGCAAAAATATCTCATAACACCAGGTGCTTTAATTGGATGCCAAGGCAACGTGCGTAAGAAAGAACGCTTATTAGCATCGGAAAAGCCCCCAACCTGAGAAAAAAGATTTAAATTCATACAAAAATCACTATTTACGATGAACATTACTGGATAACCATTCCAATTGAGCGGTATGTAGAGTCGATATTGACAAACTTGGAGCTACGCTGGAACCTCTTCAATTTTCTTGTCGACCACACAAGGCAAAACTCGCTGACGTTGTTGACTCTTCTCGATTGAAAACTGGCAACGAAAACTTCATCGTCGTCAACTGGCTCGATTCTTTTCATGGCAGCATATCATCGAGGTGTGCGATTGTAACCGGCGTAGTGTCTCTTTTTTCTCACGGCTCAGAAAGTTGGATCTGGCGAAGATTAGGTACTGAGCTAATAGTGTCCATTCCTGAAACATATGTGGACCTGGTATTGAGAAAAAACTGTAGAGAGCTACAAAATACTTACGAGCATATCCTGCAGAATCAGCTTTCCGGTTTTCCCTTCTTTTGCTTTCTCCGAATGACCTGTTTGACTTTGGAGAGATTTAATCCTTGTGCAGTTGATTCATGGCTAGAGTGCTTCCCACTTGACTCGACGATAATTTCTTGATTGCTACTGGGCCTTCGGATCCTGAGCTTAGCTTGGCAGACACACCTTTCTTTTGAGACAGCGCAATTCCAATTCTCAACTACATGCTTGTTGCAAAAAGCTCTCTTCTTGCTAAAAATCTTGAAAAAACTAAGAATGACAACAAAACCTTACAACTGCCACTGGTTTAATGACCACACGGTGTTCACATTCTTTTTCCACTGCAGTAGATGGCTCTCAGCTTCGTCACCACTAAATTTGATCACTTGTTCGTAGACGAGAGCAGGCTTATTCTTTCTCCGACCAGACACTTCTTGCAGAGACATAGCTGAAAAACGAATATTCTATGGAGATTCAAAATCTACGGACAAAAACGAGAAATCTACGGACAAAAACGAGTAATCTACGGACAAAACGAGTATTCTACGGACATTCAAAATCTACGGACAAAAACGAGAAATCTACGGACAAAACGAGTAATCTACGGACAAAAACGAGTATTCTACGGACATTCAAAATCTACGGACAAAAAAAAATATTCTACGGACAAAAACGAGTATTCTACGGACAAAAAAAATACCACCCTTTTTATAATTGACATGACATCTGACACTGACTAAATGACATCACACTGACAATGACACTGACACTGACATTTAGTGTCAGTGTCATTTTAAATGTCAGTGTCAGATGTCAATGTCATTGTTAGTGTCATTTTAGATGTCAGCATGACGTCAGTGTCAATGTTAGTGTCATTATGAAAACACTGATTGCAGTGCATTTATACCTTTTATAAAAATCTGATCGGTGGCATGAATTGAATGGCTTTTTTTTTATTTTCTGAGGAACTTTTTTTTTTAATTTTTCTAACTGCTGATTGTTATTGTTTTCGAGAAATACTATATGGAAAACTTAAACTTTCTTTTAAAGCTTTAAAGTCAACTGAAGTTCTTCAAACATCTATACAAAGAGCAACTATCACTGTCGCCCAAATAATCTAGATGTTTATGTTCTTGTTTCACTCAAAACACACCACAGAAAAATTTCGTATAATCTACACGTGTACTAACAAATACAAATGATCTTGAGTTTATTTGTTTGCTTTGTCTTAGAAATTTCACCTCAGTAATCCTCAAATGTTTTGATTAAAAAAAGACAAATCACAATGTTGGTAAAATTAAAAGCTCAAGTTTCCCGATTTAAAAGCTTTTAAGAGTGCACTTAACCTTTTTTTCGTTTTGTGATTTGGAAGGAGGCAAATTATTAAAGATTCCGATTGTATACTTTATAATGAGCAGCAAAGACATTTTGCATGAAATATTTAAAATAGGCTGTAACCGAAGTGCTCCATCAAAAGTCTGAATTTCACCAGAAATTACTGAATTCCACCACAATAGTTTATATTTGGATTATTTCTTTCAAGGTTAGTTGCAATTTTTTTCGCTAGCATGTAGCCCTGGATTTGAGATTTTTAAAATCGATTTTTTTTTAAATATCTAGATCGGACAAAGCTTTTTTTTTGTTGGCGCTACTTCGATATACCTCTCAAAAATGCTTAAAACACAACAGCCAACCCCCCCCCCCCAATGCTACTTTGATATACCCCTCTCAAAATCGGCTCTTTAGAACCGTCTAAAACTAATTTTTTGTTGCAAATTGCGAAACTGGGCATCAAAAATGTCGATTTGCAGTGAAAAAGTTTCTTTGCGCCAGCTAATTTTTGAAACAAAAAAAAATTCGCACCAAAAAAGCTTTGTCCATCTAAATATCCGCATTTTTCAAACCTTTTAGTGAAGTTTGATAGTACGTTACAAAGCCAAGATTGCCTTGGCCTGAGACTTCGGTTAGTGGGTCTGAGGCAAAAACAAATCGGCTCTAAAAAAGTTCACCTTGGTCCTCTGTTGTTTTTATTGCAATTTTTTAAATAAAAAATTATCCGAAAACCTTTATTTTCACATAGTTTTGTCATCAGAAATCTGCTCAAATTACAAAATTGTATTTTCGGCTTCCTCTTTATTAGACTGAAAAAATTATTTTGGCGGAAGGTACATATTGCCGACCAAAGTATTGAAAGGGATGAAAATAAGACAAAAACATGGAAATATGTCAAAAGAAAAAACAAGAAAAACTTTGCAAAAACAACAACGAGGTGACCAAGGCAAATTAAAAAAACTTGCAAAAAAGGAGGACCAATGCAAATTTCGGGACGTAACCGACTCGCCAACGCCATAACTCGTTAACTGCAAAACTCACCGACGAAAAATTAGATTCAAAGCCCCCTCAGGATCGGCCATAAAAGGCCCTTAAATCGACTTTTTGTTGGCGAGTTTTTGCGTTTCTTTTTTTTCGGTGCTTTTTCATGACCAACATTATGGCGAGATTTGACGTTGGATAGTTCTGACGTTGGCGAAGTGTTTGCGTTGGTAAGTTTTTTATTGGCGTGTTGGTTGCGTCCCCAATTTTTTTTTTTCGGGAGGGATATGAACATATATAGAGCCATCAAATCAGTCTAGTGCAAAAATTTTTAAAAAATTGCAACAAAAACGGAAAGAAAAATGCAGATATAGATTTTCTCGTGGATTTCAGTACTTCCATAGAAAAATTCTAAGTTTGCAGGTAGCTACTTAATTTAAACTTTTAAAATACTTTTATTATTTTACCACATATCTTGTCAAAGTTTATTGATCTTTGTTCGCAAAATATATACAGTCGAACCTCGCTATAGTGCGACCCTTGGGGTCAGCCCAAACTCGCACTATAGTGGGAGTCGCACTATATCGAGGGTCTCCAAACCATTTGAAAACAATGTTCGCACTACAGTCAAATCTCCCATCAACATAACGCCAAGGGACCGGCAAAACCATCATGTTAATGGGAAGTTTATGTTAATGGGAGGGTAAATTATATAGAGATCAATTGAAAGGGACCGACACTAGCGTTATGTTAATGAGAGATTTATGTTAATTGGATGGGTATTTTAATGGGAGATTCACTGTATATCGAGCTTATCATTCAAAACGCTGCATTAAATCAAAGTTTCATTCGTAAAACAACCATAACAAGAACAAATTAACAAAATGAACAATAAACAATCAAAGGACTGTGAAGAAGCGCGACTTTTGTTAGGAGTGCTCATTGCAAAATAACTAAATAATGAAAATTACGATGGCGTTACACGTCAGAGACTAAAAGAGGCTAGGGGAAGATTGCCAAAAACGAAAATTGCCAAAACGATGATTGCCAAACGAAAATTGCCAAAACGACGATTGCCAAAACGAAAATTGCCAAAACGAAATTGCCAAAACGAAGATTGCCAAAACGAAAATTGCCAAAAACGAAAATTGCCATGACAAATGAAAGCTTAGTGAATACGAACATATACCACTCAGTTCCACATAACGTACCCTTCATTTATCTATTCGTCTAAAAATGACTTAAGTCAAACTAGATATAGTGACTCCTACAATATAGTGACACCTCAGAGTCAAGACAAATGTCGTTTTGGCAATTTTCGTTTTGGCAATTTTCGTTTTTGGCAATTTTCGTTTTTGCAATTTTCGTTTTTGGCAATTTTCGTTTTGGCAATTTTCGTTTTGGCAATTTTCGTTTTGGCAATCTTCGTTTGGCAATTTTCGTTTTGGCAATCTTCGTTTTGGCAAAACATACGTTTGGCATTTTCGTTTTTGGCAATCTTCGTTTTGGCAATTTTCGTTTTGGCAATCTTCGTTTTGGCAAAACATACGTTTGGCAATTTTCGTTTTTGGCAATCTTCCCCTAGCCCTAAAGAAGAATGAGTATCTTAGTAGTTGTTTGCGACTGTACCATAATTGATTTTTCGGCGGGAATTCAAAATCCTGTGATTTTTAACATAAATTTTTATGAATCGCACTATATCGAGGGTCGTTTTATTTGTCGGGACCGCGTCAGGTTCGCACTATAGTGGAAGTCGCACTATAGTGGGGTCGCACTATATTGGAGGTCTAGTCAGCCTTATTTGGGGCAAAACCAACCAAACTGGTCCTGAACTCGCACTATAGTGGAAGTCGCACTATAGTGGGGTCGCACTATAGCGAGGTCCGTAGTCAGAAAAATGATTAGCAAGAAGAAAGGTTTGTATGCAATTCACGTGAACACCAGGCTCAGCTCTGCTGCTTTTTCGTGCTGAGAAAACTTCTTCCTGTCTAGCTAGCAAATAATCGTCAACAACAACACTCACACAAGCTTGCTTAGCTGTGCCTATTTTCCAGCCAGCCAACCACAAGCTATGAATAAGAGTGGACAAAGAGATGGAAAATTTCTAGAACTCCTTTAAAAAGTTGGACTTTGGACCGGGCTGTTACAATCACATTATATGGCTGTAAATTTTGCAGAGATCATCAGTAAAAATTTTGCAGAGATCAGCAGTGAAAATCATCAAAAAGCTTTTCACATACTCTTATGTTTTTATAAAAAGACGGAATCACGCCGGAAAATGAACATATAAATTTTAATGAGGAAATTTGAAAATGCAGACAAAGCAGCAGTGATAATTTAAATGTTCGAATCGTAAAAAAAATTCGCCTCATAAGAGTATTATGGTAGAAAATTTGTCCAAAACATTTCAGAATTTTTCTGAATAGACCAGCCATATTCACATTAGTAAATAGAGCTTTTGAAAAAATTTCCATTAGAAGAAATTAGTATACATTCAACTCTCAATTTCACGCGACCCTCAAAAGTTCGTTCCCGCCTAGGGTCCGTCACTTTTTAAGCCAATATTAAGAGAAACCCAGAAATGAGTGGCCTAACATCGAGAGGGAAAGGTGAAATTGTTGTCATTTGCAAAAACTACTGGTAAATTCATAATCCTTACGTTATTTTGACTAGACTGAAAATCACATTTCACGAAAAATTCAAAAAATTAGGGGGTGCTAAGTGTCGGATTTTTGGGGATGGCATAGAATCGAGAGTTTACTGTACTAATTTAAATCCGGCCTTATTTGGATTCAGACCAATCAATCAAAAAGCTAGATTATTTAAGAAGGCAAACCTACAGAATGTAATCATATTGGATGGGTATGTCCCTTTGAATTTTTCTGCTCTAGAAATTCTTTATATTGGAAAACCTGTCAGATTATTGATAAGCTTTTTTAGCCATCTGCAAAAAATTGAACAATTGCACCAAAATCTGAGGTCATTGAAAATTTATATTATTGAAGTGTTTTAAACGCTCAGTAATTACCTTATTGAAAAGCTGAAATTTTATAATTTTAACAACCTTTGAATATTTGCAATAAAGTGTTAGAGGAACTTATGGTAAATCAAACAAAATTTTGAAATACCAGTAAAAAAACGAATTTGCAAAAAGCAAAGAACAATCGCTTTTCTTATCAGCAAACTTAATTATTGTGCAAACGAAGTTTGCAATGACTTTTGTTTTTTTTTTTCATATAAACTTCTGACGTATTTGTCGTCATGTTTTGATTGAAGGAATTCAGATCCATTCTTTTTTGCTGGGAAACATATTTTTTCTTATCAACAAGAGAGAAAAAACTTCCTCCAAGGAAGTTTTTCGGCAACAAATTTATTTTCTATGAGCCAAGCAGCTGGTGTCATCAATTATTAGTGTTTTGAAGGAAATAACTTTTTTTCATTCTCTTTGCACTTTGTAACTTTTAGAAAACAGTTATGTTTTATACAGCAATAAATATTCTTTAAAGTTTACAAGATAAATTTATATAACAATAATATTTTTTATACTTAAGTGACTTTGTGGCTACATTTGTTGAGGGTTAAGCCAATGTTTTCGTCTGTCGAATTTTATATAAATCAACAAGTTGTGCCATATATTTTACTCGAATTATTTTGTTCATCAAAATGTTCAATTAATTTAAAAGCAGTTCCATCAGCAATCTTTTGTTGTCCATAGGTAAGCTTTCAATTAAAATATTTTTCGCTCAATTAAAACAGCAGCAGTACCACTCTTTGGTCTCAAAATGATGGCAAAAAATTATTTTCTCAAAACCCACTTTTTCATTAATATTCTAACAATAAACATGGCTTATTCTCTCCTGCTCGATTAATAATTCTAATGTAGATACACAGAACAAGTCAGAGGCAGAAAAACAAAAACAGAAAACAAGCAATTGAGCCCTAAAGCTAGATTTGGAACAAAAGCCTTACTGGAAATTTTTTAACGAAAAAGTTTTTTTGTCAAAATATCATCGAAAATATTCTCTAAATTTATTTTTTTTAAGTTTTTTTCGAGCCCAATTAAGACTCATTTTAGTCTTGTAACAAAAAACAAGAACTATCAAACCTCGAATATCATCTAATATATTTTTCAACCTCGACCAATATTTTGTTTCCCAGCTCAACTTCTTTTCTGAAAAAATTTCATTATTAGACTCATACACTTATCGACAGAAGAAAAATAGCCCGTGGGTATAAAATAGTCTGATGACGTTTTCAAAAAAATGTGACCAAAAATTGGACAAAAATTCAAAAAATGAGTTTTCCTATCTCAAACAACTCTCTACTCAAATATCATCAAAAAAAGCTCAAGCTTCAAGGTTGAATCAGCCCTTTGGGGTCTTTCAAAATATTTGTGTTTGTCAACAACTTTCTTTTATTCCCAGACTACGGTGAACACCAACAATAACCATAACAACAGGACGCATAAAAAAACAACAAAATCAAGCAGTCATTCTTTCCAGCACTTTCTGGGTGGGCGTGGCAAAGCTCATTGCAACGGATTACATATACAGAACATTGAAGGCAATACATATGTGTTCAGAGAAATATTGGATGGAAAGAGGGGGTCCAAAGAGAAACCAGAGAGGAGGAGCCGCTTCCCGACTAGCTTATATAAGGTGGGCAGGGGGTGAAACCTTCATTCATTCGAGTGAATAGTACGCCTGCTTGCATACACACACACGGCCGTTTTCGGCTAACCTACTACTGAGGCTCTACTGAGCTCTCCTCCTTGCGCAACAGACTCGTTGTGCACACCCACACAACCAGCTACTTTTTAGTTGAAAGGATTTTTTTTTGAAAAATCCAAGTGGTCTAACTTGACATTGTTGAGTTGAGACTAGGAGTCTGGCTTCTACACATACAGAAGTCGCTGCCAATAACACTCTTGCCGTCAAACTTCTTGCGCAATTTCTCCAACAAGGTATGCGTTTTTGAAAAGTTTTTATTAAAGAAAAGTGAGCATAAAACAGGGCGCCATACTCAAAATCATCTAAAATCATCAGTTTGGGTCAAAATTAGCCACAATATCCCAAAAGACTGATCTTTGGTTTTGCTTTACTCTGAGGTCAAAATTAGCCAAACTCTGAGAAATCAGCACACTTGGGAGCCCTGGCGTAGAAACGGCAGGGAACTGTGCTTTATATAAAAATTCACACTTTGTTTAAGACCACCATTATTAGATTTTTTCATGATTAATTTTTTTCCTTCAGCAAAATGAGATCTATGCCCTGCCACAAAACGTGTCGCAAGTAGGGATGGAAACCCTGTTTCAATATAAATGTATACTGTATGGTACGCACAGGGCTTAAAATTCAAAAACATAATCACTTTAAAAACAACAAAACGCCAAGATATTTCAAAAAAAATTTCATAAAATGCTTTATTATTTTTTATTTGCGGAAGAGAATATCTGAGCAGATTGAAAAGAACCGTAAATTTTCCAAATATTTTTGCTGCATTTCAGCAAATTTGCTGTTTTTGATCTAAAGACCAGGCTAACCAAAATATTGCGGAAAGCTGAAAAATTACCTTCTGTAAATCAGATTTAAGATAACGCCTATCCTTTCCGTTGAAACGCTTCAGCTTCCAGCCGTTTTTCATCAGCTCGTTTCACTAAAACAAAAGAACCGTCATACAGTAGATGAAACAATGTCAAAAAGCTAACAGAGACGGATTTTGCCTGCTTTCTTAGCTTGCTCACTCGCCATATTCGTGGCTTGATTTCTCTGCTCATTATATTCCCATCGTTGCTTGACTGCGATTGAACGAGTTTCGGAGAGAGACACTTCATTTGGCTTAACGCACATTCTTCTGGTGGAGACCATCTTCAGCTCTAAAAAACACTGAATTTTATTTTGTATGAGACACGCCAATTTTGTATTTTTGGGGCTTTTTTATGCACCAAAAGAAAGACTACAATCTCTTCTACCCGAAAATCCAGACCGATTTTTGTAAAACCAGAATTTTCAAAACTAGAGGCTATTTGAAGCAAACAACTGGCATTTTCCCGAGTAAAAATAGGGGTTTTTGCGTTTTTCATCTAACTTTTGCATAAAACACCCTAAATTTGCATTTTTTGCATACTTCCTTGGTACCAAAATGTAGCAAATTTACTCCTCTATTAAGCCTCCGGTTTTTTTTTAATGATATGAGAGAATATGGTGGCGAGAAACCCTCTCAAGCTTAACAACCCAATTTTGTTTGAATATTTTTTACATAAAATTTATTGTGGTCCTAAATTTTCAGATGTTTTATAAATGAGTGATGGCTTGTTCGAAGCTACATTAAAGGCGAATCTAACCCGACAAAATTGAACAGTAAAACATTTAATATTTATTGACCACCGTAGAAACCATGAACCCATAGAAAATCAAGCCAATTTTGAAATTTTTGATTTGGCGCAAAAATTCGAAGTGATTATGTTTTTGAACTTTAAGCCCCTGTGTACGATAAACAAAAAGCGTCCACTTATTTCGACACATGTTTTTCATTATGTGAAAAACGCTAAGATAAATCTTTTACCAAATAGCCATTCCAATTCAACTTTTTAACTTCCGTCTTTTATAGCAATAGAAAAAAGGGAGACTAGCTGTGGCCATAACAAATCAATAGGGTTGAAGCAGCTTCCCATTTCTTTCCTTTTTACTAAATAATGCGTATATTTTGCTAGGAGTAAAAAAGGATGACGAAATCCGGCTGTCTGCTTTCTTTTTTTTGACACACCAAAACTTTAGAAAAAAAGGAAGAAGGACTTTAGATGAGGCGATCATTTTACAGTCTACTCTCGTTAAACTGGCACTCCAATAAACTGGCACCCTCGATAAACTGGCACTTTGAAAAAGCCCTATTTGGCTGGCCGACAGAGAAATTAGGCAAAGTAACATCCACTAAACTGGCACCCCCGATAAACCGGCACCCAGGCTAGTCCCCAGGGGTGCCAGTTTATCGAGAGTAGACTGTATATTCAAAGCAATACCGTATCATCAGCATTCTCTCTAATAGAACCGCCAGGGTCTATAATTTTAAACTCTTATCAGAGATCGAGGCTCTAGGTTCATGGTAGTTGAAAACGCAATAAACAACTCTGCAAAATATTTGTTCTCTGCTGAGATATAGGTCCTCAAGTAGAGAAGTGAAGAGAGGTCTCTATTAGGGAGAATACGGTGGCTCTTCAGCGGGCTTTAAGCGCAAATTACTGACATCCAGCGCCTAATTTATTTTTTCCAGCACTTTTTTCAAATCTCACTCAAAAATACTAAGCCCCGCATCTTATTTATGAATCAAGCACACAATTTTCTTTTTTAAGATAAAAAAGCACTGTTGTCACTGCCTTTTATGTGTAACCTCGGGCATGCCTCTTTAATTCAATCCCCCCTCCCTTTCAAACTATTTTTTATCATAACATTATCTGTAGTTGATATTAGGTGGGAAAAGCAGGAGGACATCTAGCTATATTCTGTGTAATATTTATCAAGGATTATTTCCTGCTTAGAAATGCTCACTCACTCAATCCTCCAATGCACTTCTCTTTTTCCAAGTCTTTTTCCATTAGTTTAAAACTTTCCATCTGTTGAGATCAGGGTGGCCATAATGCCCTTTTTGAATTCTTGCCCCTTTTTATTTGACAAAAAGGGGGCATTAAATTGGTTAGTTTAAGTGTTGCGTAGTAGAGATATGTATGATGCCCCTTTTTTAAATTTTTTTTTACTTATAATGCCCCTTTTTGTGATCGTATGCCCCTTTTCCAAAAGTGATATGGCCACCCTGGTTGAGATAGCAACTTTTTTGAAATAAAATGCTTTCTTTAAGTTAATACAGTCAGCACTTTTCATCGTGGCCACTCTGGGTACCAGCCACTATGGGGAAAAGGCCACTACAGTCGAGTCTCGATTTAACGTACTCCCTGGGGACCGGCCCTACGTTAAATCGAGGGGTACGTTATATCGGGGGTAAATTTGACGGAGTTTATTATTGGAGGGACCGGCCCTAGGGGTACGTTAAATCGAAGTATACGTTAAATTGGGGGTACGTTAAATCGAGACTCAACTGTATAGAGGAATTTCCTTTCAAAAAATATTTTTGTAAGCTTACCAGGCCATACTAACCACTATCTAGGGAGTGATAACTGGGGCGGTAGTTACTGTGGAGAGTACCTACCATACATCAATATATATTATAATGTGAAAAATTGACATTTCACTTTATCTTTAAATATTTTGCATTTTCAGAAGGTGACAAACCACCGAACAGCGACAACCAATTAGTTGCTTCAACACCACTAGCAACAAATAATCACCAAGGAGGAGGAGAAACTGATCAGCCAAAAGAAAACATCCACATCACTGCTGCTGCTGTAGTCCAAGCTATCAAAGACATGAGAGACCAGATCTATTGCAGTGGCACTTTGTTGGCCGCCGTCCAGGGATCCAAATTGTTTGGAGATTGCAAACATTTTGTGGATATGCCTTTGAAGACCAATGCTGGCGAGTCTTTTTTTTAAAAAGAACAATAAGGAAATTTTTTAATCAAAATTTTTGCAAAAAAATTAGCATCCGGAATTTCATAATTTTTGAAAAAAATGTCTCTTCCAAATATATATAACCGCTGTCTAATTTTTCAGAGAACACCCTGGCCGCGTGGAATCTTTTGTTGAGCAGTGTAGAAACGCACAAATTGATTTGACATCCTTAGGCAATTTCGTGCAGGAGCATTTTGAGCAGCCTGGAGGGGAGCTTGAAGACTACCAGCCTCTTGACTTCAATGCTGAGGTAAACATAATTTCTTTTTTTAAAATTAGTGTGCCTCATAATCTCTTGTTTTTGTTTAGGAACAGTTTGACAACATCATTGATCCAAGCTTCCGCTCGTGGGCCCAAGAACTGCATCGCAAGTGGCCAACCCTGTGCAGACGTGTCTCCGAGAAAGTGCTGTCAGATCCCAACCGCTACTCGCTGATTGCACTGCCCAAACCATTTGTGGTGCCTGGAGGTCGATTCCGTGAGATGTATTACTGGGACTCCTTTTTCACCATCAAGGGGTTGCTGGCTTCTGGAATGTTTGCTACTGTCAGAGGAATGATTGAAACATGGGACACTTAATAGACGAGTGAGTTATTTTTGGATATCGAAAATTTTTCAGTGGCTCATGTGAATAATGATGACATAATCTCAATCTGAGCTCTTATTATTCCAGGTATGGCTTTGTTCCCAATGGCAACGTGTGTATTACCTGAACCGAAGTCAGCCTCTCTGCTTACATGGTGTGTCCACGCCTACTACCTGGCCACTCAAGATGTGGAATTTGTGCGCACCTCAATGACGTGGCTTGAGAAGGAGATGAAATTCTTTACCACCAACAAAAAGTTCTCTCGTCCAGACTGGAAGTCCTACTTGTTCCGCTACCACGTGGTTGCACAAGGCCAAGACCTGAAAGTTACCGTGAGGATGTCGAATCAGCTGAACACATTCAAGACTGTAAGGATATTTTGGTTGTTTATATTTGCTTCCATTGTATAGCTAAACTCGTTTTCAGTGCTAGAGAAATGCCGTCTGTGGGGAGATATTGCCGCTGCCGCTGAAAGCGGCAGAGACTTTAGTGCGCGCTGGTTTGAAAACAATCCTGAGGCACCAATGGCTGGCAAGATGGGCTCTACTAGGTAGCATTTTAAATTTACACTATTTTTTGTTTGTAGACGTTTCCGAAGCGAATACGTTTTGGGTCATTTTTAGAGTTTGTGTATTTTTCGACTTTTTTTTTTTTCCAATCTGAAACACAGGCTTCAGTCCTTGCTAACGTGCGCTGGCCTATCCTCCGTTTAAGCCTTCCCTGAATTTGTTAAAAACAAAAAATGCAGTCAAAAGCGAACAATAATTCAAAAAGGCGCGAATTCAAAAAAATGTCTCAAAAGTGCGGAAATACCCCTAGGTACTCGTTTTCTAAAAAAATTCTTCATTTTTAATTTCAGAACCAGTTCCATCCTTCCCGTAGACCTGAACTCTATTATTTGTGGCAACTTGAAAATATTTGCTGAGTTCTACTCTTTGTTGGGCAATGAAGAAGCCTCAAAGCATTCTATGGAGCAATACGAACTGATGCGAGAAACAATCCACAAGGTGAGACTTTAGAAGTCAATTATGTTTTAACCAAATTTTGATTTAGATTTTCTGGAATGAGGAGCTTGGCTGTTGGTTCGACTGGGATATCATCACCCAAAAGCACCTGGACAACTACTATGACACCAACTTCTTCCACTTTTCACTGGCTGCACTCACGACGGGTTCGATGGCAAAAAAGTGGTGGACTACTTAGCCAAGGCAGGAGTGCTAGCTTTCCCGGGTGGACTGCCCTCTTCTTTGATCACCTCTGGACAACAATGGGACTTCCCAAATGCTTGGGCACCAACCACATGGGTGATTATCAATGGACTTCGATCTGCTGGTCAGACCGACTTGGCTAGAACCATAGCTGAAAGTGGATCAAGAAAAACTATGTGATGTGAAGAACAATGGTGGTCGAATGTATGAAAAGGTAAACTGACTATTTTAAAATAAATAATCACAAAATTATTTTTATTGTTTCAGTACAATGTGGCCTCTGGATGTTTCCGAAATGCTGGAGGGGTCGGGGGCGAGTATGAAGTGCAAGAAGGTTTTGGCTGGACCAATGGAGTCATTCTCGATCTGCTCAAGACCTACCACTCCGAAATAAATTGGTAAGTCACTTACTAATGGAGAGTCCTTATTTCTCGCGTGAATATTTTTTTTGGCGAAAATTTACTTTTTGGCTCAAATTATTCTTTGGCTTATCATTTTAGACTTTATAATCTTTTTCTCAAAGTGGTAACACCATCAAGTAGCCCTGCGATTTAGTTTACAACGAGGTTTGATTTATTCCAACAGCTTATAAAAATGTAGCACAAAAAGGTGAAAGTATCAACCAAATTATTGTTACCAAATTATAAAATCAAACTAGAATCGCAGGGCTATCTGATAGTTTTAACACTTTGAAAAAAAAATTAGAAAATCTGAGATAATCAGGCAAAGCAAAAAAAAAATTCGCCAAAAAGTGGATTTGTGCCAAAGAAAATATTTTTTCGGTGATGTACACTTGAATTTCAATTGGGTGGCATTTGATTCTGCTGCCAGAAAAATTTAATTGTGCTACTGAAATTTCAATTCTGCTGCAAATAAAATGTACCGCCAAATTTAAGATGCCGCTCAAATTACGGCCGAAAAGTTTAAGATCTTCGGCAGCATATTTAAGTGTTATCTATTTGAAAGTCACTATCTAAATAAAGACCGGAAGGAGAGCTAAGTTTTTAAGCGGTTCATATCATTAGGAAATGCTAGAAAAGAAAATTGAATTTCGAAGAGTTACTTCTACTGCCTTACCCTGGAAGAATTTTTAATTAACAATTCTTACAACTTTAGGAACATCACTGATGGACTGGAAAATAACAGCAATGTGCAATCGGAACAATGCGAGTGCTGCAGACCAAAGTGGTGGTCATGGACCCGGTAGCTTTGCTGGCAGCTGTGGAGAATGTGATGCAGCAACAGGAAACTGGCATTCCTAACGCCGAAGTCATCCAGGAAGTCATCCAAGAGGCTCTGATCAGCTGTGTTGTGCCACTACTGAGCCTCAGGCAATTTTCATCCACAGTGTTGCTTCCAACCAACAAATTGTGGAGTAGAGATCTCGAGCAGTTTGATTAGCAACTAGTTGTGACACTTAAAACACAAGCATATTTACTTGCTTTCTTTGTTAGTCATTCTTTATTTTTTGTGGAAAGAGTCATCATTTGACTTTGAAAATGCAGGAGACATTAGTAGCTTGAGCTTTACTTTTTGTTACGGCAGAAAAAATTAAGTTGAAATTAATTTTCTTGGTTATTGGCAAAATGGCATTGGCATATATTTTCGGAAACACGGTTCATTGTTTTATCTCTATCTGTTCACTGTCTAAGTGAAATTCAATATGGTAGTTGAATAAAAACTTCTTTGTTGTGGATGTAAAGGTTCTTTGCAAAATAAATATTGACGAGTTGCTTCGAAAAAAGACTAGGTCGTTGTGCGCAAAACAGATAAAATTATCTGAACCGATAAATTTATCTGTCAGATAAAAATCAATTTTTTTTATCTCACAGATAAATTTATCTGACAGATAAATTTATCGGTTCAGATAATTTCATCTGTTTTGCGCACAACGGACTAGGTGCAAGATATTAGTATAAAGAAACCATGCTCACACGTTCTAAATTAACACTTCTCCAGTGTTGTTCCAGCGCCGACCTTTCTGAAAAAAGGTCCCGGCGCCTAGCGCCTCCCTTAAAAAATTTTGGCTCCGGCGCCAGCGCCGGCGCCAACCTCTTTTGAAAAAAGGCTCCAGCGCCGGCGCTCATGGCAGCGCTTACGCCGGCGCCGGGTTATAAATAATTTTTTGTTACCTGTATCGATTAGCAGCATATCGTTTTTATTTCCTCTATTTATTCCCATGGTGAGTGCATATTGAAATACAGGGTGTTTCAAGAAATCCGAAGGATTTAAAATAGCTATCTAGATCGAATTTGGAATATCTGTTTTGCTAATCGTTTTCTCTTGACGGGCAATTTTGTTAAGTGGTTACTTATGCTGTTTTTCCCAGCACCACAATATGTTGGATTTTTGTTTACAATTTGTTTAAACATGCGCCAAAAATAATAATTTAAAGGATAACTGCCTTTTTCTTACACCTTTTCATGGTATGCTTTTTTTTCATACCATCCCAACCTTGACCAAAAAATCAGGCAAAAATGGATATAGGACAGTTTTCATCGATGCGAACTGTCTACTTGGTAATGCTGTATAATAGTACTTATTTTTAAGTAATTTTTTATTATTCTAAGCTGCCACAGTATTCGAAATTTCCTCCGTAATCCGAATTACTGAACAGAATTTCAAAAAAATTGTTAGTTAAAAAAAGACACAAGAATGAATGCGGGATTGCAAGGCTCCTATTTCAATCATATGTTTCAGATCGTAAATACCTCCAAATAACCCCCCCCCCCCCACCAATAACCCCTCCCCTCAAATAACCCCCTGAAATAACCCCCCCCCCCACAAATAACCGGGTTATTTAAGGGGGTTATTTCAGGGGGGTTATTTGAGGGGGTTATTTGGGTATGTTTTTCAGGGTATATTTTGTCTTGAAGGGAAGTCATGTTATTTCGATATTTTGACCTGTTTCTCGTCCCTTATCCACCTGGAAGGTAGGTAGGTATCTACCCTGAAGCTCGGTATCAAATTAGTGGATTACCCTTTCACTTTCACTCTGACTCGAACTCTCACTCTCGTGTACTCTCATGTCTCACTTTCGTGTATCCAACAGGAAAAAATCGCCTCTCAGTCTTACTTTTACTCTCACTTTCAGTGTACCCAATGAGTTTTTTACCTTCATGTTCAGTGAAATTTTGCAGGAATTGAAATTTTTTAGTCTCAAGCAACCAAACCAAGTAGTCATTCACTTGTTTGGAGCGATTTGTTTTACTTTTTTTAGGTTTGAGAACCAGTTTTCCCGACTAATTCGGGCATGCTGAAGATGGTTTGATAATGGTAAAACTCCGCTTTCTCGGGTATTTTTGAGTATTCGGACATAATTGGTTTTACCAAAACTGATTTTACGAAAAACTCAAGAAATCCCCGAAAAAAACGGCGTTTTACTACTATAAAACCATCTTCAGCATACCCGAATTAGTCGAGAAAACCGGTTTTGGAACATGAAGAACGTAAATTTTTTTCTGATCCAAGTGGACCACCACTTGGTTTGGTTTAGCCAGGTCGTACACAGGTTGGGGAATTCATGCAGTGTAGTGGTACCCGGGTAGTAATATTTTCGTCTTGAAATGAGATTTTAAAATTTAAAATGTTTTTCTATGATCCAAGTTCAGTTATACTAGGTAATCCATGCGCCAACAAAACCAAGTGGTCGTCCACTTGGAGCGAAAAAACTTTTACCGTTTCATCTTCCAAAACCTGTTTTCTGGACTAATTTGGACATGCTGAAGATCTTTGATAATATTAAGTAAGGTTTTGTATGGTTTTTTTTAGTATTGGGAAATAATCGATTTTACCAAAACTCAAGAAATGCTATACAAAACGGCATTTAGCCACTGTTAAACCATCTTCAGCATGTCGAAATTAGTCCAGAAAACAGGTTTTGGAACCCGGAAAAGTAAAAAATTTTACTCTCAGTCTGCATGATAGCTTCATCGGAGTAATTACATGGAGGAGAATTAGGTAACCAAGGATGAGTACTTTTCCAGGGTACCTGGGGATATTTGGGGCCGAGAATGGTTCAAGGAAAATATTATTCAATATATATTAGCTAAATTAACTAAATTCGTGTTCAAAAAGAAAAGTACGTTGGTATTGAGGTTTTGGATAATAAATTTGCTGTTTCGGTGTTATCAAACCGTGTTCAGCTCCCGATTCTGGGTGAAATACCAATGATTAGATTTTAGTTTTCTTACAATCGAATATTTTCGGCTACTCCAAGATGATACCTTCTTGGGTTGATACCTACCTTCCAGGTGATAAGGGACGAGAAACAGGTCAAAATATCGAAATAACATGAATTCCCTTCAAGACAAAATATACCCTGAATAACATACCCCAAATAACCCCCTCAAATAACCCCCTGAAATAACCCCCTTAAATAACCGGGTTATTTGGTGGGGGGTTATTTCAGGGGTTATTTGAGGGGGGGTTATTTGGTGGGGGGTTATTTGAGGGGTCATGTCTTTCAGATTTTGTTTGTCGAAGAAAACTCGAAGGTGATCATTTTTCTACCATTTATGGTCTCAAATTGCTGAGTTGTATAATTGTACAGCTTAATGAATAATTTTAAATGGATAAATGTGCATTTTAATTTAAAATTATGGTGCTGGGACAAACAGCATAAGTACCATGTGTAATGTCAAAAGTAGGATTTTGGCTTGGCCCCCTTGTGGTTCTGGTCCTGGTTTGTGGGAGGCTCCTAGATGGCTTTAACCAGGGCTCCGAATGAAAATTTCAAAAAAGGACATTTTGACTATTTTTGAAGTAAAAGGGTCATTTTATCAAGTGCTTGTTGCCATTTTGAAGCGAAAAAAAAGATTTTGACTAAATTTCAAAATAAAAAATATTTGGGGTGCAAAAAAGGACAAATCTTTTAAAATCAAATCTTCAAATCTTCGGTCTGAAAAAACAACTTATCGCCATCTCAAATCCTGCGGATTTCTTGAAACACCCTGTATTTTAGTGAGTGGGAGTTCATGAAAGGAATGAGGTAATCCATATCAGTATTGTGAAAAAAGCTATGTAAATTACCTTTTAAAAACAATGCAATATCATACCCTGGTTATGTTCAAAAAATAGTGATAAACTAAAAGATCAAGGAAAATAAATAAAAGAAATTGAAATATTGAAAGAAATGAAAGAAATTGCAGCACAAAATTCAGATAATTTAGCTTACAATTAAGAATAATTTTTTTTCAATATTAGCCGTTCGATTTTGAAAACAGCGCGGAGCCATAGCCGTTCAAAAAACAGCGCCGGGTCAGCGCCGGGACGAAAATTTTTAGCGCCGGCGCCGACAAAAAATTTTCATTGGCTCCAGCGCCGGCGCCGACCCGGCGCTGTTTCTTCCCAGGGCAGCGCCGGCGCCGGCGCTAGCGCCGGAACAACACTGCACTTCTCATATTTGTAAGAACATCGCGATAGGAACATCGCCGATGGACTAGGAATAACAGCAATGTGCAAGTTGGACAATGCGAGTGCTGCAGACCCAAAGTAGTGGCTGATCACCAAAAAGCAGGGCGTAGGCAGAGAGAGGGGAGGGGCTATAGCCCCGCTACAGACTTTTCGGAAAACATTGTTAATTAAAAACCCTATAAAACTCACTATAAAACACCCCGTCAGATTTTTTCGCTACGCTTCTGCCGGAGAGGTTGAGCAAATCTGAGCTTGACCTCGACTCGTCTATGTGAGCACGAGGTTACAGTGAAAAAAGGATTGATCAACAGCGAAGCTTTTTCTATCAAAGTTTTTGCAAAGCTCAGAAAAAAGTTTGGGCACTGCTCGTTTTATTTTTCTGGCTTTCTTTTCTGCCGGGTAAACCGACAGAAAACGTCGGAAAAATTGGGCTTTTGAGGGCATTTAACTCTTGTTTGGAGGTCTAATTTTGTGATATTCATGGCAGCAGGTCTTAAAACCCCGTGTCAATCATTGTAACAGTTGAAAATCCCGTGTTAAGCGTGCAGTCTCCATAGTGTATTCTTCATACACCATGCCTTCGACATAGCATACTTATGCAGGTGTCTATAAAAGGTATTTTGCACCGAGACTCCACTGTACTAAAATGGAAAAAAATCAAGTCTCTTTTAAAAAATCGATTTTTGCAAACCGCATCCGTTTTTTGTGTTCACAATGCATCTGCACATAATGCGTCTAAGTAATATCAGAGGCGTAGCCAGAAAAATCTGACGGGGAAGGGGGGGGGCAGGGGGTGGCTAAAGCCTTCCGAGAGGTCATTTTACCTTCACCGTTTTCAAGTTTTATATATTTTTGATTAACAATTTTTTCAAAAAATCTGACCGGGGGCTATAGCCCCTTCAGCCCCTCCCTCTGGCTACGCCCATGAGTAATATTGAATTATTTTTTATTTTATTTTCACAAATATTGCGGTTTTTTTGAAGTAATCAAATAAATGTAAATATGAGGTGATATGGTAAACATTCTTTATAACTATTCTAAAGTCTCAGAAAGCAAGTATCGGGCAAACAAAGTAAAACATAGTATCTTGAGCGATAATAATATAGGCGTCAACACCACAAAATAGTTCAAATTTTTTGAAAGCTTCCGGATCGGCCTCCACACCACAACCGCTTCCGCTGGCCTTTTGTGAACACGCTTCGGCAACGTCTTCCTCATCCGAATGTGGTTCACATGCGGACCGTATTGCGGATGCATTGTGAAACCAAAAATGCGGATGCGGTGCGGATGCAGGACCGCCACCTGGTGGCCATCTAGATTTTCAAGACCCGAGGCACATAATGTGTCTCGGTCTGCGGCTTAACACTGTTCCGAGTGTTAAGAAGTTTATCTACTATGAAAAAGCGAGGTAAAAAGCCAAAAAGCGAGGTCAGAACGGGCGCCATATGTTTCCAATCATGTTTATTCGTGAAGCGAGTATGAATAAAGCAAGTATGAATAAACTAAACATTGACCACTTAGATGATTGTACAGAGTAAAGGATAATTTCAAATTTGAAGTCACAACAAACACGTTGTTCCTGCTCACTTCACTTTCTTTTCTTCGAAGTTTTAGCGCTCTTCTTAGTCTTAGGTGGAGCAATAACGACCTTGTCTTCTTTATCACCTGCCTTCTCCGCAGCTTTGGCCATTTTCTCAAAGTTGGAAGAACTTGCTTTGCTGAAATTTTATTTGTGCAAAATGCAAGGTGCCGAAAATCAAAGTGGGGTTGTATAGAACCGTCTTCGTCTGACCATTAAAAAAGCACCTTGTCGATGGCAGTGATTGCCTACGAATCGAGAAGACTTCACTGGTTGCATCTGACAGATAAGAGGCTCTTTCTTTCCCTGAATTGGATTTGACTATAGTTTCGACAACACATGGTTTGAAAAACAAACCTTGAACGGAAATGAGTTGGAATTGAAATTGCGAGTCTGCTGAAAAAATGTGTTGTTGAGATATCAAATTAATGAAAGTAGGATGCTTACCAGCTGCTCAAAATGGCTGATTTTCTTATTTGCCTCGGCAAGCAATTGTTGCAGCCGATCTTTGGTCTGAATTTTGAGCTGGCAAGCTCGAATATCCATTTGGCGCCTTAAGAACTGATCCTCTCGCTCAATTTGCGCTAGTTTTGTCTGAAGATCGGCTACAGCCGCAAGCTTTCCATCAACCTGCAATTTCGAATACGCTCACGCAGAGTCTTGACCTATAACAAAGGAGTGATTAGTGGTAGAATGGCCAAACATTTCCATTAACCGAAACTGAAAATTAAGATAAACACCTGTTCTCGTTGTATATCTAAGTGTGGTCGGATGTATAGGGCCACAATTTCAGCTATTCTAGTGGCAGTAATCAAGAGAACCTTGCGAAGTTCCAAATCACCAATAAAAAATATCCACGTAGATCTCAGTTGGGAGAAACATTGCAACTCTTTTTGGTTTGTAGAAATAATATGAGCAACTGTTTTTTGTGGAAGAGGATCCGGCAGGATCCAGCAGCAGCAATAAAATAAATGTTTTACAAAAAATAGAGACCATGGAACATCTGTCAATCAACTCCATTTTAAGCTAATCAATATCTATTCAATAATAGGCAGAAAAATGGCTTACCAAATCACTACCGAATCCCGATGGGTCTTCTGAAGCCATGTGCCTAAAAAGTAAGAGCTTTGAGAAAATAACGCAAAGATATTAATTAACTTACTGTATATTGGAAAGCAGTCAATTACACTTTGCAGCCGAAAGAGAACGAAAATTCAGTAGAGATAAATTCAGTAGAGACAAAATAGAGATAGTAAGTGTCGAGTTCACAGCACAAGAGACAGAATAAAACAATCTTGCAACGATCAAGACCCAAATAAAAAAACCAGACTTGACTAGGTTAGATTAACCGATCATTTATAGATTATTATTCACAATAATCAGGGTTGTATGGATCGGTATTGTAAACAACTTTTACCATAACTTCGATTCTGTCTCCAATCATCCTGAACGTTAGGGACAAACGTTATAAGCAACAGTATTTCAACTCTCAGAAATGGATCGAAAAAAGGTACATACGCAGGGCTGCCATACGTCCTTTTTAAAAGATTTGTCCTTTTTGAGACCCCAAATATTTTTTATCTTCGAAGTTTTAGTCAAAATCTTTTTTTTTTCGCTTCAAAATGGCAATAAGCACTAGATAAAATAAAGTTTTTCCTTCGAATTCTTGTTTTTTGACCAAATAACCTTTTTTTTAATTTTGAGATAGCAGGCCTGTACATACGTAATTTTTATATTTTCGAGACAAATGGACTTCAAAAAACTGTGTAATTGCAAAGCTTTTAAACTAGGTTGGGTAATTCTCCGGAAAAAGTATTTCTCCGGGTAATTACCCGGTGATTTCGGGTAATTACCCAAGTAATTACCGAGAAATAAGGCCGGAAAAGTATTTTTCCGGTAATTACCCGGTAACAATCAACCAACCCTATTTTAAACGGATTTGAAAATCCTTTTATTTGACTAGTTACTTTTCGATTATGGCTTGTTCACGTTGTTCGAGTTAGAGTTAGAGTTCGAGTTCGGGTTTTTGGTTACGTGAACACCTCTGATCCGAACTCTAACTCTAACTCGAACTCTAACTCGAGGGTGTTCACGTACCTCGAGTTAGAGTTCGAGTCTGAGGTCAAATTGAAAGTGTTCATGTAGTTTGTGTTACTGTTTATGTATATTTTTATTATTTTTCTCATGACGACGACCATAAAAATGCAAGTTTATGAAAGAAAGTTACTTAAATTGCTACATCAAGATTAATTAAAGGCTATAAGTAGTTTACGCCCTCAAAAAAACTGATTTACGCCCTCAAATTTATTATTTACGCCCTCAAATCAGAAAGTTGATCAAAATACTGATTTACGCCCTCAAATTGCTCATTTACGCCCTCAAATTTATTATTTACGCCCTCAAATCGATCAAAATGCTTATTTTAGCCATCAAATCATTTATTTACAGTCTCAAATTTCTCAGATTTACCATTAAATTTAAGATGTTTAAGAAGCGAGGGCCCGCTACCGAGTGGAAAACCATTATGCTCTGCAAGAACAAGGAGGAGATCGATGGCTGGCTTGCTGAACACGGAAAGGATTATTGCTACGACTCCGCTGAAGAAGGAATCAAGGCAGCTAACGACCTATACTTGCGCCACTACTCGAAGATGAAGCGAAAAGGAAGTTCGACTGCAAAGCTCGTATGCGCCTCCGCTACTCAAAAGATCTCACCAGTTCGCTACAAGGAGATAACAGGTAAGTAGCCTCCACTTCGCGGTCTTGTTTAACTATAAGTTTTAAAGACGAAGACAGGCCATGTGCAGTCGCTTTTTTCTATGAGAATATCACAGTGCGTGGCAAAGACAAAGTTGAACGTCCGTCAGTGAAGCTTATTCTTGTGATATCAACTCTAAGGCGCCGCCAATCCTTTCAGTGGTTTTGCAAGCAGATGGGACCTACAAGTTAATAACGCTGAACTACCCTCTTCTGGTAAGTTATCATGTTATAGCAGAATCATCTCATCAAATCTTAGACACACTTTTCAGCAACAAGAACTCTTTCTCGACACTGGGCTGCAAAGTGGGTGGAATCGAACGTCTTTGGACTGCGTGCTTGAAGTTCTCCAATCCTGGCTTCTTCGAAAAGACTACCGTGGTGGACTTACAGACATGCTACCGGATTTAGAATGCCGTCCAGCACTACCAACAGCGCCGAACTCTATGAAGAAAAAAGAAAGTTGGGCGTGCTTTAGACTTCTTGTCAAGTCATTAAATTGTTGGATAGTTGTTATTGTTGAATACGGCAAATAAAATTGTTAAACTATTACATTTTTTCCTTTGTTTTTTGCTAGCAAAACATTCACCTAATGGCGACTCTAAAAAGTAAGCAAACCCTTGAGAAGTCAACAAAATAGGCAGATGTTAAGCTATATAGACCTAGGTACGTATAATTTAGCTGTTTTATTTTTATTTTGACGATCATAAGTGTTAAAACGCACAGATTGTTGTGGTAGTTGCTGACAGCAAAGTCGGTGAACTCACTAAAATTTGTGAAAAAATGAGGTGTATACCCAGAGGATTAGAACCTATGACCTAGCCGATATGATCCATCCCCTTTAAGGCAACTAGAGACTTCTCTGTTTTTTAATTTACATCCAGTTTCATAAGTTTAAAGAAGTAATGAGCACTTTGATGGCTAAAATAAGCATTTTGATCGATTTGAGGGCGTAAATATAAATTTGAGGGCGTAAATGAGCAATTTGAGGGCGTAAATCAGTATTTTGATCAACTTTCTGATTTGAGGGCGTAAATAATAAATTTGAGGGCGTAAATCAGTTTTTTGAGGGCGTAAATCAATTTAGCCATTAATTAAATCATCTGCTCCTGAAAGTCAACATTTCAATACCATTAAAAAACACAACAAGCTTTGTTCTGATGTCTTTCGCACTACCACTGCTTTCTTCTTCTGCTTGTCCACCATCAAGTCCTCTCCAAGATCTAGCGACTGCGGCGGTCCCTTCCACATCCACTTCTTAATTCATCTCTTGTCTGAGAAAGTTGTGGAGCACGCAATGGCCCAGACTGTCTAAGCTCAGGCTCAGACAGCTTCAATGACTCACCAACTCTGTCTACACAAGGCAGTGGTCGCAATTCACCAGCCTTCTCGCGCAAGCGTAAGGCTAAGCAAGGAGATATGGAGGTAACCATTCTAAAGGCCCTCAATGCTGTGAACTCTTCGCCTAGTGCTGAGCCTTTCTCTCATGTTGCTTTGCTGGTCGAGGACGTCCACAAGAAACTCAAGGCTGTGGGCAAGGATGCTCGTGGGATCCTTTTGCAATACACTCGGAGATCGAAAATGTAGCCCATGAATATGAAGAGTGGCTGATCAAGCACGAGGAATAAATAAAAAGCAATAAAAGCAAGGTAAAAAAGTGTTGTAACTTAATCCATATAACTATTTAATCTTAACGTAATCTCAATAAACAATAATAAAAAAATATACATAGACAGTAACACAAACTATATGAACAATTTCAATTTTGACCTCAGACTTGAACTCGAACTCGAGGTACATGAACACCCTCGAGTTAGAGTTCGGGTTTTTGGTTACATGAACAACTCTTACCCGAACTCTAACTCTAACTCGAACTCTAACTCGAACAACGTGAACAAGCCATTAGGAAAAACAAGTGAAATGGCATCTGGTTTACTAAATAATTCATCTTACGGAAAAATTCATCTGATTTTTTCGATGTTGGTGCTCTCAGCTTTTATTGGCTAGATAAAACGCCTGATAAACTTTTCGGATTTCATGCAAGGAATTATTTCATGAATTTCAGTGCCAATTTGCACTTCTCGTAGATTTTTTTTCTGGTTTTCACTAGTTTTTGTATTTTTATTTATTGTAGACAAAAAATATTCGACCTCGAAAGAGGTCGAATATTATTATCCGAATATTATCCGAATATTATTTAATACTATTAAACTAGAAAAACTGCCGCCATACGGCGCCGTACAAACATTTGCAGAAAATGACACCCCTCCCCCTTCAAGGGCTTGTGAGTTTGAATTAAGCTACTAACCACCTAAGTGATCAATAATTAAGAAAAAAAAATTATATTGACAGTTTGAAGCAATGAAAATTTCTTGAAAATCATTCTTTTGTCACTGGATTGTCAATCAGAAAAAGCCCCGATTTCATTTTTATATCAAATAGGTAGATAACGTATATTGAGGTAGGTAGGTATGCTCTAATAGAGAGATGCATTTATTTGAAATTAAAAAAATGACGCCAGCTTCGTCAGAACGAACCTCGAAAAGTATTACCTGTTTCGCCCCTATTCATTGAAAGGTATTCAGCCTGCCTTCCAACAGGGAGGAGAAGGGCTATAGGCTTTTGGCGCTACTGGGTTTTAACCACCACCCCCCTCCCCCCTCTAAAAACACCTCCTCGGTTGTTTTTCGGGTACCTGAAAAATTATTGGGGAAGGGGGGGGTGTGTGTTAAAAACGAGTAGCGTCTGCTTTTTAGTTGTTATGATTTGCTTCATTAAGCAAAGCTTCTTTCCAAACGATGTTTTTGACCTTGCTTCCATTGTTTTTATTCACAGCAGCTTCTATAAATTCCTATGCTAGAGCCCTTGAAAATGCTACGCAAGTCGTTCCATGAGCAAAAACTGGGTTAGTTAAATAGATTCCCACTTATTCAATTGTTTGGCCTTGACTCTTGTATATTGTCATAGCGAACGATGATTTCAATGGAAACTGCTTTCTACACAATTCAAATGGTTATTTTGAAGAAGTTAGAGTCAACTTTGGCATCAAAACTGTTTCGCCGGCATGTCCGACAACGGATATTTTACATTTCGAAATGTTTTTATGCATTATTTGGACTGTTAGTCTGATTCCATTACAAAGTCCAGCAGGACGATTCTTCTCAAATAACTGGACAACCTGTTGTTAATTTTAGTTCGTGTTGTGACAAACATAGTGACCGCGCCATCCTTCACCAATTAGATATGGCTACATGTTAAGAAGCGTTCTATCAAAAAAAAATTGGTAAAAAATAAATTTAGGTGATCTAAAAGCTTGAAGGCGGTGGTGGTAATAGACAGAAGAAGTAGAATCTTGAGTCTCACTATTCCGCCATCCCTAATAAAAAACTGGAGTTTGCAAATTAAAAGGTCAAGCAACGGTTAGGATGAGTGTTTCATTAGTATAGCAAACATTTCGAACTAAATAAAGATGTTAGCCAAGTAGGGCATGTAATAATTGCTCAGATTTATATTAAATTACAGGAGCGGTGTTTTGACGCCGCTGTGTTTTGTCATATACCCGAAAGACTCATATGAAATAAAGCTGAAGCTTTTCTAGTCATGTTTTAATTGATTAAACATGTGCTTCAAAAAAACTAGGTTCAAGATATTAGTTTGAAGGACCATGCTCACGCGTTCTGAAGTGTGTACTGCCAATTTAAAAAAATCCTGATCTTTTGTTCCAATTTTTTAACTTTGTTTCTAACTAAACAAGGATTAGAATTTGATTTTAGGTTTAGTTTTGTTATACACGGCACGTGACAATTCATCGTCCCTCGTTAAAAAGGGACGATTTATCGTCACTCGTATAATAGGGACGATTAATCGTCATTCGTATAGAAGGGACGATTCATCGTCCCTGGTTAATTTAAATTTTTAAAACGGTAAATTCATTTTCCCTTTAAAAAAGACAATTCCTCGCCTCTTCTGGGACGGCGGTCGATTCGTTGACCGGTCATTTTCGGTAGGTTTTTCAAAGTTTTAGTTTCTCAACCTAGGCTTAGGTAGGCCAGCGTACGCGGAATAATTCAAACATTTTTCCTTACTTTTGATCTAAATTAATTTAATCTCGATAGAGGTGCTCGTAGGGTTGACCAATGGGTAAATATCCGGTATTTAACGTTACGATATTCAATAGACGTTATCCAGGTGGAGCTACCGAGGTGGTACTCTGGAGGTGGTACCCAGTATGAGTACCTGGGTGAATGTATCCAAGTGGGGGTAACCAGGATCTTGTACTCTGAAGGTGTTACCCAGGTAGGGGTTCGCAGGAGTCTGTATCCAGGTAAATATGATTAAGAGGTGGTAAGTTACCACCTCTTACCAATGGTAACCGGGGGGAAGTACCAGAGAGGACATTCAGGTGGTGGTACCTAGGCGACATCCCGGTAGGAGCACTCAAGATGTGGTACACAGTTGGAGAGTACACAGGGGCGGTCTTTGGTGTTAGCTTTTAGAGTTATCAATGATAAGGTTTATATAAGGATGAGGAAAAAGGCAGCGACATTTTCCAAGCCTAAGATTTAAAAAAAAAGACGTTGAATTGTCCTTTTTTGAAAGAGACGATGAATCGTCCCTTTTATACGAGTGACGATGGATTGCCCCTTTATACGAGGGACGATGAATCGTCCCTTTTATATAGGAACGATGAATTGTCCGTGTCCGTGTTATACACCCAATCAAAAAATCGTACGTAAACTCAACGATTAGGAAATTTTTTTTGAATGGACAGGATCATAGTTGGACGCCTCTGAAAAACCACCGCCGCCGCCCCCACCGCCGGCGGCGTCGCCAACACCACGCCGCCGCCGGCGCCGCCGCCGGCGGCGCAAAAACCTTGCTAAATTTCACCGCCGCCGCCGCTGCTTTGCCACCACCGCCGCCGCCACCGCCGCCACCGCCGGCGCTGCCATCGCCGCCACCGCCGCCGCCAGCTATTTTTTTGTATTTTGTATCTGTATTTTCTCTAATAACTCCCGGTCTAATAATTTGAAATCGTGCTTTCAAGCAACTTAGCACTCATTTTGTAGCCAGTGAGATGAGCTACAAAATGAGTGCTAAGCAGTGTTTTCAAAAATGTATTCCATTCCATCCCACCCTCAAAATGGAATGGAATTTAAATTCCATTTCATTTTGTCTTGAAAATGGAATGGAATTTAAATTACATTCCATTTTGAAGGTGGAATGGAATTCCATTCCATTTCCATAATGGAATATTTCATTTTCCATTCCAATTTTAAAAATGGAATGGAACCACTTCATTCCTTTCTGTAATCTATTCTTATCCATACATATTTTTCTACGTATTCGATAGAAAGGTTATGATTAAGTAAGAATAAATAGACATTCAGTATTATTTAGGCTGCTCTAGTACTATTTTGGTTACTGTTCCACCTCTCACCTTAAACAAGTACACTTCTCGCAAATCATACTCGCTCATCATTTTCAATGTTTTATTCAATATCTTTCGCAAAACTATTACACTGTACAACTAATTGGGAATTCAAAAGCAGAAATTGTGTCTTGTTGCGGTGAGTTCTTGTAGCCAAGCCAGCTTGAGAGAAAATAAGCTCCACCGGTGCACTCGTTGCAGGAAATGTAAGGACTTCTAGTGCCGAGATTGCAACCAATTTGGCTTCCTAAACGTCAGGTTTGCAAAACAGAGAAGATGAAAGAGGATAACATACTGATTCGAGAAGACTTGTCCAATATTTTAGAGTATCAATTTTCATCATGTGTAAGCTCATCGACTGTAATCCAGACTTGAGACCGCTTCTTTGCTGAAGTCTGACCAGAAGAAATTTCTGCACTTATTTTGAAAATCTATAAAGAGCAGTGACAATTCAGCCACCAATAAACAACTGCATATCCATTAGAAAAAGAGATAGCTCCATAACATTGAAAATGGAACGAATATGGAGTATTTCCATCCACTGAAAATGGAATGGAATATTCCATATTCCATTATGGAAATGGAATGGAATTCCATTCCACCCTCAAAATGGAATGGAATTCAAATTCCATTCCATATTGTCTTGAAAATGGAATGGAATTTGAATTTCATTTCATTTCGAGGGTGGAATGGAATTCCATTCCATTTCCATAATGGAAAATGGAATATTCCATTCTCTATTCTATTTTTGAAAACACTGGTGCTAAGTTTCCTGAGAGCAGTCTTCAAAAAGTGGGTCAAAAACACAATGCAAAGAACACGATTTCAAATTATTAGACCCGGGAGTTAATAGAGAAAATACGATACTAATTACGGGGAGTTTCCTATATCAGATTTGCAGTTGCACAAACAAAATGACAATTTCCAGGTAGCATTTCGTTTCGGCTTCGACCTGTCAGGGTGACCAAGGGATTACAATGAGCTCTAATAAGTGTAATATTAATTTTTTACCCGGTGTTCAGGCGAGTCAAGGTCGAGCTCGTGTTTCTCATCTTATTCGGTGATCAGACAAAAATCATATTTTTTCTCATATTATATATACTAAACAAAAGCTTAGATTCTAAGCTGTCTTTTACATAAAAAAATATGACATCGACGTGACAGCAATGTACGTAACAGCACAAAACTTCTCAAAGGTTTTCTTTCCCCACAAAGTTCTTAAAAGAAGCTCTCTAGTTTCTTTGCAGCTAGCTACACTATCTCTTCTACACTCCACGGTTTTTTTCTTGCTTTCTTTACTGATTTGTGTTTGCTCCCAAGCCATTAAAGTTTATTTGAACTGCGGAGTAAAACAGTAACTGTAGTACTTAACTGTAAAATTTATTATAGTTAAGTTTTGCAGTAAAAAAATTCTAGAGTTAAGACTTCACGGCCGGAACCATTTACTCGGTGTCCTCCGAATGCACTTAAAACATCTTTTTTGGATGCATTAGAACTTTGAACGTGTAGAAAATGTGTTTTTAGGGGTCGACCATTATTAAAATCACTTTTTTCCCACGCCTAAGTTCTTGAAACTTTGTTCTAAAACCATTTTTTATTGAATCCAATACCCATCAGCACACTTAACCTTGCTGCTGTGACGCTAAAAGTCAGATTTGGTCAAAAAAATTCGCAAAAGTGCTAAAAAGCACTTTTTAGTATGTTAAAGTCATATGCGAGTTTTTCGCAAGATAACAAAATGCGTATGAGAGACTCACGATTTTTCGAAATGACTGTGTGTGAGATTGCGATGCGAGATTTGGAATAATTATGGAGAATTCGCTAGGCGAGATCGGGTGAAAAATCGCGATTTTTCTCGCACGTACATCAACACTACTCAAGAGTTAGCTATAGGCAATTAAATGACACTACATTCATAGTTTTTCATTCGTGTTATCTTTTTTCTTGATGTTATTACCTTTTCCTGACCTGCTAAAAATTTTGTTTGGTTTTGGCTTAAAAAACGGATTATTCGATAAAATAAAAAATTGAAACCGTGATATGGTGTAAAATGCATGGGAGAACTGCATAAGTTGCAAGCAGTGATGTAAAAATGTAAACTTTGGCACCGGCACCGCACCGGCACCGGTGTCTGGTGCCGCCACCGGCACTGGTGCCGCACCGGGTCACAAATGCGGCACCGGCACTGGTGCCCGCACCTAGCTGAACATTAGCACCGGCACCGGTGCCTGTCACATTCAGTACATTTTTTAAGGAAACCGTATTTTTTTCAACGCAAATGAGTTTTCTTGTTTTAAGAAAGCTTAGCTTTCAGAGAAGTATGAATTTTATTAAAATCAAGGACGGCCATCAACTGACTACCATTTTTTCGGAATATTTGAAACTTTTGATTAAAAATCTACAATTTTGACAGTAAAAGTTTTCGGAAAGTCACCCTGATACCAAAATCTTTTCCTGAATCCAAACCCGTTGAGATCAGGTCCGAAAAATTTCAGGTAGCTGAGATACGTATTTGAAGTAGACCACACAGAAAATTTGGAGAACACGACGCTTTACGATCAGTAGTTTAGAACGTCCTCCTTTATGCCTATTGTATTTAATGTGACACGTGGGAAGAATGAGATGGGATGGCATAAGATCTTTATTTCATTTTAATTTTCCGTGTGGTCTCAGTGGAAGTTAACCGCGCTTAGTGAGAGGAATATATTCGTATTATTAATGAGGCAAAAGTCTCTGCTGATGATAGTGTGTAGTTTTCAAAAAAGTTGATAATCATTAATAGATTTTTAGTGAATTATAACCTTGAACTATGACATTTATTAATAAAAGCATCTAATTATCTAACTTCTTACTCAATACTCATTCGCTTTAATCGTTTTTTAATTTGTTTAAAAAAATTTGGTTTCACTGAGCTTATATACATAATATGTCAAACTAAATATTAATCAAAAAAGTGACATCAGCATTTCTTATTTTCACCGAAATCAAAAAAAATTAATTTTAGTTCAAATCGGCAGCGGTGCCGGCGAAAAAATCGGCACCGGCACCGGTGCCGCACCGGTGCCGGTGCTTTTTCGTTAAAATTTGGCACCAGCACCGGCACCGGTGCCAGCAAAAACTTGGCACCGGTGCCCGCACCGGTGCTTTTACATCACTGGTTGCAAGTATAGTATCGAAAAAAATACAGAAAACACGCCCATTTTTTTTCGGATGGAGCTAGCCAATTTTCCTAAACAGGGTTTGCAAATCACGAGACTTTGGTCAACAGGGGATATCACATGATCTCATTTTTTCCGTCATTATTATAGTAAATCACTTTGTAGCTGTAATTAATATTTTTCGAATTTACAATTTTTTTGTTAAGTTGAAAAACTGTTGAATATGTTTTCTTTCTGGTTGCACACAGCGATGCAACCTATGCTAAAAATTTTCCATCTATAATCGAGCTCGTTTGAAACTGCTACTCTTGCATCACAAAATAAGGCATGAAAGCAAAAGTTTTAACAAAATAGTATTAGGTTGTAACATAAGTTCCCAGCGTTTTTTTGGAATTTCAAAATTTTATTGGTGTTTCATAAAAGAAACATACATCAACAGTTGCATATCATTCAGTAATGTAGTCTCCATCGTTATTTACCACTTCCTTCCATTTTTCCGGCAATTTGTCGATTCCCTTCCGCCAAAAGTCACCAGGTCGAGAGTCGAACCAATCTTGAAGCCAATCTTCGAGTTCCTCATTATTTTCAAACGTAACTCCGCGCAAATCATTGGAAAGGCAGAGGAAAAGATAGTAGTCACTAGGGGCCAGATCGGGAGAGTATGGCGGGTGCAGTAACACTTCCCATCCGAGCTCAAGAAGAGCTTTTTGACAAGTTTAGCCACGTGTGGTCTGGCGTTGTCGTGGAGCAGGATCACTTGTCCTTGGCGATCAGGTCTCTTTTCTTGGATTGCTTTATTTAAGCGTTCCAATTGTGATTGGGAAATGGTCATTGCATTGCTGTCCATCTTCTCAGCCAATTCCCGAGTTGTTTGACGGCATCCTCCTTCAAAAGAGACTCCAGACGGTCCTCATCAAACTCGACTGGACGGCCGGAGCGGGAAGCGTCTTCAAGGTCAAAGATGCCCTTTTTGAATTTGGCAAACCATTCACGGGCAGTGCTTTCGCCAATAGCAGCCTCTCCGTACACAGCGCAAATGTCCCGAGCAGCTTGTGCAGCTTTTTGGCCTCGATTGAAAGCAAAAAGAAGAAGGTGTCGAAAATGTGATTTTTTGTCAACTTGACAATCCATTTCAATTGCCTATAACTGATTAAAAATTAAAGCACACAAGGGTAAATTATAGCGCGTATGAAAGAGCAAATACAGGGCTTCATTTTGGTAAATAACATGGCACAAGGCAGCAATCATTCGTGTCAGGAGATACCGTCAAATAAAAACGCTGGGAACTTATGTTACAACCTAATAAAAAAAATTTATGCGTTTTTCTTCTAGGCCAATATTGTACGAAAACATATTGAAGGTATCACAGATAAATTTACAGTTAAATTATTAAAATTTTTGTAAAAAATTCACAGTTTGTATGTACACTTTGTGGTTCATTCGAACAACTTCTGAATGCGGTCTTTGGCCTGCAATTTAAAACTCTTCTTCACAGGCCCAGACCCACTTGAGCTAGTATCGTCAGAATTGAGCAAGGGTCCAAGCACATGAATTTGTTTTCCCTGGTTGCGGTGGAAAGAAGTTAGACGCTCCCCAAACATAGTTTGTTCTGAGAAAGAGCGTCTGTCCTAAATTAAGATTGTTTAACTACAGTTATGTGCGTGTCTAGATGCCTACATTGCTGCTGCTGTCCAGGTGCTGGTGAATGAATAAAGAGGGGTAGGGTAGGAAGCCCACTTTCTTGGGTATAATGCTGAAACTGGTCTGTCCCACACCGCTCTCCTTCACATTCACCACTGAAATAAGCGTATTATTTTGGGGAAAACTATTTTTATACAGGATTCTCTTAGTTTTGCTTGAATAAAGTCTAGACAATTTAGGAAAATATTAGGTCGTCTCATGAAGGCTCTAATTTTTTTCACTCACCGATTTACTAATGTATTCCACTAAGTCGTGAAAATCGGATGTAACTGAAATGGCCCGGCTAATGTCTGCCATCTCCCGGCTTTGAAATTTATTTGCCTGGCTTTTCAAATATGCCTTCAAAAAATGAAATCTCACTGCTTTTTTCTAAAATTTTGTTTTTAAAAATATTTTTCAGAAAATGTATGAGTTTGATTTCGCCCTTTTCTCCTTAACTTTCTGAATTTAAAAAAGAAAATAAAAATAAAAAGTGGTAAATTTTGAATTTGCTGCGAAAAGAAAGAAAAAAAGAAGAAATAAATATAAAATAAAAATAAAAGGTGTCAAAATTTGAATTCGCAGAGATTTCAATTTTCAAAGCAAAGATTTCAATTTGATTCTTTCTAATCACTATTTTAATTTTTCGGATCTTGCCTTTGAATCTGTCGACAGCGAGCCAGTAGTGAGGGTTTTCTACCTCTAGCACCACTATAATGGACTGTGCCTTGTTGGTGAGCGACCTGAGAGACACAATCAGGTCACACTGTACGTCCAGGCGACACAACACTGACTGAGCACACAACACCTGGGCACACACCTCGTACTCCACCTACAAAACATCATTAGGCCTGTAATTATGCAAGTATTGCACTAACCTTGTGGACAGCAAAACTGAGTTTGTTCTCGAAACAGTACTGTCTTTGTGTGATGTGCTCCAGTGGCAGTTGCTGCTCATCCTGGTAATCCTGATTGCAGCAATCTTCATCAATCTCCAATTTGTAGTCGAGTTGTAGGTAGTGAACTATTGGAATAGTTTTTCCAATCTTGGAGTTGGGTAATGTCCACACTATTCGGTAGGAGGAATTGCCTAGCAGAGGCTCCAAAATCATGGTTTTCGTATGTTCAGTATATAAGCACTGATAAGGGAACCTCGCGAAATTGTTTTTCACGCGCCTTGAGAAGTTTGGTCTCATTAAATAGCCAGTGTGCGAATTTTTTTCGTATAGATGGACCTATAGAGGGTGGACCTATAGATTGGGGATGGGGGGGGGGGGATAAAAGTTGGGATAAAAAGTCTAGTAAAATATGGAAAACCACAAAAGATTTTGGAAACCAAGGCATTTTTAAAATTCAAGGAGGGTAAACATTTATTGCCTAGGTCACAGGTTCGAATACTACTGGATGCATACCTTATTTTTCCAGCCTTTTTTTTAACTCTGCGTTGATGGTTTAATGCGATTGTTAAAAATGTGAGGATTTATTTGATACCATACTTGAAAAAATAAGGTGTGCCCCAGCAGCATTCTAACCTGTGACCCAGGCAATAATTGTCTCTTTTCCTCTAAATTAAAAAGATGTCTTGGCACTCGCTGTTGTTTTTCAGTACTTTACTGACCTTGTTATCACAACTTTTTGTTTTATCGGCCCGAGATCTCAACGGATTTAATTGAAAGTCACATACTGGCTATCTAATGAGACCAAACTTCTCAAGGCGAGTTAAGAACAACTTGCTAGGTTCCCTTGTGAGAGTAATCCCATGACTGGGTATATGTCAAGTTAACTGACTAAACCAACCTCAAATGGGACTGGATTCATAAGCCGTGCTTCCACCGGCTCTTTGGCTAAGCTCTGGTCCTGCAACAACTTGGCTTGTATGGGCACTAGCTTGAGCGCTCGGTTGGTATCACATCTCTGGATGTCCAGTTCGAAGAGCACACGGTCTCCTAGCAAAGATGTCATTGAACGAAGGGATACAATTGGTAGAAAGGTCAAGGGAAAGTGCCAGCTCCGACCAACCCAGTCCACTTGCACCTAATTATTACTTTACATTAAGGCTAGCTAGTTTGGTTTTATAAAAATGAACTTCGTGGTGGAGCAGAGAAGACTGGTCTGCAGAGAAGTTCATTCTATCGATGGCCAAACACATAAACACCTCCACCAGCTGGCTTTGGTCGGCATCGAGTGGTACTACTTGCACATTTAACTCCTTCTCCCAGCGGCCATCTTCAGTCTACAGCCCGAAATCGAATTAAGTATTTAAAAAAAGGCGCAGTTTACCATAAATTCCATCAGAGGTTTTAGGCCGACTAGGCAAAATTTCAGGGGTGAAGGACTGTCCATTGCCATGGTGCCAGTGTGCACTCGAAAACACATCTTTTGGACAACTCCTGCCAGGAACTGAGTACTGGCTGCAAAAAACAACTGACTTTATAAGGTGATTTAACCTATTGGTGCGCCATTTAAGTCAACTACCCATAATTATTGAAAATAGACCTACCGCCAGTTGGCTCCATAACAACCCATGGTTTCTTGATGTCGACCAAACAGAGCACGTTCTCCAGCCTACTCCCACCTCTAACCATCTCTTTCTGGTAGTGAAGATGGAAGGTGAGTGCTTTGGCAGTGGTCACCTCCAGATGGTCTAGTGCAAAACAGCCAGGTACAATAGCCTAAACTCTACCCTTGTAGAAAAAGATCCACTTGAATACCGGTGAACACAACCTTCCCCTCCAATTGCACTCTGCTGACTGCACCATTGCCAACTAGGTGACAGTCTGTTTGAGAAGTGAGCACCAAATAGTCATCTACGTGGCTACTCGAAGAAGCAGTCTCCCCACCCTTGGATACACATGCGAAGCGACAAATATTGTCGGTTATCTGCAATTATTATGCTTTTTGGGATATTATATTTAATATTTAAAAATGACCGCAAATTTCTTAAAGGGTGGGGGGGGGGGGGGCGGGAACTTTATATACGCATCGCCTTAGGTCACAGGTTGGACTATCACTGGCTGCAGACCTTATTTTATCCTTTTATTTACAAGTTTAGTGTCGAAATGTAGCCACGGTTCTGGGCTTTCATTTAAGCTATTACACAGATGAAAAGTTGGTAAAAAGTTAGGGCTAAAATATAAAAAATCCAATTCGATGAAATCCTCAATATGGCTATCCCAGTACTTTTCGGTAGTATTCTGGAACTGACGTTTTTCCCCAAATTTAATTTACATACTCATTTGCAACCTTACACTCAAAATGTAGCCTTGCTTCTTGCCGTCACTTTCAGCATACGGTTGTATAAAATCATGTGAATTGAAATCGCAATAAAAGTCAGTTCCTAAATAATATCGAAATCCTACCCCTCAATAGTACTCATTTCTTCCCTGGTCAAACCTTCGCTAGCTTGGTTTTTGAAGTGATTTTGGTGTGAAATAATTTCTATCTTGTTGCCTATGAAATTCTGTGTCTAGAAAGTCACTAAACGCGTGGACAAATAAATAAAATCAGTGGAGGCTCAGGCTATATTAGTCTAAATACGCATCATTTTGGCTGGTTTCCACTAATTTTGGTGGTCATTTGCCAAAAAATCGCAAAATTGAGGCAGTTAATGACAGCAAGGCAGTGCTGAAAATGGTTGCAATCGATTGCTCGATGATTTTTGGACCTGAAAGTCAAAAAACTTACTGAAAAAGTAAATTAAAACACCCCCAGAGGGACTAGAACTTTCGACAAAAGGCGATGCGTATATAAAGTTCCCCCCCCCTTTAAAATGACCACAAATTTCGAGACGACATTTTTCTTTAAAATAACAAAGTTTTTGTTAATTTTTAAAAAATTTTGTGTTTTTATGTAGCCCAGGATCTCAGCTTTCTAACGAGATATGCAAAAGCTGCCATTCTATTCAAAATCGTGTTCTTGGCATTGCGTGTTTAACCCACTTTTTGAAGACTACTCTTGAGCGGGGTACGGCCAGAGAGGAGGGGCTTATGGAAGGTGGGGCTATTAGAGTAAATACAGTAACAGGACAAGTAATGTGCAAAAATATTCAGCTTGACTTACTGTCGAGCTATAAAATGTAGGTTCTAGTGGTTGCAGCACATCTACACTCATTGGTCTGAAAACCGCTTTGACCTGGCATTGGGACAGAGAGGTGGAGAAGTCACTGACCAAATCCAGTTCCAACTGGATGGGTGAGTTGAGCACCGAGAGTAGCAGGTGCTCAGCTATAGAACGGATATGAATGGGCAAAACCAGAGGCCATTTCCAGTCCAGGCTGCTTCTAGAAGTAATACTGTATTACTCAAAAAAATATAAACTGCTGTTACCTGTACATATGTTGGCTTCTGAGTGCCATCCGCTCCAGCAGAGACACAAATTTCTCCTTGTATTTACTACTAGATTGGTCTTTGTTTGATAGCAACAGAGTCAAGTAACATGATAAAGTACTAAAATAATGCAATAATTTAATATTGTCTTAGACTTCAGCAATTTAGCAAATTATATTGCCGATCTATTCGATCGAAATGAATTGCAGCACCCAGTTTTTATTTTTGTGATTTATTTGGCATCATTTAGTGATTTAGGCATCTTCCCACCATCCGAATTCAATCGACTTAGCTTGCCGTGACTGGGATCTTAGAAAGTCGGGGAAAACCAGCAAAACACGAGAAAAAGACAGCAAAAGCCGCGGTCGCTGACAAGTAGGAAATGCATCTAAAAAGACGCTGTAAACTGTTAACAGCCTAAATAATCCATTTTTCACGACAAGCTTTTTCCCGACTAAAACACATTTTTCCTTGAGTCATGTCTTGCTTTTTAATTTTTTAGCATTAGCATTTAGCCCAGCCTCTCAGCTTTCTAACGAGCTATTAACCTTCACTGACCAATATAACTCGATTTTTAAAATATATTGAGTTAGGGGTTGAGACAAAATAACAACTATTTTTCAAACCCCTAAATCTCTTTATTTATGAAATCCGTATGTGTAGTGTAATAGCTCGTAAGAAAGCTGAAATCCTGGGCTGCACGATAATTCTAAAAATTTAAGACAAAAACTGTAAGAAAAATGCGACCCTACAGTAGTATACTCACCCCCCCCCCAAATGAATTTTTTTTAAAGTGTTTTTAAACACCCTATATCGACCAAAATTGCCTCGGGAGTTCAAAAAAGACATTATTTTTAAGTTCTGGTTAATAAAAAATTGAGTTTTGGACATTTTGAAATTTCGATCATTTGCCTGTTTTGGCATGTTTTGGTCACTGGAGCTGGGCAAAAATAGCTTCTAAATGCATTTTTGTTCAAGAGTCTTGCTCGGAATTATGTCTAAGGTATGTGAGTGCGCGCATCTCTAACCAATTAAGCCCCCTGCACACCCTTCGGGGGCGCAGGGGCTTGGTTGCTTGGGACACATACCTTAGACGTAAATCACTCGAAAGTGACTCTGGATGCATAAAAAATGTATGCATACCAGAGTTTCTTTATGCGGTAGGCGCCAGTCAACAAAATTATGTTCAACATCTTCCTTTTTACACTAAATTGGTCTGTTTTTGGTCCTTTCCCACCCTAATATGGCCCTAAATCCCTTCAAAAATGGTCAAAATAGGTATTTTTGGATGGTCCCAAAACTCAATTTTTTATTGACTAGAACACAAAAATAATGTCTTTTTCGAGCTTCTGAGGCAATTTTAGGCCGATATAAGTGTGTTTGAAAACACTTCAAAAAAATTTCATTTGGGGGGGGGGTATACTCCGGTAGCGCCAAAAATGCTAGTACAAAATTACCGTATTTTCTCTAATAATCCCCCACTCTCTAATAAACTCCCCCCCCCCCATTTTTTGACTAGAATTTCAGAGTCAAAGCCATTTTTGATTGACGATTTACTGTTCTTTTGAGGGCTAAAAAATTATCACCCATGCGCGTTTAATAGAGAAAATACGGTAGTCGACAAAAAAGTGTTTTAGCCGGAAAAAGTATCATAGTATTGTCCAATTTTTACTTTAAAAATTATGATTATAATTTTTTTCAAAAGGGTCGAAAACAATCATGCAAAAACTATTATTCACTTTGAATAAAACCCACAATTCATCGTCGGTTAACAAATCCTCATACTCTTCCACCAATTGGTCAGCGTATTGCACTATAAATTCTGTGCTCTTGCCATTTCCGTTAAAGTGATTTTCGGCATTCTGCTTTAAACACCTAAACGCTGCATCTCTGTCGTGTTTTCTGAAATCAGGGCGACTACTAACTGTGAATAGACTGTAAGCAAGCATCTACCCACCCAACCAACTCAGCCAGTTTAGAGTTGAACAATTCAGAGTGTCGATGCCAGTTGAATGACCTAAATATTACGACCCCCCTTTTAGACATTCATCAGCAAATGTGGCAAAGGTGTTATTGTGGTTGTGTCAGTAGCGTCCAGCAGCAATACTCTACACAATTGGGCAAACACTTCAGCACTGTGCTTTTCCAATTGCTGGTGGGGGTGCACTCCAACCAACGTCTGGCAATAGTATAGTCATTGTGGTTGAGAGTGGCGGATGACAGAAAAGGCACAAGCTCGACCACCTAAACAAGTAAAAATAGGAGGTTTAACAGGTGAGTTGACTCACAGCATTGCAGTGGAGATATGTCATCTGGCAGATGTAGTAAGACGCGGTTTCCACTTGTAGTACATCTTCTACCAGATAGTCACACACTCGAAATACTTCAGCATGCCACACTAGACTAAGCATATAGAGCAGACTGGGGCTGTAGTTGGCCTGTAATTTTGCATGCAAAATAGATAAAATAATATTAATTTTAGTTTAGGTATCATAAGTTCGTTTAGAGATGTGTCACTACCAAATTATTGGATATATAATTTCTACAGACTTTTGAAGAAAAAAGTTGTAAAATACATTAAATTTTTTGTCCAAAATTGACTTTTTGCCTTCCATTACCAAGGTAAATCAGCCGTGGCCTTGTTCCTTAGTTCAAACGGAACAAGTATCAGGTGAAATCTGCCTTTTGTAAAATACTAGTTTCACCAAATAAGATTTTAGGTGTAAAATATATTGCATAAAGTGATTTGGTTTGCTAAAACCTGAAATATGCCACGAAAAACATTAATTCTACTAAAAAACGGTATACCGTATTTCCTCTAATAGCTCCACATGTGGAGTTATTTTTCAAACTTGCTCTAGGGTGTAGTTATTAGAGCATGTGGAGTTAATGGAGCACGTGGGCTTATACTTCAATCCTTCGACGCTGAAGGCGCTGAGAAAATTTTTACGTAAATATTTTTGTGAAATGTTATAGCCATTGTGTAGCAATAAATAGGTAGGGATCAGGACAAAACACCCCTGGCCGAAACACCCCGCCGAAACACCCCGGCCAAAACACCCCCGCCGAAACACCCCCGCCAAAATACCGACGGCCAAACACCCCGGGCCGAAACACCCCATTTAAAATTTTTACCATGAATGTAATTAACGGCTTTCTTCCAAAAAAGATGTTGAATCACTCTAAAAGAATCAGAATGCTGTAAAAACTGATGAAACATATGTTATTTTGGTTAGTTGAGAACTGTTTCCGAGAAAAGTCTTCAAGCGAAATTGACTTTTTCCCCAGTAGACAAGGTAAATCATTATAAAAAGGTACCCTTATACTCCAAAAAGATGGAATTGGAACATAGTTTTGAATGCTGGGGCCTACCACACAAATAAACTCTGGTGTGCATGCTTTTTTCATGCATCCAGAGTCGCTTTCGAGTGATTTGTGTCTAAGGTATGTGGGTGTGCGCATCTCAACTCCAAGCACCAAGCCCCCTGCGCCCCTTCGGGGGAGCAGGGGCTTGGGTGCTTGGAGATGCGCGCACTTACTTACCTTAGACATGAGTCCGAGATGTACTCTTCATCATAAATTGCATGAAAGGTCTTTTTTGCAAAGTCCCATGTTGGAAAACATGGTATACATTCGACTTATAATATAAGCACACATAGGATCACTTTATTCTGGTGCTTATTTATCATAAATTTACTGTGATAGCATATGTAATGGCACTGTAACAGCGTAAATAAACTTGTTTACTATTTAACTTTTTCAGTAAATGAATTCTGGCCAAAAACCTTTATATGGGGGTGTTTCAGCCGGGGTGTTTTGGCGGGGTGTTCAGCGGGGTGTTTCGGTGGCGGTGTTTTTGCCTGAGTTGTTTCGGGGTGGACCCAATAGGTAGGTGCGCACTAATTTTTTTTTTCAAAATGCGGGATTTGTTACAGAAGGTAACATAACATGCTGGATTTAAGAGCGAAAAAAGGCAAAACGCTTGAAAGTCAAAATTTTGAAAGCACAGGACAAAATCACCTTATGGGTGTGTAGTTATTAGAGCATGTGGAGTTATTTTTCAATGTCTCTCTAGCATGTGGAGCTATTAGAGCATGTGGAGTTAATAGGGCATGTGGAGCAATTAGAGGAAATACGGTAACACAAAAAACCTGAAATATGTCATGAAAAACCCGTCAAAAGGGTGAAATATGACACGACTTTTTTTGTGGCATATTTTAGGGTTTTCGTGAAATATTTTAGTTTTTTAGTGGCCTATTTCAGGTTTTAGCAAACCAAATCAGTTATAGCCAAAATCTACATGGCTGTACTTTGTGTTTTTGTTCGAAAAGTGTTAAATTGATATTCAGCCAAACCTCAATATAACAGCCTTCGATTTTACGGCCCAAAAAATAGACAAAATGGTCGGAGGCTTTAAACCGAGACTTTCGATGACTTAAATTATAGTTTTTCTTTGTGCAAATTTTGTCTTGCTAAACAGATTCGAAAAAAATTTTTTTTTGAAAAATGAGCTATCACCAAATTTAAGTTTTTGCAAAATTCACATTTTCTGTAGTATTATTTCGTTGTGTTTGTTTTTAGCAAAATCCGCAGCTTACTTTCAACACAATCACTTCCTCAGTAATACGCATCAAACAGTCGTGTGTGTAGCGCAGGATAAAGGTGACAAAGTTGGAACGTAGAGGTTGGACAAGGTCAGATATCCCTTCTTTGGCTTCGTCATTCTTGGCTGCTTGCTGGTGGCCATCCCTTTCTTGTTGCTCTTCAATCAGGTCCAATCTTTGATGGAACATGTGGAAGGTGAGCAGCACTTGCTGAGCCAGTATAAAACACCTCCACTCCACCAGGGACATCTGGTCAGTGGTGCTGTTTAAGTGGATCGCAGCACCCAACAGAGAACATTGGTTGCCAAATGGCAACAGTTTTATTTGCTTTAACCATTGGAATGGTTGGTGTAAATCTGAAAAATAGAGGAAATCAGTGAAATAATCCAGCGACCGCCATGACAATCACCTTTAGCGGTGGTCTCCAAAGACAGGTCCCAGATGAGTCCACTCAAGAATGCATCCAACTGGTCTAATTCTCGCAATGCATTTTCTAGTAAACCCAGGTTCCAGTAGAAGCGGCTCAATTTGAACTAAAAAAGGAAAAAGAGCTTAAAACAAAAAGTTTTTTTTGGAAAAAGAGCTGTTTTTTTCAAAAATCAGCATTTTTGGTATACCAATTTTCGGCCAAAAGGAGTCTCAGGGGTTCGACCCAAGCACAGAATTACAAAACTTCTCTTTTAAATCGGGCCTATTAAGATTGAGCCAATTGAAAATTGGGCCTTTTTCTGACTGACGTTTGACCCTTGTGCACCCTGAACTTCGGATTGCAACATAATAGTTTTATTGCCTATTTGAGATATATGGTACTCAGCAGTGAAACGTCTTTTTTCCGCAGTCAAAAATTGGCCTACAGTCAACTCTCGATATAACGCCACCCCCTCAAGTTCGTTCCGCCTAGGGTCCGACACTTTTTTAACTCTATTTTTGAAACCTTTTGCTGAACCTGATTCCGCAGTCTTATCAGAAATATCGTACAGGTTCCGATTCGGCCAATCGTTTCTGAAAAGTTTAAACTTTTGCCAGCAAGACCCGCGCCTCTCGATATAACGCCGCCATTTTAAAAAATCGGCGGCGTTATATCGAGAGGCGCGGGTCTTACTGGCAAAAGTTTAAACTTTTTCAGAAACGATTGGCAGAATCGGAACCTGTACGATATTTCTGATAAGACTGCGGAATCAGGTTCAGCAAAAGGTTTCAAAAATAGAGTTAAAAAAAGTGTCGGACCCTAGGCGGGAACGAACTTGAGGGGGTGGCGTTATATCGAGAGTTGACTGTAATTTGAATTGACCCAATTTGATTTTGGCACAATTTGAGCGGCCCAATTTAAATTGACCCGATTTAAAATAGCCGAATTTTCGGCGTGCCATTGTCGCTTAACATCCTTGATGCAAATGAGAATTTGACAAATTCAAATGCCCGCGGGACACTTCTCTTTCGTCTCTCACTCTACTCTTTTGAGTCGCTCGAAACAACTCCAAAGAGTAGATTGCGAGACGAAAGAGTAGTGTCCCGTGCGCATTTAAATTTGTCAAATTCTCATTTGCATCAACAAGTATGGTCCTTTAAGAACCCATCCAAGCTCCACAGACCAGGACTCAAACCGCATGAGGACCAAGAAAAATTTATGGTTTTACATTACAGTCGACGTTCGGACACGTCCGTTATATAGGACGTCCATTATGTAGCGAGTTTACTGTGAAGTCAACTCTCGATTCAACGAAACTCTTGATTTAACGAACTTTTTCAACTCTTATTCGGCAAACGTTTAAATAAAAACGACTAAAACTAACTCTTGTTTAACGAAACTCTCGGTTTAACGAACATTTTTGCGGGTCCTAGGGTTTGTTAAATCGAGAGTTGCCTGTATCTACCTAAAATTATTTTTTGATTCTGAGTCGATCTGCGTTAAAATAATCGAAATTCAATTGTGAAAGAAAATGTAGTTAAAGGGCCATTGCCACCTGTTTTGAATTGCCCCCGCCAATTCAAATTTTTTCGCCTAATCATTCAACTTCTGTACGGATTTTTTTGCTTGGTTTCTAACAAAACAAGGCCTAGAATTTAATTTTAGGTATAGTTCTGTTAGAAACCAAGTTAAAAATTCCGTACAGAAGTTCAATGATAAGGAAATTTTTTTGAATTGGCAGGGACAACCGTTGTCGGGACGGCAATGGCCCTTTAAAAGGATACCGGTGAACTTTTTAAATTACCTTGTATTTATCGAAAAAACCACAAAGAGAACAATCGCTCACCTGCATGTTTATGAGAAGTGATGGGTGAAAAGTGTTGGTTTGTCCTGGACACCAGCCATGTCCTTGCACCTTTGAATGCTTTTGTTAAGCAAGTCGGAGTGGAAATCAAGAGCGCCTAGAAAACTAGACTTGAGCACCGAGTTGAAGGCTGATTTGTCTACTGTGGAGTCGTTCAACTCCACCAACCTACAAATTTAACAATTGAACATGGTTGGTTTCTGAAGTGGAGAAATACCTGTTGAGATATTTGCTGAAGTCACTTTTTATCTTGTCTTGGATACTTGTGCGCATTTTTTTCTCTCGGGTTCTTGAAGAGTCGTAGACAATCAGCAGTTGGGATTTTCGGCTTCATTTAGCTTGAAAAATGGGTTGGCTCAAGTATCTACGGCGAGCATATATTGACCAACCTTGGCGAACCAGTCAGAGACCAGAAAGTGCCGAATGTTGTTGCGGTAGTCATCCAGACTCTGAAATAAGTCAGTATTAACCAGCTAGATGGATAGCAATGAAAGCTTTGGAAAGACCCGTACAGCAGCATAAATCAAGTACACATGCAACAAGGCAGAAGATTTCAGTTCCTTGTCAAAATTGGGAGCACTGCGTTGGAAAATAAGTGACTCTTCAAACGGCACATAGTTGGTTTGTAGTGAATGTGTAGGGGATAGCTCACTTTCTGATCTTCTCTGCAACACATATAACTTAAAACTAGGGTGGAGTTCGAAATGCTTGAAGGACTATGGGTTTTGAAGGCAGCGGCATTTCCGAAAATTTTAATTGGCGAGGGACACTTTTTCACTCCGAAAATATTCAACAATTAGTTTTTTAACGATTTTTTTATTTTGAATCTGCAATTTTATCGAAATTTTTAAACCATCTACTAGTCGAAACATCGTTGCTTGGCATCGCTGGACCGGACGACTCACAAGAGAACATCGCGAACTTGTTTTTCACGCATAAATTATAGTTTGGTCTAATTTATGAGCCAGTATGCGACTTGCAATCGAATTGGTTGAGATCTCGTGCCCTGATAGGCTGAAAAGTTGGAATGAGAAGACTAGTAAAATATTGAAAAACCACACGGGGATCAAGGCATTTTTGAATTTTAAAGGGCTTTCTCGGTCACAGGTTCAAATACTATTGGGTGCACACTAGAGTTGGCTCGGAATCGATATTTGGACCTGAATCGGAATTTTAGATTTGTGAAAACCGGAACCGGAACCGGAATTTGATTTTTGTAGAAACGGGAACCGGAATCGGAACCGGAATTTCACTTTTGGCGAAACCAAAACCGGAGTCGAGAAAAAAAACTTTTCAAAAAAAAAATCGCTCCCTGTTTACATGATTTTTTGTATATGTTGATATTTAACACGAAAATTCGTTCAAAAGTTAAAAATACGCGTTCAAAATTAGCCGAGCAAGAGCAAAATTATGATACAGTTGGGCTCGGAATTGATATTTGGACCGGAACCTGAATCGCAATTTTAGTTTGGTGAAAACCGGAACCGGAATCACATATTTTTTCGCGATCGGAACCGGAATCCAAAAAAGACCGGAATTCCGGGAAACCGGAACCGGAATTCCGGGCAACTCTAGTGCACACCTTTTTTTTTACTTTAATTTTTAATTTCCCCTGCTCTAATAATTTTTTTAGATAGCTAAGAGACTGATGATCATTTTGACACCCAAATTTCTAAATAAAAGTGGGTAAAAGTAGGATGTGCACCCAGTAGTATATGAGCCTGTGACTTAGTTAAAAAGCCCCATCTGGTTTTTAAAATTTTTACCAGCCTTCTCATCCCAAACTTTTTGGTCTATAGAATTTGATTGAAAGTCGCATACTGGCTTTCCAATAAGACCAGACTCTAATTTACAAGTGAAAAACAAGTTCGCGAGGTTCCCTTGTCAGACTACTTTCACTGCGCTATGCGTTCAAAAACCATGGTCCTTTAAAAAAAAATTTTCTTCTTCAAAAACCAGCTTTCGTTTACGGTCATCCACATTTCTTTCGGTCGGTTAAATGCATGCTCCCAATTTTTGGCCGATTATTTTGTCGCAAATGAACCGCGATTTTCTGTGCCCGGTTTTCGGTTAATCCATCAGAGTTTTTTTTTGTAGTGAAATTTGTCACTTACATCAATTTAGAAGCAAACTAACTTCTTCAAGACAACGATCCATCTCCAAGAGCTGAATTGAGGGCAGCTAATGTTTATTGAAACACTCTTCACTGCCTTCCTGTAAACAAAGTATTTCATACTCAGAAGTTAAAAAATGTTTTTTTTCAGCATTAAAAGCAACAAAATAAATTAAAAAACTTACAGGTGATCTTTATATCCTCTTTTTTTTCCACCTTCAATAATGGACATTCTTTCCACATTTTTAGCAAACAAGCAAAACTGGGCACAGCTAAAAACTGATTTCTATCCAAAAGCTCATCAAATAAACAGTGCGCACTTAAAATTAGTTTCAAATTAGCGGTGCTTTGGCAACATCTAAGTAAATTTGGCACTTGTCCAATATATTTATGGAGTTGCTATTTTTTTGCTAATTTCACTAATTTTGCTAAATTGATTGTCAATTGCTCTGAATTTGATAAAAATTGTTTTTTGCCTATTTAATCATCATTACACTAGCAGCCAAATGATCAAAGCCATACTGTGTTCAACAACCACGGCAAACCCAGGCTGCTCAAGTTTTACACCAGATTGTAAGTTTTTATCAGATTATTTTAAAACCGTATTTTGCCTAAAAAAAGCCTGCTCTAATAAGAACCCCCCCCTGACTTTGGGAACTGCATCTCAGCCTGAGCATCTTTTACATCTCTTTTATTGCTTTATCTTAACTATACGAGCTCTACGATTCTGCATTTTCGAGATTAAATTTTGACCCAGAAATTTCAAAATCAACCTCAAATTTTCTGAAGATCAGTATTTGTAAAAAAAAGCCCCGGGGGCGTTTTTTAGAGGAAATACGGTAAAACATGATACCCTGGGTCCAGCCATTAGATTTTTTCAGACAGAAGAGGAGCAGCAACATTGTAAGGGAAACATTTCAATTGGTGTCCAAACGGGACGACAATGTGTGCAACTTTCTGGAGGGGGCACTCTGATTGGGGTTCCGATTACAAACTAATCTATCGACACTACGCACCCTTTACTTCGTATTTTGTGTGGACTCTTCAGAGAGTGAGCTTGGCATACTCGACCTGATACAAGTGTTTGTTGAGACTTTGGACAGGTGTTTTGAAAATGTCTGTGAGCTGGACTTGATTTTCCACGTGGACAAGGTGGGATGCTGATTTCTCGTCGCTGTTTTTATGATGTTAATTCAGGTGCACACATTCTGAGTGAATTGGTAATGGGTGGCATGGTGCTTGAGACTAATATGACTGAGATACTCACCAGGATTCAGGAGCAAGACAAGGTGGAAAAACAAGAGGTTTGTTTTTTATGGTTTATAGTCGATTCTCTATGGAACGTGCATTTTTCAAGATTTAACGAGCATGTCGAGCGTTTAGCGAGCATTGGTGGTCAACTGCGTACGTGAAATCTAACCTCGACTTTGTTTTTTTTCCCAAAGCTGGTACTACTTTTCAAATTTTAAACAGGATGGGTAGAAGTTTTGGCGCCTTTTGTCGGAAATCTGGCGTCTTTTTATCGTAAAAATGGGGGAGGAGAAGAATGGGTTATTTCAAATTGGGCCATTCAATTTGGGCCATTTTCAATTGGGCCATTTCAATTGCTCCAATGCAAATTGCGCCGTTCAAATTTGGCCAATTTCAAATTGGGCCATTTCAAATTGCTCCAATGCAAATTGCGCGTTTCAAATTTGGCCAATTTCAATTGGGTCAATTCAAATTGCGCCAATTATTGGCAAATTTTTAATTGTTGTTTGATTCAAAATCGTGGCCCATTTTGAAATCGGCCCAATTTGCATTGGACCAATTTGAAAATGGCCCAATTCGAAATAGCGCATTTTGCATTGGCGCAATTTGAAATGGCCATTCTTCTCCTCCCTAAAAATGGCGCAAATATTCATTTTTAAATTCTACACCTAATTTTAACATGATTTAGTTTAGAGACGGAAAGACACCTAGGGATTCCGGGACGGAATTTTCGACATAGTTAAGACCGAGACCGGGCTGGGATTTCGTGGACCCAACAACGAGATCCCGTACGGGATCCCGGTAAAAATGACCGGGAGTTTTTAAGTAAGCTCATTTAAGCTACAAAGTTCCAAATTTCTGAATTTTTCTTCACTTATTCAGCAAAAAAACGAACGATTTAATGCTCAAGTCTTTTCTGTTGCAACTTTATATATGAATACAGAAATGCTAGCATTATCAGTAACCGCTGCCGAAGATCAGATACCTCATATTCGTGTTTCTCAACCCTGATTTCTGAGGAAGCCGCGCGTTTTTTTTTAAATTTGAGCAAAACATTTTTCGAACCACAGGGAGGGTTCTCTTTCGAACCATGGGTATCATGATTTTTTGAACGGTTAAACTAGACGAATATATTGCACACTCTACTGGCAGAGTTTTAACTTTTCCAAATTCCAAAATTTTTCCGGACGGGATTTTAGGTCAAATTTTGGTCCCCGAGACGGGATCCCGTTTGTTTTCGTCTTTATTTAGTTTTAAATTTACACTAACGCGTAGCTTCATATCTCAGTTTTTTAAAAGCTGTTACACCTGGGTGTGTAATTTCAAAATACAAGATTTACGCATTACAAGAAAGTGGGTATTGGCCAGGTAGTGTTTTCATAATTCACACTAAATGAACACTGACATTGACACTGACTGTCAGTTTAGCAAACTGACATTTTTAACAGTGGTTTAGACATGAAAAACTTGTTTTTTCGAAATTCTGTAAAGTGCATTAGAAAGCTGACGAATTTTGATTGAGAAAGGTGTTTCACATTTCGACCTACCTATGAAAAAAGCGGAAAAATAAGTGTCAGTTTCATTTTAATGTCAGTTTAGTGAAAAATGTCAGTGTCAGTTTAGACTTTTTTTACTAAACTGACATTAAAAATGACTGACACTTATTTTTTCCGGCTTTTTTCATAGGTGGGTCGAAAATGTGATAACACCTTTCTCAATCAGAATTTCGTCAGCTTTTAATGCACTTTACAGAATTTCGAAAAGACAAGTTTTTTCATGTCTACGACCACTGTAAAAATGTAGTTTGCTAAAACTGACATGTCAGTGACTGTTAGTGTGAATTATGAAACACTGCTCAGGTTCGTCCATCTGAACACGTGAATCTCGTAAATTTTTGAAAACTATACAGCTGTGTGTTATGACTGATTAGAAAGCTGAGACTTAAGGCTACAATATGGTGCAAAATTAAAATTAAGTTATGTGAAAATATTGTAGAATTCATATTCAAAATTAGGCGCCAGATTTACGACAAAAAGGTGCCAGATTTCCGACAAAAGGCATCATGTTGTCAATTTAACTATTTAAACATAAAAAATAGATAATCGAAGTTCTGGTAAAATACATCCTCAAGTTTTACGTAAATGTTTAAATAACCGATTTAAAAGGTTTTTATTTATCGCTACTCAAAATCGGGCGACGGTAAATCATTCCGGTAAATTCATCCATGGGAAAGTTTTCATGTATTTGTTAGTATCAATCTGTTGCAAGGATTTAAAAATAACTGTGTCCCGGTGTTAGGGGCACTTGTTTGTTTCCCGCGGGAGTATTAGGTCCGCTTTGAGGTTAGAAAGAATTTAGGGGAATTTTTTTTCTCATTTTTTTGAATTCGCGCCTCTTTGAATTTAGTACTTTTGGGTGTTTGGGCTAGGGTGGGGAACTCCGAATATTCGGGCGAATATTCGCGCGAATATTCGCGAATATTCGCGAATATTCGCAAGCATGTTGCGATAAAAGAAATTTTGCGAACATTAAAACAGCTGTAGTAAGTCAATAGTTGTTGATGTTTTTTAATTTGATGTCTCGACCTTTCACGATTTCCGAAGCGGCACCGACCCCTACCGATTTTCCGCACGGCACCGCACCAGGCACCGGCGGTGCGGTGCCGGTGCGGAGGCTGCACCGCCTCAGGCCACATAAAATAAGTAAGCCAGAGAGCAAGAGCCGGAGCGAAAAATTGCGAAAATACATCACTGATGAGTACAACACCTGGGTGTTTCCGGTGGTTTGAAGTGTTTTGGAGTAGTTTGGATGGTTTGGCTTCATTTATGACATTTTATCTTTTGCATCTTTAAAACCCCTTTCGAAGCACCACAATGTCGAAATATAGCAATTAAACGTATTTGAAGTTAATTAGACTTCCACCAGGCAACATGTAGCGATAATTTTAACGAAATTTTGTAAAAAAACATGAAATTAAAAAGGTGTTTATCGGGCGTGAAATGAAATGGAAGTGAAATGACTGGGGTGAAATATACGGGGGTAACATACATCAGTACACGGCGTAATAAAAAAAGACCAACAAAAATATAGGATAAAAATATGCAAGAGGCGACTGATTCGATGGGACAAAAACAAGAGTTTCAACAATTTTTTGTGTCACAACTAATAAAATTCAAAAAGCTAATTTATTTACGAATAGAGGACTCTGAATCGAAATAAAATAAAAAAGCGTGTCGATAAAAAGGAGACAGGTCAGTTCGCCCCACGATCAGTTCCCCCCGGTCAGTTTGCCCAAGATCAGTTCGCCTGTTTTTCAAAATGACCATTATGTCACAAAAAAACAAACTCAACTTATTTTTTAACTTTTTTTGTAGTTCGGGAACATGTTTGAGTCCGTCCTAACATGCGCTGGCCTACCCTTGCCTAAGCCTAAGCCTAAAAAAAAACGGGGCGAACTGATCGTGGGGCGAACTGACCGGCACCGATAAAAAAGCGTGTTGGTCAAAACGGCTAGAGACCCATATCTTAATTGGATTTAAAATAAGGTCTTTTTAAAAGCCATTTTACCTAAAATTAACAACAATCCTAACTTGAGATGAAAAACCATCTCAGAGCGGATTGTGAGTCCGGGATGAGGGTGGCGACTGCAGTCCACCATTGTGAACTAGTCATTAAAGGGGCATTCTCACTGTTTGAATTTGTCCCGCCAATTAATTTTTTTTTCTGAATCATTGAACTCTGTACGGATTTTTTTATTTGGTTCTAACAAAATCATTTTTATTGTCAATGAAGCTAATTGGAATGTGTTTTAGTGCGGTTGTGATTATTTAAGCATTTCATTCACTGTTTTTCTTTTCATTTGTTCATAAGACGACAGTTCGAACTGTTCGCGAATATTCGCGAACATCGTAATATTCGCGCGAATATTCGCGAATATTCGGGGCTATTTCAATATTGCGCGAATTTCCCCACCCTATTTGGGAACATGTTGACACATGTCATTGCATCATACGCGACTTAACTCAAGCCAAAAATTTACCTAATCTGAAAGTTGGATTTTTTATAAAATGTATAGAATTTTCCTCTGCGTATAAAATATATTGATTCACGAAAAAGCATTCAATTCAGACTTTTCTTAAAAAACGGCGCTAGTAGCGAATACTAGGGTTTTCAAATGGAAGTTTAGTACTTGGGACATTTCTTAGATTTAGCTCTAATAACACTTCTTATAATACCTTACGATGGGTTTGGCGTTGGAATGGTGGTAAAATATAGATAGCGCCCTAAATGAATTTTTTTTCAAAATTTTTAGCAAAACTCGTCAATTTTTAAAGCAAAAGTTTTAAAAGTCTTCCTGATACAAAATCTTGTCTTGAATCCGAATCGATGTGATCGGATCGAAATAATGTTTCTGAGCTGAGATGAGAGCTATTTTGAGTGGATAAGCAGAAATTTCTCACAATTATTTAATTTATGTATATCTCAGCTCAGAAATATTATTTCGATCCGATCTCAACGTATTCGATTCAGACAAGATTTTGGTTTTAGAAAAGTTTTTTTCAAAACTTTTAATCTTAAAAATTGACGATTTTTGCTAAAATTTGTAAAAAAAATTATTAGGGTCGCTAATCGATATCCGTCCGGAATGGATAGTTTAGAGAGGTTTCACTGTAATACATTCTAATTTTACCCCCTGTGAATGGCCGACTAACAAGGGTGCCCATAGTGTGGGCAATGCTCTGGCGTATGCCTTGGCGCACTTGACTCGGAAAATTTCATGATTGGTCATCTGGGATTCTTTCTTTTCTTCATCGGAGCCACATTTCTGAGTAGTAGCGATCCAATGCATGGTCACAGCAAACGAGGTGGCTGCTCCAGTCACATTTGGAGAAAGTGCTAGCTTCGATTCCCCTGTAGATTGCTTGACACTGCTCTGGTATCATTACGCACTATAAAACATTCAACTCAAAATAAAGCTTCAGTACGAGGAAGTTACGTACCTTTCAAAGGTAGATATCTTCAGATCTTCAAAATTTAGATTCACTGGTTTCAATATTTGCTGCTTGTGTTCACACATATTGTGTATATCGCCGCCAAGCAATATTACGTACACAAGTTGTGTTATTAAGGCAAAAAGGTAATGGTGCTCACGGGCAGAGAGGCTATATGTCCAGGTGTGGGTGCACCGAGAATAAATTTTACCGGGATGAATTTACTGGAGTCCACGAATTGTCTAAAGACATTTAAAAATACATACTAGGTATTGACAGCA